>CM055265.1:206859402-207260621 GCA_029237695.1 Conchocele bisecta | reverse complement strand
AGTGATATACCGCAGCATGTTCTATATTTCAGTGAGGTAACATTTCAGTGAGGTACCGACGCATGTTCTATATTCAGTGAGGTATTGCAGCACGTTCTATATTTCAGTGAGGTAACGCCGCACGTTCTATATTTCCGTCAGGTACCGCCGCACGTTCTATATGTCTGTGAGGTACCGCCGCACTTTCTATTTTTCCGTGAGGTACCGCCGCACGTTTTATTTTTCCGTGAGGTATCGCCGCATGTGCACATTTCAGTGAGTTAACATTTCAGTGAGGTACCGACGCATGTTCTATATTTCAGTGAGGTAACGCAGCACGTTCTATATTTCAGTGATGTACCGCCGCACGTTCTATTTTTCCGTGAGGTACCGCCGCATGTCTACATTTCAGTGAGGTACCGACGCACGTTCTATATTTCAGTGAGGTATCGCCGCATGTCAAAACTGCTGTGAGGTATCGCCGCACGTTCTATATTTCAGTGAGGTATCGCCGCATGTCTACATTTCAGTGAGGTACCGACGCACGTTCTATATTTCAGTGAGGTATCGCCGCATGTCTAAATTGCAGTGAGGCACCGAAGCACGTTCTATATTTCTGTGAGGTATCGCCGCATGTCTAAATCGCAGTGAGGTATCGCCGCATGTATACATTTCAGTGAGGTACCGACGCACGTTCTATATTTCAATGAGGTATCGCCGCATGTATACATTTCAGCGAGGTATCGTCGCATGTATACATTTCAGTGAGGTAACGCAGCACGTTCTATATTTCAGTGATGTACCGCCGCACGTTCTATTTTTCCGTGAGGTACCGCCGCATGTCTATATTTCAGTGAGGTACCGACGCACGTTCTATATTTCAGTGAGGTATCGCGCATGTCAAAACTGCTGTGAGGTATCGCCGCACGTTCTATATTTCAGTGAGGTATCGCCGCATGTCTACATTTCAGTGAGGTACCGACGCACGTTCTATATTTCAGTGAGGTATCGCCGCATGTCTAAATTGCAGTGAGGCACCGAAGCACGTTCTATATTTCTGTGAGGTATCGCCGCATGTCTAAACCGCAGTGAGGTATCGCCGCATGTATACATTTCAGTGAGGTACCGACGCACGTTCTATATTTCAATGAGGTATCGCCGCATGTATACATTTCAGCGAGGTATCGTCGCATGTATACATTTCAGTGAGGTACAGCCGCATGTCTATATTTCAGTGAGGTATCGCCGCATGTCTATATTTCAGTGAGGTATCGCCGCATGTTCTATATTTCAGTGACGTATCGCCGTATGTATACATTTCAATGAGGTACACTCCCGCCTGCGATTCTCTTACCAAGAATTGCAATCCAGTGGTCCTTGAATTGCAATTCGTCCCCTCTGAAATTGCAGTCTAATTGCGGTCCAATCGCGGTCCCGTTTTTGCGGTCATTCTTTCGCGATACCGTTTGTGCGGTCATTCTTTCGCGGTCCAGTTTGTGCGGTCATTCTTTCGCGATACCGTTTGTGCGGTCATTCTTTCGCTATTTGCGGTAAACACTTACCGTATCATCGTATAGTACAGTTTGTTTACATTATACAAACCTACTATACGAATATTATACAAACATACGATATTCGTTCGTATATACGATATATCCGTACGGACATGGTATGAGTATACAGTGGATCATCGTGCGGTTAAAATATACCGATGCACCGGTTCATTTCGCATGTAAACATCCGGTTTTAATTTCGATCATCTGCCACAATTTTAAGTTTTTCAAAATGAATAAAGTTTCAGTTTTACGATACAGAAACAATTTAAAACTGAGGATTGTGAAGTACGGTATCACAGTGCATATACATGTGTGTTCAATACAATAATTCATCAGTAATTCATCATTTTACTCCGCACCACCGCCGGGGACACAAAACAATGATCCCCCACAAACACCAGCCATCTACAGGATGACGTGGCCGATTGATAAAGTGCTAAACTAGTCATGGTGCGATGGCCGACTGATCGAGTGCTATACTAGTCCTGGTGCGATGGCCGACTGATCAAGGGCTAATCTAGTCTCGGTGCGATGGCCGACTGATCAATGGCTAAACTATTCCTGGTGCGATGGTCGACTGATCAAGTTCTAAACTAGTCCTGATGCGATGGCCGACTGATCAAGTTGTAACTAGTCCTGGTGCGATGGCCGACTGATCGATTGCTATACTAGTCCTGGTGCGATGGCCGACTAATCAAGGGCTAAACTAGTCCCGGTGCGATGGCCGACTAATCAAGGGCTAAACTATTCCTGGTGCGATGGTCGACTGATCAAGTTCTAAACTATTCCTGGTGCGATGGCCGACTGATCAAGTTCTAAGCTAGTCCTGTTGCGATGGCCGACTGATCGAGTGCTATACTAGTCCTGGTGCGATGGCCGACTGATCAAGGGCTAAACTAGTCCCGGTGCGATGGCCGACTGATCAAGTGCTAAAGTAGTCCTGGTGTGATGGCCGACTGATCAAGTTCTAAACTAGTCCTGGTGTGATGGCCGACTGATTGAGTGCTATACTAGTCCTGGTGGGATGGCCGACTGATCAAGTGCTAAAGTAGTCCTGGTGTGATGGCCGACTGATCAAGTGCTATACTCGGCATGGCCGACTGATCACGTGCTATACTGGGCATGGTGAGATGGCCAATTGATCAAGTGCTATACTGGGCATGGTGCAATGGGCACCTGATCAAGCGCTATACTAGTTATGGTGCGATGGCAGACTGATCAAGTGCTCTACTAGTCCTGGTGCGATGGCGGACTGATCAAGTGCTATACCCGGCATGGCCGACTGATTACGTGCTATACTGGGCATGGTGAGATGGCCAACTGATCAAGAGCTATACTGGGCATGGTGCAATGGGCGACTAATCAAGCGCTATACTAGTTATGGTGCTATGGCAGACTGATCAAGTCCTCTACTAGTCCTGGTGCGATGACCGACTGATGAAGGGCTAAACTAGTCCTGGTGCGATGGCCGACTGATCAAGTTCTATACTAGTCCTGGTGCGATGGCCGACTGATCAAGGGCTACACTAGTCCTGGTGCGATGGCCGACTGATCAAGGGCTATGCTAGTCCTGGTGCGATGGCCGACTGCTCAAGGGCTAAACTAGTCCTGGAGCGATGGCCGACTGATCTAGTTATATACTAGTCATGGAGAGATGGCCGACTGATCAAGTGCTAAGCTAGTCCTGGTGCGATGGCCGACTGATCAAGTTCTAAACTAGTCATGGAGCAATGGCCGACTGATCAAGTTCTGAACTAGTCCTGGAGCGATGGCCGACTGATCAAGTTCTAAACTAGTCCTGGTGCGATGGCCGACTGATCGAGTGCTATACTTGTCCTAGTGCGATGGCCGACTGATCAAGGGCTACACTAGTCCCGGTGCGATGGCCGACTGATCAAGTGCTATACTAGTCCTGGTGCGATGGCCGACTGATCAAGTTCTAAACTAGTCCTGGTGCGATGGCCGACTGATCAAGTGCTATACTAGTCCTGGTGCGATGGCCGACTGATCAAGTTCTAAACTAGTCCTGGAGCGATGGCTGACTGATCAAGTGCTAAACTAGTCCTGGTGCGATGGCCGACTGATCAAGTTCTAAACTAGTCCTGGTGCGATGGCCGACTGATCAAGTGCTAAACTAGTCATGGTGCGATGGCCAACTGATCAAATCGCATGCCATAATAACTAGATGGCCATGGCCTGCATGTCGTGCCCGCCGAGGCATTTGATAGTACAAACAATTGTTTTATTGCAACAAAGCTTTAGCCCGTTGACGTAAAAACATGCCCCACCCGCCGAGGCTTTGATAGTATACCAAAAAACTTTAACTAAAAAAACACTTTAACCAAAAACTTTATCCTGAATGCACACCAATGTGCCGACTATATCGTTCTGTCTACAAGTGGGCCCAACACAAACTTTAAGGGAAATTTCAAAGTAATTTGACCGTGACATTGGGCACATATAAATAATAATGAAAATGTGGGTGACAAATACACAGTATGTGAAGTTTCGAGTGAATCGGTGAAGCGGTTTCAGAGATATTTTGTTCTTAAAGGTACATGCCCACTCAGTAGGCACAAAATGTTCTTTATATCAGAGACATCATCTGAGACATTTTCGGGCAAAAGAAACATTAATTCACCATTAATACACATATTTATTGGCATTATTATACATTTTATATCAGACGTAAATTTCCACACTGCTATCAGGGGCGATAACCGTGTTTCCTTAAAATGTTACCAAGACATTACTATTTATTTTTTGATGTGCAATGATCATACTTTATAATCTGTCGAAAACATTATTTTTTCAGGGAATCACATTTAATTAGTATAATTAATTAAAAAATATCATGCCCCATTTGCCTATGAAAATAGCCTGATATCACCGCGTGTCACTATCATAAGTAATTAAAAAATATCATGCCTCATTTGAATATGAAAATAGCTTGATACCACTGCTAGTCATTATCAGTAAAATAAATACATGTATTAATAAATGATTATATATGGATAGCGGGCACACGTAATTTTTAGAACTGGTGGAATAGTGACACAATTATACACTTATTTAATTGCTATAAAGAACAGTTTGTGCCTACTGAGTGGGCATGTACCTTTAAAAACTTTAACCTTAAATCAAAAACATTTAACCGGACGCACGAAGTGACGTACATATGTACGTATGTAGGCCAATGTGACAACTATATCGCACTGTCCACATGCAGGCATGTCAACAACTTTGAGGTAAATTTCAAAGTAATTTGACCTTGATATTGGGCACAGGGGTTGCAGGGGTTGAGCATACAATGAAAATATGGATGATGATAAACACAAATGTGAAGCTTCGAGTGAATTGGCGAAGTTATTTCTGAGATATAGTGTTCTTAAAAACTTTAACCTACGGTAAATAAAAACCAGATGGCCATGGCCCGCATGTCGAGCCCACCGAGGCATTTGATGGTGTCCGAGTATATTTATTTGAAGTTTGAATTAAGGTTTGTAAAAGCTTTAACGCAAATTTGAAAGTCATTTGACCTTGATCTTGGGCATGTGGGTCGCATGCGTGGGATATAATATGAAAATATGGATAATAATAAAGAATTATCTGAAATTTGAAGCAAATCTGAGTAAGTGTTGTGGAGATATAAGGTATGCAAAAACTTTAACACAAATTTCAAAATCATTTGACCTTGACCTTGGGGCACAGGGGCCGCATGAGTGGGACACAGAATGAATATATGGATGATGACTAATAAGCATTTGATGTTTCAAGTCAATGTGACTTAGGATATGGTATTTAAAAACATACACCGATTTCGGACGAACTGACGCACGGACGTCATTGTGAATACTAAGTCTCGCTTTCCGCAAGCAGGCTCGGCAAAAAAACTACGGATGGACGTCAATGCGCAGACTATATCACACTGTCCGCAGGCGGTCGCGACAAAAATTGTCCAACCCCTTTTTAAAGGTGCATGCCCACTCAGTAGGCTAAACATGCTCTTTATGGGAATTAAATAAGTGCATAATTGTCACTATTCCACTAGTTATAAACATTACGAGTGCCCGCTATACAGATATAATCATTTGGTAATATTTATTTTACTGATAGTGACGCGCGGTGGTATCGGTATTTTCATGTGCAAATGGGGCATGATATTTTATAATTATTTATACTAATTAAATGCATCAACTGAAAACAAAATTGACAGATTATAAAGTATGATCATCGCACATCAAAAAATAAATACAGAGAATAAATATTAATGTCCGTTAACATTTTAAGGAAACACGGTTATCGTCCCTGATATCAATGTGGAAATTTTCTTCCGATATAAAATGTATAATAATGCCAAACAATACGTGGGTAATGGTAAATGATTGTTTATCTGGCCAGAAAATGTCTCCGATGATGTCTCTGACATAAAGAACATTTTGTGCCTACTGAGTGGGCATGTACCTTTAACACTAGCTCCGCACTGTCCCGTGAGACCTATGCATGTGTTAAGTTTCATAAAAAATATTGCAAAGGGTGTTCGCGTTATGCTCCGGACAAATCAGTGCACGAAAAAACAAAGGGAGATAACTAAACTAGAAAATGTGTTCATAGAACACGGATACCCCACATATCGCTTTGATAGTAAACAAGGCAAAATTCCAGTGTCCATAAGGGAGAGATAATCCATGACACGGGGTTCGAATCAAAAATCGAAATAAACTTTCCGCATCTACTCATCATAAGGAAGCTACATATCAAATTTCAGTGTTGTAGCTATTACACAAGTTTTACGAGTTACAAGGCAACATTTTCAATTTCTAATTCAAAATGGGGGAGATAATCCATGACTCGGGGGTCGAATCAAAATAAACTTTGCAAATCTACTCATTATAAGGAAGCTACATACCAAGTTTCAGGTATGTAGCTATTAGGATTTAAAAGTTTTACGGGCTACAAGCCAAAATTGGAAAATACTAACTTGAAAAGGGGGAGATAATCCATGACCATGGGGTCGAATCAAACATACATGTACCAAGTTTCAGGTCTGTAGCTATTACGGTTTAACAGTTTTACGAGTTACTAGGTTGGTGACGGACGGAAGAACGGACAAGGGTAACACTAAATGCCCCCTCCACTATCGTGATGGGGCATAAACATTAGTGAGGCAAAATATATTCAGAATCACGTCTGTCGGTTCTTATCCAGCTCCGATTTCTGTCACCTGTTCACAAAATCCAGAATCCAACATTGTCGCAAATTTAATCCTCTATGTTGGTGTACGTTAGAACAAAATGTCACTTAGTATATTATCCAATGCGGGTTGTAATCTATTGTTTCTCCAAATAAATGCGTCCAACAATCCCTGTAGCTGCTATCGTGATAACAAATGTTAAAGGTTCTGTCAGCGCCTCACATATTGATCTTAATATCCACCATTTTGATTCCAAGTATCAGAATAATGATGTTTCCGTGCGCCGTCGTAGTGTTATCTGTCAGATTCCGTTGTTTATTTGATCAAATTGATGGACAAATTTGTGTCCGCTAATGTCGCCAAGAGCATAATCTGTGACGTTGACTGTAATAATTTGGCATAACTTCTAGCGTGTGAATTTTTGGTTGAATGAAGTGATCACTATGGTGAATAAGTGTGTATTTGTGTCCGATTTGCTCAGTAGGTAGAGCGATGGTGTGGTAAACCAGAGATCCCCGGTTCGATTCCGGGCTGGTGCGCATCTTTCTCACCCTGTGACATTTAGCGCCCAACGTAGTTGCGAGAAGTAACTCTGCAGAATACTCCCGCATCGTCCGTACCGAGAGTTATGGTGCTCTCCGTAGGTTTCCCCTGCAAAGTACCAAATCACATCTGATTTGCACTTCAACTGTTAATTGCGACATATTTTCTGTATTTTCATTTCCGTGTAATAAGTACAGAAAAATATGTCACAATTAACAGCTAAAGCGCGAATGAGATCCGATTCGGTACTCTGCAGGAAAAACCTATGGAGCACCATAACTCTGGGTACGGACGATAATTGAGTACTCTGTTGCCCAACGAAGGACCGCGACTGATAAATACTCCCAAAATTGTAAACATATGGAATTCGGAGACAAAAATTAGACATGGAATTCGAGGACGAATTTCAATTTGGCGGAGAATAATGTCACAGTACGCAACTGACTATGTGGATGAAGTGTGTATGATCTGTGCCTTGTTAGCTTGTTCGGTAGAGCCATGGGCTAGGTACGGTAAACATGAGGTCCCTGGTTCGATTCCGGGCCGTTATTTATCTTTCTCACTCTGTGACACAAGTAAACCGTTTTATTTTAAAGAAATGGCTATCACCGGAATAAATATTATCTTCACAAAATTTGATTCGGGCCAATAGAAATCAACAGCCAGAATAGAACGTTTGCAGTAATAGAAATCTAGTTCCAAAATAAATTTTTAATTTTTTTTTTATGTTCAGAATTGGAAAATTAAAATATGCTTTTCTTTTAAAATTATTATCAATATGTTCACCATGTTATTATGGTTAATATGCAATTCACAGTCTCCTTGCAGCTTGAAATTGAAAGACATGAAGTTGTGTTGATCTCAGAAATTGTCATGTCGACTATAGGATCGCGTCGAAATACTGTTAACAGAATAGGAAAACGTAATTTGATACCGACGAAAAAGTAAACAAAACGCAAAAGTGATGCTTAGTTTTGCAATATTATACCGTAGACCACACATTATAATTTGATTTTATATGAAAATAAATATATTGTGAGTATGGTGGTGTCTATTAATGTGTTCTTGATATTCGGAACGGCAGTGACGACATTTTTTTTGTCCAAGAAATTGTCAAGGTCAATGTTTCACTGTTTGTCTGGCAATAACCCGCCGATTTATATTTGCGCACCAAAAAAACAGATCACCAATACCGCTGACTTTCTAATCACTTTGAATGAAATAGATGGGATAACATTTTGGATTGGAACACGGATACGTTTGTCAACTATTTCGATTTTATTGCCGCATTGGTCAAGCAGAGCGGTCCGCTGGTTTGACCGCAGAGCGCAGCGTAAAGCGGTCATTCTTTCGCAGTTTGAAGAAAAAAAGGAGCGTAAACTGCAATTAAAAGCGGAGTGCGGCGCTAATTGCGCTATAAGTATTGCAATTCCGCAACCAACTCTTTGGACCGCAGTCACATGATTGCATATCGACGCACGTTCTATATTTCAGTGAGGTACCGGCGCACATTCTTTATTTCAGTGAGGTATCGCTGCATGCCTTTATTTCAGTGAGGTACCGACTCACGTTCTACATTTCAGTGAGGTATCGCCGCATGTATACAATTCAGTGAGGTACCGCCGCATGTCTACATTTCAGTGAGGTACCGACGCACGTTCTATATATCTCAGTGAGGTATCGCCGCGCGTTCTATATTTCAGTGAGGTATCGCCGCATGTTCTATATTTCAGTGAGGTACCGCCACATATCTACATTTCAGTGAGGTATCACCGCATGTATACATTTCAGTGAGGTATCGCCGCATGTTCTATATTTCAGTGAGGTATCGCCACATGTCTACATTTCAGTGAGGAACCGACGCTCATTCTATATTTCAGTGAGGTATCGCCGCACGTTCTATATTTCAGTGAGGTATCGCCGCATTCTCTATATTTCAGTGAGGTATAGCCACATGTATACATTTCAATGAGGAACCGACGCTCATTCTATATTTCAGTGAGGTATCGCCGCACGTTCTATATTTCAGTGAGGTATCGCCGCATTCTCTATATTTCAGTGAGGTATAGCCACATATATACATTTCAGTGAGGTATCGCCGCATGTATACGTTTCAGTGAGGTATCGCCGCACGTTCTATATTTCAATGATGTATCGCTGCACGTTCTATATTTCTGTGAGGTATCGCCGCACGTTCTGTACTTCAGTAAGGTATCGCCGCATGTTCTATATTTCAGTGAGGTGTCGCAGCATGTCTATATTTCAGTGATGTATCGCCGCATGTATACATTTCAGTGAGGTACCGACGCACGTTCTATATTTGAGTGAGGTACCGACGCACGTTCTATATTTCAGTGAGGTACCGGCGCACGTTCTTTATTTCAGTGAGGTATCGCCGCATGCATACATTTCAGTGAGGTACCGACGCACGTTCTATATTTCAGTGAGGTACCGGCGCATGTTCTATATATTAAGTGAGGTGCTGCTGTATGCTTTATATCTGAGTGACGTGCCGCTGTATATCTATATTTCAGTGAGGTACCGGCGCATGTTCTATATATTAAGTGAGGTGTTGCTGTATGCTTTATATCTGAGTGACGTGCCGCTGTATATCTATTATTCAGTGTGGTGCCGCCGCATGCTCCATATACTAAGTGAGGTGCTGCTGTATGCTCTATATTCCGGTGACGTCCCACTGTATGTTCTATATTTCAGTGAGGTGCCGCTGTATGTTCTATATTTCAGTGACGTCCCACTGTATGTTCTATATTTCAGTGACGTCCCACTGTATGTTCTATATTTCAGTGAGGTGCCGCTGTATGTTCTATATTTCAGTGACGTCCCATTGTATGTTCTATATTTCAGTGAGGTGCCGCTGTATGTTCTATATTTCAGTGACGTCCCATTGTATGTTGTATATTTCAGTGACGTCCCACTGTATGTTCTATATTTCAGTGAGGTGCCGCTGTATGTTCTATATTTCAGTGACGTCCCACTGTATGTTGTATATTTCAGTGAGATCCCACTGTATGTTCTATATTTCAGTGAGGTGCCGCTGTATGTTCTATATTTCAGTGAGGTGCCGCTGTATGCTCTATATTTCAGTGACGTCCCACTGTATGTTCTATATTTCAGTGAGGTACCGCTGTATGTTCTATATTTCAGTGAGGTACCGCTGTATGTTCTATATTTCAGTGACTTCCCACTGTATGTTCTATATTTCAATGAGGTACCGTTGTATGTTCTATATTTCAGTGAGGTCCCACTGTATGTTCTATATTTCAGTAAGGTGCCGCTGTATGTTCTATATTTCAGTGAGGTGCCGCTGTATGTTCTATATTTCAGTGAGGTGCCGCTGTATGTTCTATATTTCAGTGAGGTCCCACTGTATGTTCTATATTTCAGTGAGATGCCGCTGTATGCTCTATATTTCAGTGAGGTGCCGCTGTATGTTCTATATTTCAGTGACGTCCCACTGTATGTTCTACATTTCAGTGACGTCCCACTGTATGTTGTATATTTCAGTGAGATGCCGCTGTATGCTCTATATTTCAGTGAGGTGCCGCTGTATGTTCTATATTTCAGTGAGGTACCGGCGCATGTTCTATATATTAAGTGAGGTGCTGCTGTATGCTTTACATCTCAGTGACGCTGTATATCTATATTTCAGTGAGGTGCCGCCGCATGTTCCATATACTAAGTGAGGTGCTGCTGTATGTTCTATATTTCAGTGAGGTCCCACTGTATGTTCTATATTTCAGTGAGGTGCCGCTGTATGTTCTATATTTCAGTGAGGTACCGCTGTATGTTCTATATTTCAGTGAGGTGCCGCTGTATACTCTATATTTCAGTGAGGTCCCACTGTATGTTCTATATTTCAGTGACGTGCCGCTGTATGTTCTATATTTCAGTGAGGTACCGCTTATGTTCTATATTTCAGTGAGGTCCCACTGTATGTTCTATATGTCAGTGACGTGCCGCTGTATGTTCTATATTGCAGTGAGGTGCCGCTGTATGTTCTATATTTCAGTGAGGTGCCGCTGTATGCTCTATATTTCAGTGAGGTCCCACTGTATGTTCTATATTTCAGTGAGGTGCCGCTGTATGTTCTATATTTCAGTGAGGTACCGCTGAATTTTCTATATTTCAGTGAGGTACCGCTGATGCTATATATTCGAACGAGGTGCCGCTGTATGCTCTATATTTCAGTGACGTGCCGTGGCATGTTCTATATTTCAGTGAGGTCCCTCTGTATTTTCTATATTTCAGTGAAATGCCGCCATTATTTTCTATATTTCAGTGACTTGCCGCTGTATTTCTATATTTCAGTGAGCTGCCATATGTTCTATCTTTTAGTGAGGTACATGTACTGCTGTATTTTCTGTATTTCAGTGAGTTGCCGTATGTTCTATATTGCAGTGAAATGCCGCTGTGTTTCTATATTTGAGTGAGGTGCCGCTGTATTTCTATATTGCAGTGATGTGCCGTATGTTAAATATTGCAGTGAGGTGCCGCTGTATTTTCTATATTTCAGTGAGGTGGCGCCGCATGTTCTATATTTCAGTGAGGTGCCGACGCATGTTCTATATCTCAGCAAGGTGCCGTATTTCTATATCTCAATGATGTGCCGTATGTTCTATATTGCAGTGAGATGCCGCTGTATTTTCTATATTTCAGTGTGCTGCCGCCGATGTTCTATATTTAAGGGAGGTGACGTATTTCTATATCTCAGTGAGGTGCCGCATGTTCTATATTCCAGTTAGGTGCCGCCGCATGTTCTATATCCACGTAAGGTGCCGTATTGCTATATCTCAGTGAGATGCAGCATGTTCTATATTTCAGTGAGGTGCCGCCGCATGTTGTATCTCTCAGTAATGTGTCGTATTTCTATATCTCAGTGAGGTGCCGCATGTTCTATATTTGAGTGAGGTGCCGCCGCATGTTCTATATCCCAGTAAGGTGCCGTATTTCTATATCTCAGTGAGGTATCGCATGTTCTATATTTCAGTGAGATGCCGCCGCATGTTCTATATCCCAGTAAGGTGCCGTATTTCTATCTCGTGAGGTGAGGTTACCGCCATGTATCCTATATCTCAGTGAGGTACCGCATGTTCTATATTTCAGTGAGATGCCGCTGTATTTTCTTTATTTCAGTGAGGTACCGCTACATGTTCTATATCTCAGTAAGGTGTTGTATTTCTATATATCAGTGAGTTGCCGCATGTCCTATATTTCAGTGAGGTGCCGCTGCACACCCGGATCCTACTGTACGAGATCGTGTTGGTGGGCGTGGCGGCAGGGTTGGCGTCCACATACTCCGCCCTCGAGTCGCTCATCGCCAACCAGTTCACGGTGCCCTGCTACGTAAACCCCGGAATATTTGTCAAATAGACCAAATAGCCATTCTGTGATAAATAACGGCGGCGAACAGACATAGAACATCGGGATCTGATTCAGTGATTATAAAACATCTAAGCACATACTCAAATACCATGCTCAATATCGGGAAATTTAATTGTTCTATGCCGATTGCAAGTACATATTTTGTGACTGTGCTCAGTAAGTTAAAATCACGGTCCAGTTTAAACAAGTAACAATTGATGTATACACGTGTGTGATGTTTCTACGCATTTTTGGAGATCAGTAGCATATTTCATCAACATTGCAAAGTATACTTATCTAGCAAAGTATACTTTGAGGGAGAAATGATCAATTTAATGATAAATTGATTTATTTTTATTATACTGAATTTATTACATTATCACAGCAATTTTGGCTATGATAATGTAATAAATTCAGTATAATAATTCTGCATACTATTCATCACCAAATATATGCAGTTGTTAGTTCTATATGAAATAATGCATTTCGTGAAAAATAAAAGATTACTCCCCCAAAGTGTACTTTGCTAGATAAGTATACTTTGCAATGTTGGTGAAATAGGCTACAGGGGTCATTTTCACTTTAACTTCGTGCGATTAAAAAGTGTGTAAGTACACAAATTAAATGTACACAACCATTAGCACCGGTAAGCGACATTTGGCAAATGTTTAGTGGATCTGTTCACATTTAGGGGCTTGTACGTGTAGACAGAAAATGTTAGCATTTCTGGCAACACGTTAGTGAAAAAATCAAATTGATAAAAGTCATCTTATAACCTTTTTTATCATACGAAGTTTAGTGAAACATGCCACAGGGGATGTAATATGTTGTATGTCATATTACGTTAACGGAAAGCCGTGTGTATCAGCTGTACTCACCGTTTGTTATGCGATAGCTCATGAAAGTATTCGTTTTATTTACAGAATCTGTGATATTTTATGTAAATGACGTCGGAAGTTGACGAAATCTTCAAAGGAAATGCAGAAATATTTCCACGTTTGACGTCATTTACCGAAATGAGGTATCGCACATCTTTGTATATACGAACTCACATGGCGTGTCTTATATTTATTATAAATACTTTAGTCCTGGCTCGTCCTAAATACCGTATACAGGTATTTCGGGTAGGCTCTGGACTACTTCTAAAGCAGTGAATTCAATTGCCATCGTTTTTTTTCCAGTAGCCAATTTCACGAACATTGCAAAGTATACTTTTCTAGCAAAGTGTACTTTGAGGGAGACATTTACAACTTTAGGATAAATTTATTATTTTTTATTATACTGAATTTATTACATTATCACAGCCATTCTGGCTGTGATAATGTAATACATTCAGTATAATAAATCTGCATACTTGTAATCATCAATTATATGCATTCGTTAGTTCTATATGAAATATTGCATTTCGGGAAAATTAATGATTACTCCCTCAAAGTATACGTTGCTACAGATAATGTACCAACGGAATGTCGTTCCTTGTGAATGCGTTTATTAACTCTTTGCATGCTGAGGAAATTGTGGGCTATAAATAGTTAAAAACAATAGCAGACGACATTCATATTTTCTTTTATTTCTCCCTGTAAATATGATGAATATGTATTGTGATTTCATTAGAATTGACACCGGACGACGCAATTCTAATGAAAGTCCAACACATATTTAGAGAGAAATAAGAAATATGCTCATAATTTGTTGGATGTTATTTTCACCGCTGGCATGCAAAGCCTTAAATAAGTTAATATATGCCGTTTATTTAACCAGGTAAACTGATTAATGCATGAGTGATTGGGTCCGTACACGAAACAAACGAGTGAGCGTAGCAAACCGAGTTTGTTTAGCGATATGACCCAATCACGAGGGCATTATTTCAAGAAAATCCGCTCACCTGGTTGAAACGTTTTCTTGCATTTCATACACGACACTTTATAAAAACAAAGCGAATCAAGCGTAACATATGGCCAAGAGGTGTGCGAATTAATTTCTGGAAGCGGGTCGTTGTGAAGGCGACTGTCGCGCTATTCATGGTGTGTGTCTGAGAAAAGCATTTACCTGGCCGAAGGAAACACGTCATTGCGACGTAACGGACGTCATTTCTCATATTTGGTAAGCACGAGAGTGGTGTAAACTATGCTAACGAGTGGTGTAATTCACCATTATATTTCTGTAAGCTACTGGCTGAAATTAGAGGCCAAATGGAATGAGTAACCATTCAGGAAGGAATTAAGTTTAGACAATAATAGTTGTATACATAAAATGAAGCCCACCAGCTTCACAACTTATATAGACGTGGTGTCGTATTTAAATACAGCTGACGGGTATGCTGCAATATAATTTATTCCGATATTGGCCATTGACGTGGCATGTATAATAACATTCATTGTTAACACTTTCAACATCACAGGCCTGTATAGTGGTATTGACAAACAGTGTAGATCCAGATGAGCCAGCTCGTGACGAGCCATCTCATCAGGATCTGCACTTTTTGCAAGTAATTTTCATATTCTTGAGAACAAAATGGACTAGTCTGAAAATCGTTTGGTGACTATTGGATTGGTTAACATATCAAAGTCCATTCCAGTTACGTAGGGTTGAAAGTGTTAAGTAATCAACGAAACCAGCGAGTCGCCAGTTCCGGACTATTATTATCGCCAATGTACTGTCAACAGTACTGTGTCTACGGGATATGCTAGTCTTGAATGGTCTATTCTACAAAACCAGGAACGTTCTACACCCATCGTTTCATTAGAGCGATTACAATTTATGCATTTCAAGTATACATGTAATTTAATTTGCAACATATGAATATTGGATACTATAAGATATTGCCTTGTCTCTTAAAGCCCCTATGCGGCTCAAGTTGCCGAATTTGGCCTCCTATTGTGTTTTTCCACACATAAATCCAACAGGTCTCTATTTACACACACTTCGAAACTGTTTTCATTCATTTTGATACAAAAATGAGTTTGCAGTCGAAGAAAATATCAATATTTGTTGATCAACAAACAGCAGGTGCGTGTTTCAAAGCCCGATCGATTTTCCGATAGACGATCGGGTCAACTCCTCAACTCCCCGATTCGCGGCCGGTGAATTCTGATAGCCGGAGTTTATCGACTCTCTTCCGAGCCGAAGCCGTTGGGTTACGGAAATGAAATTGTCAATATTGACATTTTGCACTGAGTGGTACACAAAACAAGTTTTTGTTATCTTCACATTGCGATTAAGATGTAAATCTCAAGACTTCAGATGCATCTATTAGGCAGTATACGTTAGTTTTGTGTACTAAATCAGTTGCCAAACATGTTTTTGTGTTTGAAAAATCGGAAAATTGTAATACTGAGCCGTTCAGGGCCTTTAACACTCAAATGAGACCAGGCCATGTGATGTTGTACCTTCGGACATCTGCGTGATTTCATGAAATACGTTTACAACATTTTCAGCAAATTTTCAAAATACATGCAGAATGCATGTCCGCATGTACTCTGAAAATGTTGTCAACTTTTGACTTTATTTATGAAAAATATTGTAAATTTTGTAAACGTATTTAATGAAATTACGCAGATGTCCGAAGGTACAAAATCACATGGCGTGTCTCACTAATGAAAATGTAAACAACACTGCATATTTACATTTCTATTTCAGTGTTGGAGGCAAATATGTATATGTTTCACATTAATATAACAAATCGTCATGTTTAAAAGTCACCAAGTCAATTGTCAGAACCATATGTTATTACTGAATCAGGCATTACACTAGTCACATACTAGGTACTTGACTGGATACAAATGGAATATCTTTCATTTATCTAGACTGAAATATATTATTCATTGATATATATACGCAGGCGTATTGTGTGCGTATGTTTAATCAGTATTAGACATTCTCTTACATACTTTGGTGATTCACAACATTTCACCGTACCTTTTTTTCTATTCAAGTGTTTTCTGTATTTTCCATATATTTTTCTCTCTCTCTCTCCACCTGGCATTGCAACTGTGTAATTTTTCAAAACTGCTGTTTAGTGTACAAATAAACTACTGTTCATGTCCACTGTCGTTCAGCATGCTTGCATTGTCATGTTGATTGTATGTTTGTTAATTACTATATTGTTCAAGAGCCTGCATGGCTTAAGCAATACACTATTATAATTATTCTATTCTATACTTCTGACAGCCGATGAGGCAATTTTAATACCGTCGGATATATAATTATATCAGAAGAGTTGACCGCCAGTTATGCTATTTTGGTATCATATGTATGACACAATCGAAACATATTCCAATGTAGATATATAGCTTTTATTTTCAACACACGTGTATTGATAGTATATATAGTTTGGTGAACCTACACTGAGCTGTTACTTTCAGATTAATATACTAAGAGTAACGATTACGGATAGAAACTGTTCCATTGTTGATATGTATAATAAATAATTGACGTTTCAACCGACTGGTGTTATAGTAGTTGACATCCAGAATGCCATTCTTGCTTGGCAGTGCTAGCCTGGTAATGTGTTGCTAAATGTATTAGAAAAGCACACCCGTCCGACGTTCTTTATTAAACGTATTTAATTTAGCTTTTCCAAAAAGCGTGCCCTTATTCATTGTGCATGATCACGTGGTTACAACAGCAACAGCAATGGCTGAAAGTGTTGAAAACGCGCCCACTCCAAAGTAAGTATTATTTGATATTTTCCTTAACATGCAACGGATTTTGATGAAATATGGCGCAGCAAACGAGTCTTTACGAGCTGAATTTGGTGGTCCCCGGAACGTGTCACATACTTTTGTCGTTTTTGCGAAGAATCGATTTCCGTGTTAGTAGAAATCGATTAAAACGACAGAAGTTTTGGCCAAAGTACAGAGACCACCAAATGCAGCTTAACAAGATGCGTTTGCTGCGCCATATTTCACCAAAACCCGTTACATAATAAGGACAAAATAAAATAATACGTACTTATTATTTTTTCCAGGTGACACATTTAATTACATGTAGCATACATAATAAAAACATATCATGCCTCTTTTGCATATGTAAATAGCCTGATACCACCGCGAGTCACTATCAGTAAAATAAATATTACTAAATGATTAAATGTATATATGTATAGCGTGCACTCGTAATTTTTAGAACTGGTGTAATAGCGACACAATTATACATTTATTTAATTCCTATAAAGAACATGTTGTGCCTACTGAGTGGGCATGTACCTTTAAGTTCGTCAGAGGTTATATAATAATTTCAAGTATATATAATGACATCATTATTTGAGACGGGAACACACATAGCTGCAGTTTCAGGAGCGAAATTACAATAAAAGGTTTCGACAAGACAAACACAGTGTGCAGGGGGCGGTTTCACTAAGCTTCGTACGACTAAAATGTTCGTAAGCGCACAATTATGATAGTCTGTAAATTTCACATTGAGCTCGCCAGAGATTTCGTGGAGGAGGGTCCCAGGGTTCTCGCCGAATATGCCGAAGGTAGGGAAACTGTTGATAGGGGTAGGAGGAAGATAGTATGTACTTTCGAGAGGGGGGTAGACAGGGAGATTGCTAATTGCATAATGAATAAAATTCCCCCAGAGATGACCACGGCATGTTATCTGAGGTATTCGTGTTCGTATCGTGTTAGGAACATCGAGACCGACGGAAGGATGATATATCACAAACAATCAAAGGGCAGTCCGTGGATAAACGAGATCGCCAAAGCTGAGAGTTGGATATCCGATAGAGAGAGAGGTCGAATGGACATCGAAAAAGTCGATAGACCAAACACAAAATGGACTTTCGTTCGTTGGATATCGGTCGAGGTGAAGATGATCATCGATGCGCAACAACTTCTCATGGGAGCGGGAAAACTCCCCGAGTGGTTAAGACAGAAAAAATGAATGTAGTCCGTCGACACGTACGACGACTACTTGTGTCTGTTTAGGTGCATAACCATCCACTGTGGAGGGAGACCCGACCGCCGAGAAGGCACGAGCTCTAGCTCGCGAATACCTCGGTCACGATAACGGACCAGATAGTAAGGGAATACCCCTGGAAGATATTAAGAAGGTCGTAGAGCAATTCAAGCTGGGCATTCGCGTTTACGAGCCCACCGCCGACGGAGTGTGGTACCTCATGAAGTCTCCGGCAAACTACGACGCGGTTGGGGAGAAGATCATGACGATAGGAATGTTTGGAGGTCACTCGTTCCTCATCAAGAACCTCCGCAAGATGACGAACGAGTACGGGTGCACCGGATGTCAACAACGGTTCACAAAGTCGTGTAACATGCACAGGCACGCGACCACCTGCATGGGTGGGAAGACCGTGGTGATATGTCCAGGTAAGAGGGTAGAGAGACCTCAGAGGATCACCCACATCTGCGCGAACGATATCCCGACACTCTGGTCGAGAATTTCGTAACCGAGCTGCTGAGGAGAGGTAATGATATCGAAACGTCAGGGAGAGAAGATCGTCTCGTGGATCGACCAAGTCCCGGTGGTGGGGTTCAACTGCAGTAGGTACGACCTGAACCTCATCAAGCGGTACCTTGTCGAGAAGTTGGCGGCCACAGTGAATAAGGTGATGGTCGGAAAAAGGGCCAGCACGACGATGTTTCTGTTTACCCCGGATTTCAGATTTCTCGATATCATACAATATCTGGGACCCGGTATCAGTTATGACCGGTGGGTTAAGGCGTACGACTGCAAAACGGTAAAGTCTCACTTCCCGTACGAGTGGTTCGATTCACCAGAAAAACTCGACCATCCGGGGCTGCCCGACTATCCCGAGTGGTACTCGAAGTTGAAGGGTGAGTTCCTACTGTCGCTGTCCGAGTGGAAAGAGTGCAAGAAGGTATTCTGAGAAAAGGGGATAAAGACGTTCCAGGAATGGTTGCAACACTACAACGATTTGGATGTCGGACCGTCGGACTAAAATGACGGAGTTCTACAGGGGAAGAGGCGTGGACATACTCAAGGACGCTGTTTCTCTGCCTGGTGTTTCACTTCAGTACCTGCTCCGCTGGTCGATCGATGGGAAGGTGGACACACCCGAGCTGTGGGAGCCGAAGGGTGAGACTTACGCGATGATGAAGGAGGGATTGGTCGGTGGTCCGTCCATAGTGTTCTCCAGATACGCAGAGACTGGCAGGTCGACGATCAGGGGTCAGGTAGGGAGTCGGGAGGAGAAGATGTGCAAGGCGGTGCTGGGGTACGACGCCAATGCGCTGTATCTGTCTACCCTGTCGAAAGACATGCCGTGCGGGGAGGAGACGATATGGACGTGTGACGACCCGGAAAGACAGTCGTATATAGACTGTTTCGTGAGGAAGGTCAGGAATGACAAGTGGTTCGGATTTGCAGAGTTGGATATAGAGGTCCCGGAAACGTTGCGAGACAAGTTCTCTGAAATGTCGCCTCTGTTCGTTAATCGAGAAGTCGACGAGACCGAGGTTCCTCAGCACATGAAGGACTATCTGACCAGGACGGGGAGGAAAAGAGTCGAAGGACAGACAAAGCTCGTTGGGTCACTGTCCGCCAAGAAGATGATCATATACTCCCCGCTGCTAAAGTGGTATCTGGAGCACGGTCTGGTCGTCAAGGCGGTGCATAGAGTGATAGACTACACGCCTGGCAAACCGTTTCAATGGTTCGTTAAAGAGGTCACCGCCGCCAGACGGAAGGGGGATATCGACAAGAGCAAGGTCGTGTTGGCGGAGATATTCAAACTGGTTGGCAACGCGTGTTGTGGCAAGCTGATAGAGGCACAAGAGAAACACATGAACACCACATATACGAAGGATGAGAAGACTGTCGACCGGGCACTGAGGTTGACGTGGTTCGAAGACCTTGATGAGATTGGGGAGGCTTACGAGATATCGATCAGGAAGACTCGAGTGGTGATCAACAGACCGTTTCAGTGTGGCATAGCGGTCTACCAGTTGGCCAAGCTCCGGATGCTGGAGTTCTACTACGACTTCTTGGACAAGTACGTGGATCGCGGAGATTTCGAACTTATACAGATGGACACTGATAGCATGTACTTCGCGTTGTCGGAGAAGACGCTGGCGAAGGTGGTGAGAAAGAAGATGAAGAGAAAGTTCAACAAAGAGAATGCCGAGTGGTTGGCGTGGGACGCGTGGAGCAACAGAACTCCGGGACTGTTCAAACTGGAATTCGAGGGAGATAGAGCCATCGCGCTGTGCAGCAAGTATTACTACGTGAGCGGTGACGAACAAACTAAGCACTCGGCCAAGGGGATGTCGAGGAGATCTAACGATTTGACTTGGGGGAGGTACAAGAGTGCTCTCGAAGGGGGTAGGGATATGGCGGAGAACAGGTGATTCCGAATGGTTAACGGTGTGATGAAGACATACAAGCAGGAGAAGTTGGGGTTGTCGGCGTACTACGACAAGAGGAGAGTGATGGAAGACGAGGTACACACCAAGCCTATAGGATAGGTAAAACAAAAAGAAGTCTGAAACAGGGGAGAATACTAAAGACTCTGACGAGTCTGACCGACTATGACGATGGACGGACCGGTGGTAGCTGGGTGTCAGAAGGCACCGCAAGAAGTTCTTCGCGAACAAACCCGCGCGATGGACCATCATCCAAATAGTAGAGCACGGGCTCATCGGGTTTGGTAATAGATCGATCGAGATTATATACATTGAGAGACCACACGGGATCAGTCGCGCTGCGGAAGCCACCTTCGAGCTCTCCCAGTTGATAGAGGTACCGGACGGTAACATCCGATGGAAGCCGTTTCTCCGCCAAACCAACGGGTCGCCCGCGCGAGACGGCAAATGGTTTGTGCGACACCGTTTTCGACTTGACGGCATCTACAGGGTTTTTACTGATCAATCTGGTCACCTCACCGTTCAGTGCGGAGACCACGGCGGGCAGCCTGGTCACACACTCGGTCGATCGCGAATGAGGGTCTACAAGTTCTTTGGCATATTGGTGCCCGAACAACCTCTCAGCCAGGGTTCGATTGAACCGCTCCACAATCCCCTGGTCCCGGTGGATGTTGACGCGGCCGCGTCTGACAGAAACGTTGTGCTTAGCCAATAGACGAGAGACCGCGCCCATGAACTCTCGGCCGGGATCGACCTGGAGAAGATTTGAGAGGACTCCTCTTATATATTCGGGAAAGAGCCTCGGCCACCTCCTTAGACTCTTTAGTGGCCAGCGGCTCAGCCCCCTTATACCGACTCGCTACATCAACGATTGTCAGTGCGTACTTGTAAGTCTTACGACCGACGCGATCGTGAGGGAGAAACAGGAGATCTGCTTGGTGGACTTCGTTCGGCACCGGCACGTCGAATTTCGGGCGCAGAATATTGTGAGGCGCGGAAAAATAGATCTGCCAGATGGCCTGCCTCTTTAGCCATTCCTTGGCTGCATTTTCGGAAACCCTGGTCGCCGCTGCGAGGTTCTTGATGGCCGCGAGTCCCTTCCAGTAGCCACGGGGGCTGTAGTATGTGTTTGATAGCTTGCGCGATAGTGTGGTATCAAGTTTGCGCGTGTTCATCGTATGCGAGGTATTCTAGTAGGTCGAACAGTCTCCAACATGCCCTCGCCAGATCGTCCGGTAACTGTGTCGTCGATACTAAACCTTTGTTGGAAATTTCGCTGCAGCTCCAATCGCAATTGGAGTTGCCGCTCCTGAGCTGGAGCGGGAACTCGGAGGAATCTAACATCCGCTTTGCGAAAAGGGTGGCCGCTTTTTCGTCCTCGCGCCACGTCTCTAGAGAGTCTTGGGCCAGACGGATCAGCCCCTTTGCGCCAGCTAAACGGTGTTTAAGGGCCGCGTAGCCTACATCGATCATAGCAAAATAAAGCTCGTTCTATATATATATATATTATTTAAAAAAGTGTTTGTTTTATTATTGCTTATTGCTTTTGCTTATTGCTTTTTAAATATAGTAGCTGACGAGACCCACCACACCCATTCCCACGACGATGAACGCGATCTCGCGGTCTTTTTGGGCCTCTGACGGTACATAGAAATCTGAAAGTTGGGGCTCGAGATCCAGTGGCGCGAGCATTTTCTGCGGATATGCCAGCTTGTACTCGCGCATGGCTTCGTCAACGTTCCGGAAAGTTTGCACGGCGTGACTCTCGCTGTGAAGCTCTTCGTTGATCCAGTCCACACGGTTGGTTCGTTTTTCCGCCCATGCTTCCTTTGCGCTATTGAGTTTGTTCTGTAGCTAAATCGTGACGCTTTTTCTCCTCACCCGCGTCTGCTCCTATTAACGAGAATAAATAGTTGCTACCGCCGAACGCCGCTGCGCTCACGATTGCACCACCTACTATTACTCCGATCGTAGCCATTTTATTTCCATACATTAGCAGGTAGAATTCCAGCTTTAATTAGATAATCTCTGGTCGAAATTGCGGACGCTACATTCAAGGTCACGAGACCTACGTCTCTCGCAGTCATGTCCGATTTGGGAGAGGGCCCTCCGGAGGCCATCTTTGATAGTCGAGCAAACCCGATACTGTGACCGCGATATTACCACGGCGTGATAAACCGCATTCACTATCATTTGACCTTCGTTTTCAGCCATTATATTTATTGCATATAAAAGGGATCGTGATTAATGTTTAAATGGGGCGCAATCGGTTTCGTAACTTTCTTCGGAACCGCCTCCAACTGCACAGGTGCGGTTGGGGGTTGTCTCGAAAGATATTTCCACACACACACGGTACCCACAACTGACAGACCACCACCAACAACCCACGGGGTGATTCAAGTAGGAGCTACAGCAATCCACGATTGCTCCGCAGGAGATTGAACCGCAGCTGTCTTCGGATGTTTTGCTGTTTTTGACCCCAACTCCAATTGCGATTGGGGCTCCTGACCTGGAACAAATAACGACTGTTTAGCCTCTCGAAGCTCGGCGAGTATTTTATCTTGTTTAGCTTTTCGGGCGGCAGCCGCTTCCCGCCCAGCTGCCTGTCTTTTTGGGTTTTTGTGTCGTGTAATCGGATTCAACAGTGTTGAACCCAATTCAAGAATTGGAACTGGGGGATGAATCTGAGTTGGAAGTGCAATCAGGTTCATTCAATCTCGATTAGTTTAAACAATATTTATTGGCAAATGTACAATATACATGTTACATAACAAAATACAAGGATTTGAAAACAAGCTAGAAGCTTATATGAATTCATCTCCCTACAAGATATAAGACAGTGTAACATACAAATCATATGTAGTGCGCATTGCAATATACAAATTTGACTGATTATATTGTTTATAAACGTAGTGTTAGAGAAGGAACAAAGATAATATAATGAAATAAAAAAGAGGGGAAAGGAGTGGTGATTTTGATGGTGAGAGCTGATCGGATAACCTCTGTTGACTGACTGTACCATGCGTCTTACTACTCGGGGCTGCCGGCGCGACTTATGATGAAGACGATGCGTAGTATTCCACCCCTCCCAGCAATAGATTTTGGTCTGACATATAATGATGAATATAGTTAATACGATTAGAACCGCATAGTTGCTGTAATATATTTGTGAACTTGTAGGAACACGTGTTTGTTTCTCTAATGAAAGGTGCTCATTCCGTTTAAAAGATTATATCGGCAATGACTGGACAATCCAGCCCAGCTAAATATTGTTGACGCTGTAGTTCGTAGTTTGTGCATGCTGTTAGGTAGTGGTCTACAGTCTCTTGTGATCCACAAGAACATAAAGGGGAATCTACTATTGATTTTCGGTATAGGTCGTAGTTGAGCGAGCTACAAGCTAGTCGTAGGCGAGCGTGCAATATTTGGTCTCTCCTGTTGCCTATGTTAAAAAGTTGTGTTGATTTAGATGTATTTTTGTTCATTCGATACTTAAAGATGGATAGGCTAGGTGAGGTTTCTAATTTCTGCAGGTAATGTGTTCCATTCGCGTATAGCAGAAGGTAGAAATGAGTTATTGTACATTTGAGTGCGGCAAGGAATATGTGGAATATCATCCGCGTTGCGAAGGGCGTAGCGATTTTGTACTTGAGTCGGTATAAGAGTATGTAGATAATTAGGTGTAAGATTATTTTTCATTTTAAAGAGTTGTATTAGTTTATGTTTTCTTCTTCTGGTACTTAGCGTTTCCCATTTTAAGTCGCGATATAAATTTTCTATACTGCATAGTTTTGTGGCTCCTGTTACTATTCGCGCGGCTTCATTTTGAATTGCGTCCAAATCATTTTTCAGTTCACAAGTGCAATTGTCCCAAATGACATCGCCGTATTCTATGAGAGGTCGAATGGATGAGAAGTATAAACGTTCAAGACCCGATCTATTTAGGAGGAATTTCAATGAACGTAGGATGCCAATTCGTTGCCATGCTTTATTTATGCAGCGGGAAATATGTGTTTTCCATTTACCATCTTCTGATAATGTTAAACCTAGGTGTGTGTTTTTCACTAATGGGGTTTTAGTGTTACATTGTTCATGATAAGATCTGGGTGTTGCGGTTTGTTTTGTTTTCGAGAAAATATCATTGTTTCCGTTTTTAATGGATTAAACGTGACCAACCAGTCTCGCGACCACTGATCAATTGTTTTGAGGTCATCGTTAAGAGAAATGGCAGAGGTGTTCGGGTCGTCGACTATGATGTATAAGCTCGTGTCATCGGCAAAAAGTCTAATATTCGATTTGATTTCCGTGACTATATCATTTATATAAAGTAAAAAGAGGAGTGGGCCTAGGATAGACCCTTGAGGAACGCCGGCATTAATAGTGGACCAGTGGGATGAAGAGTTTGCGTAAACTACTCTCTGTTGCCTGGAAGATAGATAAGATGTAAACCATCGGTGCAAATTGCCAGTAATGCCTGCTGAAGACAGCTTATAAAGAAGGCCTCGGTGCCAGACCCTATCAAAAGCTTTCGATATATCACAAAAAACTGCACGAACTTCTTTGCCGTCATCCAAAGCCTTACATATATCATTGTATACATATAGTAACTGGTTTACTGTTGAGTTCCTCCCTTTGACGAACCCCGATTGGAATGGTGTGAGAATATTATTATTAACTATAATTATATAGATACTTATGGATACAGCGTTCCATGAGCTTCCCGATACAGCTTAAGAGTGATATAGGCCGATAATTTTGTGTGGATTTGAAGGATCATTCTTTTTGAATATTGGGATGACGTTAGCTAGTTTCCATGAACATGGAAATTGCGAGGAGTTGATTGATATATTGAATATTAAAGAAAGAGGTGATGAAAGCTCGTTTGCACCTTCTCTCAATAGGCGAGGACTTATAAGGTCTGGACCACATGCTTTGGACGGGTCGATACGGGATATAGCGCACATATATCTCTTTGTGATATGTGAATAGAAGATATGTTGTGTTGGGGTAGCGTAAGAGGTGTGGTAAAACTTGGTTACTGTCATCAATAGAAGATTGTTTACAGAAGTAGGCGTTAAGCATCTCTGTTTTTTCGAGGTCAGAATTGGCTTCAGTTGCCATTCTATAAGTATTGGTATTTGTGGGGATGAGCCGGCTTTGTCTGTTAGTTGCTTGGCTATTTTAAACCATGTTTTTGCTAGAATGTCACTCGTATTGATTGTTTCTATCAATTTATTTTTATGTTCTAATTTGCACTTTCGTAGGAGGCTTGTCACTTCGTTTCTTATTTTTCTGAAGTTGGCCCAGGCGCTTTCGGTTTTACACGAGTTTTGCCTTTTTGTGGAGTCTATGTCGTTTTTTTATTAGTCGGCGTAAGCTATTATTAAACCATGGGATATCATTAGGTCTAATAGTTACAAGTTTATTTGGTATAGATTTGGATGCAGCATCAGTAATTATATCGGTTAATGACTTTATCGTTGTTTCAATATCGTCAGGTTGAATTAAGTTAGCCCAGTTATGATTTTTTAGTATATCTCTATAAGCGTTAAAATCTCCTCGGTCATAAAGCCAAATTCGTCTCTTATAGATTGATATTTTGGGCTTATTAAATTTCATTACACAAACGATTGGGCAATGAAATCGGACAAGATCTGGTATAAATGGATCCGCGACAAAGCTGGTGAGAATCTGGTCTGTGTGTTTTTATGAACATTAGGTCGATGAGGGATGATGAGTGCTCCGTGTAGTGTGTTGTGAAGTAATTAACTGCTCGGCATTATACGAAGATATAAGCCTGTTAATTTTGTTAGATGTTGAGTTAAGTGTGTTAATATTAAAATCGCCTGCTATCAGGATATTGTCACACGTTTCGTTAAATGCACGATCAATGTTTTCTTCCATTAACGTCCAGTGAGCATTATTCGAGTCTGGTGGCCTGTATATGCCACCAATTAATAGTTTACGTTGGTGAGTGTTTACTTCGATCCAAACTGATTCAATGCCGTTTAAGTTTAGATCGCTGCGTTGTTTAGATAAAAGTGAATTCCGAACGTATATAGCTACTCCGCCACCAATTCTGCCTATTCTGTCACACCGAAAAGGAGGATTAAAGTTAGGTATGCACAGATCTATATTTAATGTGTCTGGTGTAAGCCAAGTTTCGGTGAATATTAAGATATCATAAGGTTGAGCCTCTACTTCTAATATGTCGATTTTGTGCTTTATGCTTTGTATATTAAGGTGCATTATGCTCAGTCCACTATTATGAGTTTGGAATATGAAGATGCTGAGTCGTTTAGGGAGGAGTCATTATCTGGAGCTGGTCCCGGGTTTGGATGTATATCACCTGCTAATCTCGATTGGGAGTTGAGAGCTGTTCTGTCACTCTCGCAGGTGCTTGTCGCTCCTGGTCCAACAGGGTTGGGGGTTCGTCTTGTGTCATCATTTTCTGAGCTTATAGTTCGTGGGCATATATGTTCAAATTGACAGTGCTTAGTCGTGGTCAACGCGGTTGTCAGCGGAGCTAAGTACATTCCAAACTTGTGATAAATTGAGCAGCAGACTGTTCTAAGAGTGTGTCCTACAAAAGGGTCAGTCTCTAGATCACCAATCAACCCAGCGGTGTCAGATATAGGCAGAATTGCACTGACAGCGGTAGCGTACAAATGAATAGCCGCCGATCCAAGAGTTTTCGTCATCTCTGCCCCCAATTTAGATTCGTATCGCGCATACATTTTATCAACCTCGACATCTGACATCTTTTCCACCTGACAAACTGAGAGACGCCGACCGAAATACCGCTCAGATTGTCCCTCAGCAACCAGCGCAGCTAGCCGCTCGCGTCTCGTCGTGTTTTCATTTTCTTTCAGGACCGTATCGGCAGTCGTGCCATCTTTCAGGAAAGATATCGTGTCGGTTCCTACAACTCCAGTCGTGTCGGCAGTCGACACGACTGTCTCTTCCATTAGCTAATCGAGAAGTTCGTCGCAGTTCATTATTTTATTTTTAATAATTAGTACTATTCTGACTAGCCTCATAAGTCTAACATATTGCCAAGCGCACCACCCGATACTTATGATCACCGTTATGCTCGCAACAAAGCTCGCAGTGGAGCAACTAATTGATCCCCACATAGTTAACCATTGTTCAGCATTTTTTCAACATTTGTTAAGTATTCGTTAAGCATTGTTCAGCAATTGCTCAGCATTGTTAAGCATTTGCTCAGCAGTTACTAACGAGCGTTAAGCAATTGCTCATTAATTAATTGATAACTTCGTAAGCAGTTGGTTGATCAGTCTTTAGCAGAAGCTTGGCGTGCTTAGTTTCCGAAAGTATCTGTCGAACCTCCAGGCGCTCCTCGCGCGTTTGGATAACGTCGTTCTCCCGAAGACAGTCATCGAATGGGTCTCGGTCTTTGCAGTGAAAGAGGGTGACCCATTTCGTTTGCTCGCGCAGGTCCTTGATGACGGCGTTGTACTGCTGAGTGGAGATCCATACGCTTTGTCCCGCATAGCGGCCAGAAAATGGGAGCTCGGAGAGCATGTCCTTCTTTTTGGTCATCGCCGCCTTGGCCGAGCAGTCGTGAATCACGTATAGGGTGGGCTCGCCCTGGAATCTTTGAAAGAAGCCGCGCAACCAATCGTGAAGCCTGTCGCCGGGGTCAATAACGTATACCTCAGGTGGCCCTCTTTCTGACCATCACCTTATTCACTGTGGCCGCCAACTTCTCGACAAGGTACCGCTTGATGAGGTTCAGGTCGTACCTGCTGCAGTTGAACCCCACCACCGGGACTTGGTCGATCCACGAGACGATCTTCTCTCGCTGAGGTTTCGACAGCATCTCTATGTCGGTCGACAGATACTTTTTCCTAACCCCCTCCCTGATATCATTACCTCTCCTCAGCAGCTCGGTCACGAAATCTAGACCAGAGTGTCGGGATCTCGTTCGCGCAGATGTGGGTGATCCTCTGCGGTCTCTCTACTCTCTTACCTGGACATATCACCACGGTCTTCCCACCCATGCAGGAGGTCGCGTGCCTTTGCATGCTACACGACTTTGTGAACCGTTGTTGACATCCGGTGCACCCTCCTCCACCAAATCTCTGGCGAGCTCTCTCCTCCTGTGAGGAGGTCTCTCCACCAGCCCTTGATAAATCTTATTGTATTACGCCTTGTATAGTGGTTTTCTGCGCGCGCTGGGATCTTCCTTTACACGCTGCGCGTAAGCGGTGGCACGCAGACTGGCCGTCGTCTCGTTCTCCAATTTCTGGGAGCGTTTTTCGGGGTCGGCAGGCAGTTGTCCGGTCGAAACCGCACGCCGCAGCTTCTCCTCGTAGACGACGGCTCGCGCGTCAATTATCCTATCTGCTATAGCTTTCTTGAGTCTCAACCCTCTTAGGGAAATTCCCCAACTCTTAGCTTGCTCTCTCATTTGCTTTATGGTAGGCATTATACTGAGTATATCCAATGGATTCTTATCTCTAATAGGGTGTCAGTTGTTATTTTGTTTTTAATAAATGTATAACAGATTGTTGTAATATACTGAGTATAACTTATGGATTTCTTATCACTAATAGGGTGTCAGTTGCTAGGTTTGACAGATTGCTGTATTTATACTGAGTATAACTTATGGATTTCTTATCTTTAATAGGGTGTAAATTGTTGGTAGGTATGACAGATTGTTGTATTATACTGAGTATAACTTATGGATTTCTGATCTCTAATAGGGTGTCACTTGCTAGGTATGACAGATTGCTGTATTTATACTGAGTATAACTTGTGGATTTTTTATCTTTAATAGGGTGTAAATTGTTGGTAGGTATGACAGATTATTGTATTATACTGAGTATAACTTATGGATTTCTTATCTCTAATAGGGTTTAATCTAGTTGATACAATATGTTCCATTTTTCTCATACATTCTGTGCGAACAGTGTGGGAAATTCCAAGTAGTATATAAGAGTCAACCATGATACCACCTCCATGTGGGAGTCACCGCGCGTAGCCGGTGGCTTCCAGAGAGATGTGGTATCATGTCCCAAACAGGACACGTACAAATAGTCTTAGGAGACGATTCTCATATGCTGCTGAAACATGCTTTTATTAAGAAGTAGAATAAATGTGGACACACACCAATAATTCTTGTCAAAAACAACAACATAGTTTGACAAAAACATGATAATCGTCGTCTTAGAAGATTCTTATGTGCTACCAATATATGTTTATTGGGGGAAAAACATAGTTCGATGTGTTATTGGTTACTGCATCGCTTCGTCGGTTTTTGCCTTGTCTTCTTTTCTGGGATTCTGCACCTCCGACTTTTAAATTTCAGATGTCATAAAGTTATGGAATAGTTATGTGCGAAAGATAATTCCAGAACCAAACCTTACTAAATAAAGTTATATTTTATTCCATGACTGATACTGTCGCAAAATGGATAAATATGTGTTGAGTAATTGATCGTAAATGTGTGTCTGTCGACATCGCGTCGGCATGTATCAAATGTCAGATCGGCATGATTTTGTAACCTTTGTCTCACCCTCCGCACGTCACAGTCAGTATTGATTACAACCGCAGGTGCATTTTATGTACGACGTGATCGGACAAAACCGAGCTCATTGTATATTATGCGACTAGCGAAGACCAAAACGCTTTCAGCATCAGTAATAAAAAAAACGCGAGATTGTAACGTGTCCCCAACAGGACACATAACAATCGTCTTAGGAGACGATTCTCATATGCTGCCAAAACAAGTTTGCCTCTCAAAATCAACTTAAAAACAATTTCAACATAAAAATAAACATTCTTCAATATTATGGCCTTGTCAAAGCAATAAAAGATTGGGGTAAATGCTTGAAACTTAACAATATAAAAAAAAAGTTAGAAATGCCATTTACTCCATACAAACTAAAAATATACCTAGAAAACAAAACCGGGACAAAAGACATGTATCTCGCATTAAACTCCAATTCTGAAACTCCAGCTGGTAAAATTAAATGGAACTCCACCTACAATTTTAACAATGAAACAAATGGAATAAATATATTTATGGCGCTATCATAACAAAAGACACAACTCGAAAATGGTTCCAGTACCGAATAAACCACAATATTCTGGCCACAAATGATTTCCTAAATAAGATTAAAATTGCAAGTAGTCCATTATGTACATTCTGTAAAAAGTTTTCGGAAACAATTTGTGAGGCTACAAAAAGCATATTTAGGGAACTTCAAGAATGGTTAGCGACAAAAGATATAACTTTTACAATTAACGAAAAATCATTCATCTTTGGGATTTACGAAAAAACAATAAGTATCTTCAAACAATTAATACTATTAGAAACTAAATACTATCTCTATTATTGCCGATGTTCAAAAGTAGTTCCAAGTCTCAGCGTACTGAAGCATCGAATCCAACTAATGTATGAAACATCCAGGAAGGCAGCAATAATGGACAACAAATTTGAAAACTTTACAACAATTTGGGAAGAATTTATCATTTCACAAGCTTAACTGATTTATATAACAAAAAAATACCAAAATAAGATTTCATCTTCACTTGAGCTAGTTTGGCGGTGCTATAATAAATCTCTGCTTTTGTGCTTATTTTTCTTTCTTCGTTTTAGCGCCTTCCCCACCCCCACCCCACCCCCCATTCCATCTCATATTATAGGTTTGGGAAATAAAGCAATTATAATATGAATCTAGTAGAAGAATATAATGTACACAGAGATATACAGGTTCAAGCAAAGACCATGACCGACGGAACCAGTCGTGTTTTGTTTTTATAACCAGTGTGGTGATCGAAACAGATTGTTTATTGGCTTGTCAATATATAATGTTGTTAACAACAACTTTAACAGTGAACCCTTTCAGCCGTAAATAACATGTTCGGTCAAGTCCATTCATCACAAAATACTTTTCAAATAATCGATTTATAAAATGTTGTTTTTTTTTTTTTTTTAACAAATATGAAAATTACTTGCAAACAGTGCAGATCCTGACGATACAGTTCATCATGAGCCGGCTTGTCTTAGTCTACACTGTTTAAAAACACCTAAATAGCTGTAGTGTTGAAAGGGTTAACACATGGTTTAAGCATGTAGATGCGCAGTAGGATTGAACTTCACTTTTTGAAGAATGGGGCTGGTTCAGTCGGATCATGGGTAATATGAATGATAACATAAAAAAAAAATTATAATCAATTACATGCATTACATATGCTAAATCAAACTTTGGCTCTTGCAGTGCTGGAGAGTGACATTGTCATCTGCGTGTATATTGTAAGTATTACTGTTTTATTTTAATAACACGGGCAAGTTTTTATCGAAAATTCAGGTCTCTCATTAGTGACGATTCTAATGTACCACTCAACCATGAAGTCATTAAAAAATACTAGAACAGTGATTTCTACCCAGTACTGCAAGAGTAAAAGAGGGTGAATATCTGTAATTGTATATTTTGTAGTTGTACCTGATTATTGCATGTATATTATGTACGGTTTGTGGGGGATGGCCCCGACCCACCACAAACCTATTACGGGGAAAATAAATATTTAAAAAAAAACAAAAAAAAAACAAACAAAAAAAAAACAAGTTTATTAGAAAATAAATAAATTGACAAAACATGAGAGGCAGGGGGGGGGGGGGGGGGGGGGGGGGGTGGTGGGGGGGGGGGGGGGGGGTGTGGGGGTGTGGTAGCACTAATCGTACCGGCTCCTTCGGGCCGACAGTTACGCCCGGACCGATTGGCATTCTGAAATTTTAGAAGCCCTGATGTGTATTATATGTATTTGTCTATTTATTGTATGTGTAACTGTAAAATCTCAATTCCTATACATTGATTGAATACCTGTTAATTCGTAACATATTTTGATTTCTGCATCCTAATCGGTAAAGCTGCGATAATAACATTGCTCCACACTGCGAACACACTGGACTGAGTAATGGTCCCATCCATCTTTCGATCACAAATTGCCGCTAATTGTTCGGTGTAAATATTGAAGCCCTGACGTATGTAATCATGGAAATAAAATAAAAACAAAATATTTGTTCCGCCGGTCTAGGGCATCAAATAAATTCAGTAAGTAGCATAGACTTTATAGTAAGTCATACGTTAAATATGCTCGCCGGGCGCTAAGTAAACTATCAATGCTATTTATTAATCAGGACCGGATTTGGATGGTCAATGTATATTTCTTGAGAACAAAAAATTGCGATTTGATACGTACAACAAAAACAAGCCGACCGGAATATTTTAAATTACTAACTAAAAACAATTAATCGGGAAACACGAAATCAATGTTCTGCGTTTGCCTAGAGCGAAAGTACCCGACTTGAATGTTACCATGCAAATCCACTGTATAGTTCATTCACCGGCGTCTTCCCTGCATATTCCTTTTGTCATTATATTTTATCAGACAATAAAACATGTATGTTTATTATAAACGTACATTTGTTTGCCATTCAAACACAATGGAAAGTAAATTGCAAATATTTTACCATATTGATCAGTACCAGAATTACTTTTCACCTTGTAAAATAGTCCCTTCTAAATCATCAGTAATTTGTTTACTTCATTATAGTTTGTATATTTTAGGCCCATCTTAGTTGTGAGTGATTTACATATATATCATAAAAATGTTAGTTGATTTGTATGTGGATATATGCCACTCGTTCCGACTAAAGTCGCGCAATATCGCATGCTACGTAACTCGTGCATTTATCCACATATAGAAAGAAATATTAGCCTATGAATACTATATATATAAACGAAAGCCGTCCTTGTGATAACCATTGTACATGGACGAGGCTTTAGATTGTATAAAGATTTTCAAGGAAATTATATCCAAATTATGTCAACACAATGATTCTAATTTTAAATCACCAATATAGATGCATCATAGTATTAATATTAGTATTATTATTTGAATGTGTTTTCCCTGACCTGAGTTGTCATGTCCGCATGATTGCAATATACGAGCGTATGGTGTAGGTTTATGAGGTAGGGTCGATCATACACGGGGATATTAGACTAAATAAGGAAGTGTGATTATTTAAATTTTATCTAATTAACCGGAAGTTTTTCGCCGTCGTAGCAAAATCCATCCTACCGCCCCGACTGGCACACCTGCATATTGTTTTATTTCGGTACGAATTGTCTTGAGAACGACGTGAGCAGTTGTCCAATGGAGATAACTTGACCGGTGGTATGACAAAAAAAGGAAACTACGTTCTTCATGTTCTTTGTTGCAGATTTATTAAACACAGGTATATTTTCTTACATCATGAGGTATTTTTTTTATTATCAGAAACATTTACTGTAGTAGCCGCTTTCTTCGAAATAAAATAAAGTAACAAAGTAAACAGGCGTATTTATGGCAATAACTAAAACAATAATAAACCGCCATGTTTAAATTTTATCTAATGTCTACTTAAATTTATTTCCCGAAAACGCCATTTAATGCATATAGGATAGAATTTTATTTCATCAACAACGGTCAGGATTCGTGGTATTTTGTTTGGATAGCGACTGGTTCGAAAACGTGATGCTAACATTTCCGTTGAATGTTGGATGAACAAAAAATCCTGGAGAGATGAGAGAATGGTTGGCGCCTTGATTAATAATAATATTCATTCGTGCGACATGTGTAAAGTAGGTGGGTGGGGTATGTTTTCTCAGATGTTGTATTTTAGATTCTGTTTTTTGTTGGTTACAAAGTATGTCGGAGATGTTTCTTGTTTGCATCAGTGTTCAAATGGCTGCAGTTGTTTAAATAAACGGTTAGCATTTTTTTTGTGGCTTGATATTTGTATTATTTGATTTTGTGGCACGCCATCATCGGTCGACTTGTGGATCATTTTTTTTCTGGCACTGAAAGGAACTATAATAAAATTAATTAATTGTTTATTCTCAAGTTGCTTTTCATTATTTTTGCTCTTTGTGTAGCACTCTGTTTGGATTTGTCAAACTGAAATTACTGGTATGTGGACAACTCTCGGTGTTTTATCTTTCCTTTAGAGACATCCTGTCAAAATGTAGTTGCGAACGGTAACTTGCATTCTACTCCTGTACCATCCGTAGGCTGATTTACGATTCCACTCGCTAAAGTGCGAATCGGACCTGATTCGATATTCTGCAGAGAAGGCCTCATAACTGGAATCATAACTGTGGCTACGGACGGAGTAGATTGCAAGTTACGGTTCGCAACTAGTCAAAATGATGATTGAAGATTGAAGATGTTTGTTTCCTTATTGCTCTCTGAAAATAATGAAAGTTCACGATTTATTTGGAGGTTATTTTCACCATTAGCATTCAAAGAGTTAAATTTGACATGCCTTTCTCTGATTACTGTAGAATAGAGATTTAGGATAAATGACAGAATTCTGAAAAATATTTCTGTGTCGCTCTGGTGGATTACACTGAAAATGTCAACGTTGTCGTACAGGTTACACATGTCCGTTCTTGGAGCGACTGTTCTTTTGAATATAAAGTAGAACAGTTGTGTCGCAAGCATAGATACAAGCACCTGATTCATCACGGAGAATTTCAAGGAATTCCATGGATTACACAGAAAATGTCAACGTTGTCGTACAGGTTGCAAATATCCGTTCTTGGGGCGACATTTCTTTTGAATATAAAATAGAACAGTTGTGTCGCAAGCATAGATACAAGCACCTGATTTAGCACGGAGAATTTCAAGATCAAGAATGAAGATTAACAATTCTAATGGAATTCCATGGATTACACAGAAAATGTCAACATGGTTGCAAATGTCTGTTCTTGGGGCGATTGTTCTTTTGAGTATAAAGTAGAACAGTTATGTTACAAACATATATACAAGCACCTGATTCATCACAGAGAATTTCAAGATTAAGAATGAAGATTGCTGGATATTTTGAGATATTCATCATGTTTTATTTGTTATTTTGATTACCATTACTCTTTTTTTCTAAACATGCTAAATGTAAGGCAATGGTGTTATTTGAGGGTCCTCATGTTTAATTCGTATCTATTTGCGAAAGCAAATTGTCCAGTTCCGCGATTTCATCCTTCCTCCTTCGGTAGCAGATAACAAATGTTGCTCGGTGCGCGCATCCAGCAAGGGAGCTAATCACAGGTGTGCAAGGGACATAATCATGCAACTACTAAAATTCTCCAGTTGGGCGGAGCCTAAGAAATTAGTTCGGCAAAACTGTGACTTTTCGAAATCGATATTTCACGGGTGCATCTGGTATTTCACGGGTGTAAGATGGATTTAGATTTCACGGGTAAAACACGGTAATTCATGGATAGTCATAAAATAAATACATATAAACAGGACAATGACGCTAAATGTGACGTCTGTTTTGTCCAAACAGCGCGAACATTAAGCTGTTTTTGTAACGTCATAACTCGTTACGTCGCGTTTACCGATAAGAGAGGTTTTCGCTTGGCGCGTAAAATATGTAATATCCAATTAGTCCGGCAGCTGGGAGCTTAACCTTGTTTTGAATACCATAGTTTTTTATTGCAGACTTTGTAAGTATAGACCTTCTAGTTTTAAAATCCGACTGATGACACTTTGTCATCCTTGAGGCATTTTTGATATTAGCATGAATCCAAGATGGCCGCCAAATATCATTATTATACATATTATCGTGCCTAATATTGTACTTTCAAAACAATAAATAACGAGCTTGACGCACTTAGTAAGATATTGCGAATATATTATGATCCACAGCCATGCTTATTTATTTTATATAAATTCAAGATGGCCGCCAGAATTACATTTTTAGTCGCCGAATAAAAAAGTACTGAAATATTTAAGTATCTATGAACTTCAGAATCTCAATTCAGTGGTCATAATTAAATGATTGAATATTTTTCAATACTTTAATAACTTGTTGGCAATACGTGGTGCTTGAGTACAATAATTCAGAATACTCGGGCATTGGTGTTCCATACAGTATCAGCGCATTTATCACAATCAAATCTAGTTTTCATCTGCACTACAATGTAATGATAGTGTAGCGATTGGAAATATATACCAGCTTACGACTGTTATATCGTAAAATATTGCAAACATTTAAATGTTTTTCTTGAATGCATATATGTATTCAGTGACATAATTGCACTTCGCCTCCTGTTGTCACAGACCCAGTGCTACTATTGTAACAGGTGGTCGCACAGCATACACACAATACTGTGCATGGAAGTTTGGACATTTCATTGTTTTGCATGGCGTGTCTGTACTGGAAGAACATTTGATGAGTTGCAATATATCTGTTGGGGCAACGGCTACATTACTCGGTACAACCGACGGCAAGAGGGATTTTGTGTTTTCATCTTGCTTCCATCCATACTGTGTTGGATCGAGATTTACCGGCTGAAGCACCAATGCTTGTTTCCACACATACGTATACAGATGTTACATTATAAGAAAACGCTTCTGTAGTGGGAGGTAGGGCGCTAAGTTTCGGCATGGATCCTGTTCCAGTCCCGTTCTTACGGCCCATGCCTTAAACCTAGCATCAGACATTATACTACTGTTTGAATGTCCATAACACGTTGCAGTGACTGTGTTTACTTGTTTGATAACTTGTGGCATGCCCACCGTGACGTTACCCAACATCGAAAACGAGTTTCCAGCTCTCTAAGTGTTTTCAATACATTGCCTTTCCCAATACCAAAATATGATGCAACGGTGTCACAACCGGACAGGGCGCGAGCTGCCATGAGGTCTGGTATTATTTGTGCATGCTTATGTACCGTAGCCTGAATGTTTATCACAGCTCTTCCTTGCACACTAAATTCCATGATGAATGGGGACATCAATGATTTCTCAGCATACTGGTGTAGTAACAAGGAGATAGTCATCTCATGTCGTAAATTAGCAGCACATCCATTACATAGCTCGAACGGGGTGTTCACTTAGCATGTGCTCACGAGTCTATGGTGTTTTGTATGGATCTTGTGGAATTCCTTGTCATTTTTCAGATCTGTAAAAATGATATCTATCAACTGCAGCCTGTTTTCTGTGACATGGAGCACAGCATTTTGTGCCACGAGCTCTGTATTATGATTAAGCTGATGTACCCTACTGGCCTCTTTCCCAGCCCGTGTATGACGAGTGACAGACTTTGTACTGTACTCATGATATCTGTCAAACACAAGATATACATCACTGTTTGCCAAAAGTTTACTTACATGCTGCTTGAAACTATCTACAAAATCCTTGACATTCCCATTTGCTGGCCAGTGTGGTTTCCACAATAAGGCACATCAGTCAAACACCGTGCATGAACTGTTGCTGGCAGCAGTGCGGCTTTACATTTCTACTTGTAGGAGTTTCTTCATACTTGATTTTGATGTCGCAATTCTGAGGTCTCCAGCATCTGTGAACATCGATGTGGCAACAGGTGCCAACACATAGGACAGCACAGATTCTAAATCTACTTCCATTGAACTTGCTTGGAGACCCATGATCCTCTGATATATTATGTTAGTGTTAATAACATTAGTTTCCCCTACTTTGATGTGCTTCATTGTTACTGACATAGTTTCAACTTTCTTCGGGATTGCTTCCTGAAATCCTTTTGGCCAGTTTCGCTTGAAATCATACATCTGCTGCCTACTAATGAATACTGCATCATGTACATTCACCGACGATGGTGCTATACAACTGCTAACAATATTCACAACCCTGTCTGGATGCCCTTCTGGGTTGAGTAGATCAATACAGAGTTCCAATTTCTTTTGCAGTACCAGCCTGTCCTGTCCATCTGCCGCAATTCGTGCATTCATTTCCTCCTTGTGAGTACCTTGCTTCCTGTGTGAGATATTCTCATCACCCATATGAGCAATATCGCCGACAATTTGAGTGCACGCGTGGAGACGCAAAGCCCATGTTTGAAGGGTATGTGGCTTTAACGCTATGTCAATAATACCCCCTTTGCCATGCCCATACCTCATGCAAGTTTTATCAATAAACATATCGCTTTTGCCATGCCCGTACCTAATGAAAGTGGTCTCAATAAACATGTCGCTCCAAATTCCATTCCAGGAGCCTTCAATACGCCGCATCACGTGTTCGCCAGCCATTAAATGGCCCAACGTTGTCTTTGGAATTGTCTTTATCAAGTCCAAGTAAGAGAGACCCTATCGCGCATAAGTGACATGTCTTGCGGCGAAGAAGTATGGGATTATCTGGCAAACAGTATCCAAGTACAAGGACCAATCACCTTCCCTTTCAGCTCTTACATACCTTAATGTGAGCAGTACAGGCTTGATTAACAAATCAACCCACGGTTTTGTTGTCGTGCTTAAAAGGCATCGTCGTTCCACTTCCAGTTATTTTTTATTAGCTTATATTTAACGGCGGCACTGGCTCTATGACCTTGCATGCCGTCTCCCAAGAATGGGAGAAAGAACGGAGGTAGAGATTTTTGAGAGAAGCCGGTAATTCGTATTTACAGAGCAACTACGAATTATCGGTACCCATTTACAGCTGGGTGAACTGGAGCAGTGTGGATAAAGTGTCTTGCTCAAGGACACAACGCACGCCGCTAGTCAGGCTCGAACCCACGACCCTTGGATCAGTAGTCCGACACACTAACCATTACGCCACGGCGCTCCACCCCACTTCCAGTAGAAGGTCATCTGTCATTGAGAGCTGTGGGTGATTCAACATTACATCTCTCAATAATTATTCTACCATTAACTGCAAAGCACAAACATTTTGGGGAAATTTCTTGCCGGTTAACATCTTTCCTACTCCACCAAATACAGACACCAAGACGTCACTTAAACCAGTATCCGCCATCAATGTTCCAACTGATCATATGAAGCTCATCATCAACAAGTGCATCCCACCTAATCTCAGAAGCTCATAAGAAAATTTCTCCGGATACACCCACATAACATCTATAGCTACACGATACAGCTGTTGATCACATGTAAATACTGTATACTCCTGGCCAGTATGTGGCGTGACTCTCCGAGCTTCTACCAACGCAGTCATCATTGTATCCGGATCAGCCGACGGCATATCTATAAGAGGCTGGTATGATGTCTTGGTCATTTGTCTGCTGGTGTTCTCTTCTTTCCTTGCTGTTATACCCATTATACTCTTGAAAATTGTCAACCAAATGCACTTCCTTGAGAAATGAGTCCAATTCTCTGGCTTTGTTCCCCGACAATACTGCTTGTGCAAGCACCTTCAGGGGCAAAATAGCTTGCTTGCTGCCGTCAGCTGGCATTTCATGTTTTTTACCACCGTTATAACGTTCAATGGGGGACATTATGCTCTATTTCGTGTACTTCAGACTTTGAAATACGATGAAGTTTTTCAGTTGCTCCGATGTTGGATTTTGTGTTTGTCGTTATTGGCTGTGTTACAATAATTGCAAGTGAATGTGTAGACAATTTCCAATTCTGCGACGCTGAAATCTGTTTTCAAACACACAACGGTCCATGCCGCTGTAATATTCTCTAATTGAATATACCCTGGTTTGCTGATACGCCGTTTTATTTCGGACTATGCAATTGATAATTCAAATGCACTATTGCGATAATGCTGCACCACTTTAGCAGCGGGAATATGCGAACCACGTGCTACATTCGATCTGACTGGTCTATGCATGTTTTACAACGCTGGGATTTTAAATACACCGTTTACGCTGCAATGTAGCACATTATCGATTATCTACAGACTTATAATTCATACGCATTGCACTGGAATATAACGGAATGAGCATCTGCGCAGTCTGATCTGAATATTTGGGCTCGGTGTGGTGTGGTATCACAGGATATGGACGATATATATTTACTAAATCAATTATATTTCCTTAAATGACATCGGAAATTGGCGTAAATTAATGAGTACATGTGGAAAGTTATTATTCATATAAAAAATTGACTTCATTTAAGAAAAATAAATATATATATTTGATTTTGGCGGCCATCTTAGATTTATGAAAATGAAATAAGCGAAGATTTGGATTATATTATATTCTCAAAATCGTACTAAGTGCGTCAAGCCCGTTACATCTTTTAAAAATACAATCATAGGTCAGCTATTAGAAGCAATATAGATTTTTAGCGGCCATCTTGGATTCATGCTAATATAAAAAATGCCTCAAGGATAACAAGGTGTCATCAATAGGATTCTAAGACTAGAAGGTATATACTTGCACAATCAGCAATGTTGATTAGCCTAGTAGCCTAGTAGGCATAGTGAAACATAAATTTATGTGACAATGGTTTATTTTGGTAAGCTACATTTTGTGAACAGTGGAGATCCAGATCAGCCTGTGTATCCGCAATATGATCAGGTGCTGCACTGTTCGCCATTCCATCAATGAAACACTCGTCTTGCCTCTAACAAGCCATACATATCGTAATCAGGCTACAGCAGTCAGTGTGCTATTTGTACAGAAGATACACTGATCACGTCTATATTTTTAGATTTACAGACCGACTACTGGAGATCCACGTTCCAAATGGCGAATAGCATAATCCGGATAAACTGAAATAATTATGTACATGCATAAAACATAGTTAAATTCGTGTACTAAATGGAGAAAAATCATTATGATATTCAGACCTACTAATACCCTCATTTTCCTTCATATATTTCCGGACAAAGTAAATGGCAAACGTTGAATTTCCTGATTTACTATATATAACAATCATGTACCAAAGGAGCTGGATGGGACATGGATCAGGGTCTACACAGATACATCCGGATATATTATTTGAGCCGCTTCGTGGGAATAGGTACCTTATGACCAAATTTTGACATTTTTACTTTTTGACGTTTTCCGACGCACAGCTCATTTCCGAACATACTGATATTTGTTTTATGCAATTCCGATGTCAATCTGCTGATTTAGTAAACTTTTAGCACATACACTGAATGCTATTTGAACGTCAAATTATTGTGACGTCGCAACTTTTTCCTGACGTCACATTAATTACCTCAGGAAAAAGTAATCGTATTTCGTTTTACGCCATGTATGATAAATATGTAGCCTATAACATACAATTACCACGTAGAGGCGAACATGTGAAGCAATAGAGAACTAAACGTAATTAGTATAAGCCGTGTTTGAACTAATACAAAATGGTTCCTCAACATGTTTAGAGATTGGGCGGTCGGGCACCTTTCCCCTCTCACATGATATATGGTCACAGTTTTGATGAGTCACGGTGGCTATCACATTGTGTGTAATACAATTCCTTCGTTACTGATACATGCAAGAGTTTACCAAATACGAACTTGTATTCACTAAATGCAATCTGACACACATAAATGAAATTAAATCAGAAACAGATACGCGTATAAAGCAAGGGAGACGATATATGTAACATGTACTGTAACATTTACTACATGTACGTTTTTGAACTTTCACACTAGCATTAAATAGCATTTTATCCATATGATATCACATATCTACTGTACATACATGTATGTAAAATCTCGGGAAACGGTACACTAACACAAAAAGAAAAACATTTATCGGGTCCATACGCAAAATGGGCTGCCGACACCACCAGCTCACATGCTCGCATTACTCGCTTCTGATCATTTATTTTCATAACAACCCCGAGAACGTACATTTATATTTTGACATAAAATGGTAATTAAAATAGTTAATGGTCTACATACAATTGGTTTGTTTCGCTAATGGTACATCGACTAGCACACGATAATATAATTATATCGTCTGTCATTACCAGCTGTCAACAACGAAGTTAGCTATGTCAAAAGCGTAAATGGAAGCGACGTTTCCTACCTCATTTACTCGATAACGTCATTTTCGCACGACGCGGCTCATATAATGTTTGAAGAGGTAAGCCGATGTTCACACTGGTAGTCTACCTTTGAGGGTGTATTTGTGGCATATTTGTGGCATATTTGTGGGGAATTTTAGTAAAATATACACGTATCCCAAAATGTCCGGACAATAATAAAGATCAGGGTCTACACTGATACATACAATAGATTATTCAAATTCTGATAACGTAAGGTGATATGTTTGAGGGTGTATTTGTGGCATATGTATATATATTAAACTATATTTGCATGTATTTCCCATACGATTGGTGATTCATTGTGCATTAATCGAATATATGGCCAATTTAACAGATTAAAAAATTGACGTCAAATCCAACTTATTATTGCGATATCCGCGTTAATATTTATAATCACCTTAAAATAAATTGCGCAGAACCTTGGCCAATGTTTGTAATGTTCATCCAACGACAGCATTGTATATTATGACGCCATTTGATGTTAATGTGTGAATTCGAGAGGTAAAACAGCGATAGCATATATTGATTTACTCGAATACAAAAATAGCGTCATCAGAAAGTGAGAAAACGAGGACTATCGTTCAATATTTTGTAAACTTTGGGACAACGCCCGTAGAAACAAAGCAACGTATAGAAATTGCATCAGGAATGAAAAGGGTGTGGTAATCTCTTGTTTATAAATGATACAAAAGGATTCCCGACTGTAGGATGAGCATTACGGACGATGCTCGGTGCGATAGACCGACGAAGAAACGTTACGCTGGTAAACGCTAAACTAGACGAAGACCGGAGAATAACGTTGCAACAATTAAGTGAACAGCTAAGCTTGTAATATGAAACAGTTTATCAGACTATATGGGATTTTTAAGTGCTCCTTGGGCTCCAATGATATTGTGTATAGAAAAAAAGGAGTTGCTTGTTCAAGGAACAAAGATTATTTTCCGAAGATGGAAGAAAGATGGACATTCATTTATTGATCGCATCATTACAGTAGATGAATTGTGGCTATACCATTATAATCCAGAATCAAAACAGTCCAGTCAGTGGAAATGTGAGCCATCACCCCCACCAAGTTGGGAGCGGAAATGTTCAAACATCGCCCATGTTCACCCGACCTTTCACCTTGTGATTTTGCGTTATTCCTGCGATTGAAGAGTGAACTAATGGGGAGACGATTCACAGATATATCAGAGTTACGGACTGAAACTACAAACATCTTAAGCTCTTTCGAACCACAGTGGTTAAAACTATTTTCCGACGTGACGTAATCTGTGACGTAATTTTCCAATAAATAGTCTTAAACAACTTCCTAACATATTGGTTGATTTCAAAATGTTGCGGACGAAAAACGATGACATATGTGTTTGATGCACTAAAAGTTGTTTACAATAATTTATAACTTTCACCAATAATCCAGTACCGTTAATATCTGACATTCACGTGCATCTCTAGATTTGTATTTACATTGACAGTAACCGATATTTCGTGAAAAAGATAGACTTATGAGATTAAGTAATTAGGTCATAGAAAGAAACACCTCAATGATAATTGCTTTATAAGAGTGATGTGATATATTAATATAAGATATGGGAATAGTGTTTTCAAGGTGCATGATCACGTGGTACTAACAACAACAACAAGTACCGATTCAAAGTACGTATTATTTTATAGTGTCCTTATTACGTAACGGATTTTGATGACCTATGGCGCATCAAACGCGTCTTGTTAAGCTGCATTTGGTGGTCTCTGTATGTTCGCCCAAACTTCTGTCGTTTTTGCGAAGAATCGATTTCCGTGTCTCCGACACGGAAATCGATTCTTCGCAAAAACGACATAAGTCTGCTGTGCCAAACTCCATAGACCACCAAATGCAGCTCATGAAGACGCGTTTGCTGCGCCATATTTCATCAAAATCCGTTGCATATTAAGGAAAATATCAAATAATACTTACTTTGGAGTGGGCGACGTTGTTGTTGTTGATCATGCACCTTGGTTTTGTTACTGCATACTATATGGTACAATGAGTTGCCATCTATGCCATCGTTGTATGTAACATGCAAACATTATCGTACAGTTTCACCACTTCGAGCGTCTGACACATGCAGCAGCTAATATTACAATAGAGCTAATCAAATATGATGGAATAGAGCATAGATAAATATGACAACAGCGTGCTATAAATTTTATGTCAGCAAACTATGCAAAACACGAGCAAACACATATTTACTCGCATAGTATGCGAGTGGACACCAGTGAAAATACACTCAGGTAACGGGATTTGATAATTAATAACATAGTACAGTAGTGGGTATATGGTATGTATTGTGTGGCTGGCCAGGTAAACCAAACATTCAAATTTTCCAGCCAAAAATCATTTTCCCACCAAATTCCTTGATTGGCCGCCATAAAAATAGAGAATAGTAGGTTAGTGGCTTAGGAAAAATGACTTAGAAATGTACATAATATTAAACAACACGACAAACAATACCAGTATTCATTTATTTCCCAACCTGACTGGGATCACTGGGATCAAACATTTTAATTTATATGACGTATGTTAGATTTTTTGACGTAATCAAAGGTATGCCGTCAGTCATGTCTGAATGACGCACGGCTTGGGTTAAATAGCGAACACAATTGCAAAGAGGGACTGAATGCAACTTGATTTGGCATCCAGGAAATCGCATGTCACATAATGTTAGCAATATTAATTGGAAGAGATGACGTTTTCATTTGCGAAATTTAACCAATGCACTCTGAACAGTCCCATTTTCACCAGATTAATCAGACACTGATCAACACTGTGTTTTGGACATTTCTTTGTAACCGCGAGGATGTTCTGTGGTGGTGTGAGTAGGCAATCGGGAGGTGTAAAGATGCTCGAAGGAAGCACAGAGTAGGTATAAACTATTAAGAGGAAACCTGGATGAGGCACGGAGGCACGAGATAATTGGTGAGGATGTAGGGGATACGAGGAAATTGAGCCAAATTGGTGCGCGAATATACCAGTATACAGTTCCATGGTCGTCTGGGAGAAACCAACACCGGAGACTAGTAACCTGGTAAATCGTACTACAGCTACTGGTAAGAGGAGGGAATAAATAGGGATGATGAGTAGTCAGTGTGGAGTGACGAGGAGTCAGTCAGGAGTGATGAGGAGTCAGTCGGGAGTGATGAGCAGTCAGTTGGGTGCGATGAGGAGTAAATGAGGATGGGTGAAGAGACAAGGAGAATGGATGCAATTGGATTGTAAGAGAGGTTATTCTGATCGTACACTTAATACTGTAACAGATAACGCACACACACACACTCATAAGTATATATTTATTTAAAAACACACTAAATAGGCAAATGGTAGAAACGCTGACTAATAATAATAGTATCCAAGTGTTCCACAACAGTCCATGTCCCACCTCCTCCTCCTGTCGCTTCACACACGCACTAAAATAATTACAGCATCGATTTACTCATAAATAATTTCCACGATCTGCTGCGACGGTCTCATTATGAAGATTTCTTGTTTGTTAACTAATGATAAACCTCCTCCTACTACTACTTGTAAGTCTTCTGTATCTATGCATTCGTCTTCTTCCAGTTCCGGAGCCTCTTACCGGTCCAATATGCGGTCAAACGGTTACTTTCTCTTACTTACGACATACTTCCAAGCTTCCTCGTCATCCTAATCGTCATCCAGTTAGAGAGCGGAAACCGTGTTTTTATAGTCTGGTTTTTTACGTGGCGCGTTAAACCATAACAACACAACTGTTCATCAGCGTTCTGTATATGTAGTCAAATACGTGATCACGGGTTTCCGACTGATCGACACCGTTGCCTCTCTACATGTACTTTTCCACCCTGTTCCTTAAACTCTGATTGACATTGTTCAAACGCATCCTCCACGAGCAAATCCAAGGAAGCGTCCTCCTCCTCGTTGGTTTCACTTGAAATTTACCCATCTATTCGTTATCCATCTCCGATTCGTTTCCGCTTTCATCATCGATAAGCATGGTCTTTTATGTCTCAATATATTGTCCCGTGTTTTAAATTCATTGGCGCATATATCGCAAGTGAACATCTCGACGTCTATCCTACGAATGAGGATGATGAGTGATAGGATAGACATGACATCATTATTCAATAGCATGCATTTACCTGGATCGTATTAAAAGCCACCATGGTACACAAAACGGGGATACACACTATATTTGATAACACCTCACTATCATAATATGATCGTACCAACCTACAGTCGCTCAGCAAGGAGGAGTTACTCTTTGTTACCCCTCAACACTGTAATATCAGCCCCTAGTCACTCCTCGTCGCTCCTGACTGACTCTTCATCACTCCGGTCTGACTCCTCATCAATCAACACTGACTACTCATCCCTCCTCACTTCCTCCTCGTACCTATCGCTGTAGTACTTTACATTTGATTTTCGTCGGGTAAATTTGAATTTTTGGCGGCCAGTCAGGAATTTCGGCGGGAACATTTAAATTTAGGCGGGGAAATTTGATTTATTTGTAAATTTTGGCTTGGGCTTAGGTCATGTTTCACCTTCTAACCTCTGCGAATCCACTATATACTACCCATGTTGTTAAAAATACAGGCACATCCCTGTGAAGAAAACTGACATAGTTTTCTGTAATATTATTGATTGGAGTCCGTTGTCCTGGCTTTTATACACGTGATTAGCTGCATTATATGTATGTTCTACTTCGCATTTTCCGTTTTGTCCACACGCCAGAAGAGGTGAAACTGGATGATGGTTTGAACACACAAAGATGGCCGAGCTGGCCACTCCATGTGTTGCATATGATACAGTAGCGAGGCAGTGTTCACATAATATGTTATACATATATTCCATCACATTTACGAAGCAATTATCTTTGAATCAAATGATGATCATGTAGAGAACGGGTCCTTAAAGCTGCTCTATGTTTTATAAAAATCCGTCATTCCAATACAAATATATGAAAAGAAATGTACTGTAAACCAATCTAAAAAATATGACATCACGTCTTTCGGAAACCACGTGATCCTGTGATCCTACACTATGCTATCTAAATTAATTTCCCCGCAGTTTCTAAACTGTTGATTCAACGCGGCTTCACTGTACCACCAGGAACATGTCTTGTGAAGCTGTTTGCGTCCCTAGGTAACCATGGTGATTGATGACGCTGGGAGGTGGACGGAGCGGAGATTATTAGTGTGTAGAGTGTGAATCTCAATATATATGACGTCTGTTGCTGTCGAATCAGGTTCGTACGCCAGCTTTCTATTGTATCACTCATTTGAAAGTTCATTGTACTTTCGCAAGTGTGGACAATTAATATGTCATATGTGGCTGTGACTGAACAAATTGGGCTTATAGGATATGTGACCAGTGTAGTTCCTGATCAAATAACACACTTATGTAGCATCATGGCGACCTGTGTTGTGTGTTAGAAGCATTACGGGTGTTACATTGATGGAATCACGAACTGTGCAGCTCTTGATCAGACTGTGCGGATGCACATGATGATTTGGCTCTACACCGGTTGCAAAATCTAAAAACTCAATTTCTCAAGACACAGACCCATATTAGGATGCTAATGCTTGGACGAAATGACAAGCAGTATACAAAGTAGACACTATTCAATATACGCGGATGCTGCAGCTGCTCTGGTATAACGCTGGTTACACACGTGTGAGATCAGTCGGGGAACTTGTTATGTTACAGGAAATACCATGCTGTCCAAGGTTAGCGCAATTGCTAACGAGCGCACATCTCACAAATACAGTGAACCCCTCTAAACGAACCGCACACCCTGGGGACCATATTGTGCTTAATGTAGATGGGTTTCAATGAATTTATTCCATTGTCCCGTATGTTCATGACTGCAAATGACAAAAACTGGTCATCGAGAATTTATAAGAGCGGAACCCCTCTAAACAGGACATTTCCCAGGGTGTACGGTTTAGACAAGTTCCACTGTTCCCCACTATTTTCCCGAGCGAGGCAGTATGTGATATGATATTGTGGTCACCCACCAAACACGTTTGCTTACTCCTGGTACTCTGGTTTCCTCTCACATTTTGGTCAGCCTTATGCCTCCATCTGTGCCAAGGAACGTAGTTGTATACGTGCTCTCGCGCTTGTTCGCAATCGTTGTAAAATAAGGAATATCGTTTGATTTATTTGTGCATGACAACGATATTTTCGTTTAAATGCCCAGTTTCCTCCTATTTAAAGATCTGTCGCTTCTTTCAACGCATGTCGTGTCGTTTTTATTTCAAAGCATCACGTGTCTCTTTCATCGTTTTCGTTGTATTTATCTTCCCTGGTTTAAATGTGACTCGATTTTGACATTTAACATTGTCGATCCATATCCTGGCAACATATACGTTTTCTTATATATATATCATCCTTTGTAATTGTTGTCCAGGGCCCGATTGCTCAAAGCTTCTGTTAGCTTAACAGACTGTTAAATCTTTAGCATTGCTAAGGATTTAACAGTCTGTTAAGCTAACAGACGTTTTGAGCAACCGGGCCCTGGTGAACTTTATGTTCACCGTCCATCACAGTTTGCTATGTTTTGTTTCCTCACCATACTAGAAGATTGATAATTACTTGGATGCATCTTGAATCGCTATCGCTACAAAACACATAATGCAAATACATGTACATTCACACATACTTTCCTTACATGCTACATATAGCGTGTTCGCATATGGAATAATATGTTGTTAAATAGGCCATGATGTTAAAATGTACCATACGGTTATGATGTAGGATCATGCTGAATTGGCAACCTGATATTTGACATTGACTTGACCTTATAATATCAACAATTACTGCATATTCCAGACTATTTACACTGCCATCAATTCATAATGCAAACGCCCATTCACCGCATTGCGTTTACATCCCAGTACATATTTCTGAGTACATAACTATAATTAAATTTCATTGCACTGCATTACATAACAGTTATGAATCGGTAGTATTTCCAAATGTGCGTTAGAAGCATTATTTGTTTACTTTCTACTTCGTGGAGAGTGACCTAAGAATTTTGCTAATACACACTTTACTTGGTAAGTTTATGGTATAATTTTGTGTTACATTAAAATACATGACGTTCATCGTCACTGTCAATAACTTTACGCCATGGACCGGCAATGACGCTGTTCTATGAAGTTCAACAAAATGGCGTAAAACAATAAGAGTCCCAATTTTAACGCCGTATTTGGTTATTTATTGTTTTCAAACAGAATTACATTGTAAATATAAGTAAGTAATAAAACCATGGGCTGTTGCGTTTACTGTTGTATTAAACACATTTGGCATGTTTAAAGGACGAGGAGTCAGAAGTCCATGTTTTTAGTCCTCAATTGTAGCCGGTCATATTGAACACAATTCCATCGCACACTGAATTTATGTTTTTATATTTAAAAAATAACTTCATAATCGGTGGGTTGATTAGTCTTTAGCAGAAGCTTGGCGTGCTTAGTTTCCGAAAGCATCTGTCGAACCTCCAGGCGCTCATCCAGCGTTGGGATAACGTCGTTCTCTCGAAGACAGTCATCGAATGAGTCTCGGTCCTTGCAGTAGAAGAGGGCGACCCATTTCGTTTGCTCGCGAAGATCCTTGAGGACGGCGTTGTACTTCTGAGTGGAGATCCATACGCTTTGCCCCGCAGGCCGGCCCGAAAATGCGAGCTCAGAGAGCATGTCCTTCTTTTTGGTCATCACCGCCTTGGCCGAGCAGTCGTCAAACACGTATAGGGTGAGCTCCCCCTGAAAGGCTTGGTAGAAGTCACGCAGCCTATCGTGAAGTCTGTCACCGGGGTCAACGACGTATACCTCAGGGTCGGCCCATATCCAAGCGCGCCGCTGATAAGTCTCGTTGTGCCGCACAGTGAGGCACAGGATCACAATGTGTCGAAAGGCATAGGGGTAGGGCCCCTCGAGCAAGTCCAGGATGAAAACCGTTTTTCCGCATCTTGTCTGCCCACATATTATGGCAGAGTGGGCATCACAAACTTTATTTTTAGCATTAAGCTGAGACGTATCGGTCATCTTCGATGTTGAGTTGTGCGTCTGATATTATATATAAGTACACGTTCAATGGCCCAGCTCCATCCGCCTCTTTGGTTATCTCGATGGTCAAACCCTCGCTAACGTTCTCAACTTGGCGTCCACTACCGTGCATTTGGTCGTCGTCGCTGTCTCGCATGTTTAGCCATAACGCGTATTTGTTAGTCAGAACTGCGCGAGGGAGACGTCCGAGAGCTGCATGTCTTTGGCAACCGCGGCAACCTCTGGGGAGCGCTTAGAGCCGGCAGCAAACTGTTTTCTGGCTTCGTCCCACTGCTGGTGCGCGCGAAGACCCTGGCTGTAGAGTTGATTGAGGACTTCGTCGTTCGTCACCTCGACCTTTGTGATTTTGGGATTATATAATTTGTCGGTTTTTCTAACCCCGAGCGCGAACCGACCCTCCTCGAACAGCATCAGTATATCTTTCTTCGAGCGGGCGGGTAAGTTGACATTAATATTCCACAATGTGTCGCTTTTGTCTTTCGTCATCTTGCGGTGGCGAAGAACTCGGTCGTAAAGTATGGCAACGCGCCCGGCGTACTGGGTTCTGATCAATCGCTCGAGTTCGGGCATCGTGACCATGTCGTACTCCAGCGAAACATTGTCGATCGTATACGTCGATGCCGTCAGTGGCTATCAGAGCTCGGCCGTAGTCGTTGAACGTTAGTTCGTATTCGAGGCGGTCCGCCAAAGCACTCTGATAATAGGGCATGTGACTCTCCAGCAACTGAAAGTCGAGCGGGATTTAGAAGCGGTTGCCGTAAGTGGCCGCGATCGCGTTGTTGATCGCGACGTTATTTACCTTGTTACCAGCTCCGATTCTAAGTCTGGTTATGTTCTTATTTTTGCTGGTGTCAATACCCTGATAGACCGCGTTTTCGCGCTCTTGTGCCGTCTTCCACAGGTCCTGGTAACAATGGTAGACGTCACTGTCGTCGATCGACATCACCTCATTACCAGAAATCCTTATCATAGTCTTCTTGACGATGGCGCGACCTAGGTTCTGAACGACGGTTCGGTCCATGTCTGTCGATGTGTCAGCGAAATAGTGAAAGCGAGGCGAACAGTCCCCGGCACAATGACGTCGCTAGCTCCGAGGTTGGGGAAGCGACCAAGAGGTACTGGTTCTGGTCGATCGTCGATGGGTTGTTCGTAATAACGACACTCTGTCTCACGCCTTTCGCCCCAAGGGGCTCCCGCAGTCTGCGGTATGTATTGAGTTTGCGACCGTATTGACTCGAAGACATATTTAGTAACTCTGTTAAACCCGTATGGTTTTTTTTTTAATACATCGTTAAAGATGGCTGGTTACAATATTGGCATTGACGAATTCGACCGAGACGATTACCTCGATGATGATGACATCGATGATGACATCGATGACGATAACGAAACGCCCTTCATTGACACTCCAGCCGGCGAGGAAATAGGTGGCATTACCAACACCATTAGTCTAAGCCAGGAATTAGTCGAGTCAGCTGTAGACGACTACTACAACACTTTGGCAGAACAAGGTATGGTCCCAACTGTCGGACGCCATTACCACAAGTCGAATTGGTAGGTTGCGGCTAAAAGCATCAAATGTCCCAATCATCAACATGAAGATCGGAAAACCCCTAGCGCTGACCACCGTTGTCGGAAGTCGGGGCGGTGGCCAAATCATAAGGAGCGAACTAGGATTCCCAGATTGGAAGCTTGGTAAACCAATTATGCCGGCCCGCGTTGTGGACGCCCTACATTCTACCGACGAAACGATGGCGAAGACTGTCGCCGTGATAGAAACAGTCGAGCTCAGCGAGCTCCCTCGAGTAGCCACCGACGCTATTCGCACAATGGAGATCAGCGAAAGCGAGATAGACGGAATACTCAGCACGATGGACGACCCACCGTTACCTCCTCGCGAACTCCGGGGACTCGATAAGGATATGCAAACAGTCCCGGGCGAATAGGTCCATAACCTCTCCAAACTCACGGCGCTGGATGAACATATCGCACTAGAAGAAAGAAAACTTGGGGAAGCCCGTGGTGATAGAGAATCTACCGAGCGGATCACCGAACGCCTGCGGTCGTTGCGGATGAAAGAGAAGCTCGCTTGGAGGCTGCATCGGCTTGCCGTGAGGCGCTCCGCACCCAAATAAGTCGGATCCGCGAAACAATCTCGAGGGTTCTGCACGAGGAGACGACACTCGGTGAGCGTATTCGTACTCTGCTCAGAGAGCAGGGCGTCACAATAGTAAGCATCCTCACAGCTCTCGGCATGACTATATCGACCATAGTTATATCTATCACTGGCGGTGCGGCGGCTGCACCCGCGATTGGAGTCACTAAACTCGCTGGAAAGAGGTCAGCGATGGTTTTGTTCGCCTTTGACAATCCAATTAGAGTTTCCGAAGGTAGTGTTATTAACTTTGTTACGAAAATCGCTGACACAGCGAGTTCTTTCACTGTTGTAACATTGTTAATTGAACTTTATTTATGACGAATGAACATTTAATACCGTTGAACCTACAACCTGTTTCAACAGAGTTAGGGGGTAGAAGTTTGACCCCGTCAAACTTCAAGTTGGAAAATATCGTCGAGATGCAGGATATTCTAAAACAAGAGGTGGAAACAGGTGAATAACTTGACACTTCAAACTGTGCATTCGTGTTTACGAGCCCACCGACGACGGAGTGTGGTACCTCATGAAGTCTCCGGTAAACTACGACGCGGTTGGGGAGAAGACCATGACGATAGGAATGTTTGGAGGTCACTCGTTCCTCATATCGAACCTCCGCAAGATGACGAACGAGTACGGGTGCACCGGATGTCAACAACGGTTCACAAAGTCGTGTAGCATGCACAGGCACGCGACCACCTGCATGGTTGGGAAGACCGTCGTGATATGTCCCGGTAAGAGGGCAGAGAGACCGCAGTCGGCCTACGAAAAGGCGTTTTATCCCAAGGGGCCAGCGAGCGCGAGGTCGATTCAATGGTTGAACAGAGAAGAGGAGAGGGTGGGAAAGCACATACATCATGCGAGATGCGTTCACGGGGGTGAGAGGTGGGTGGCCGGCGACCTGACCTTCGAGGTCGAGCACGTCCCTATATCGGTGTTGTTGGGGGATACGATTCACGAGGGGATCACCCACATAGGCGAACGAGATCCCGACACGCTGGTCGAGAAGTTCGTGACCGAGCTGCAGAGGAGAGGTAAAACCATCAGGGAGGGAATTAGGAAGAAGTATCTGCCGACCGACATAGAGATGTTGTCGAAACATCAGCAAAAGAAGATCGTCTCGTGGATCGACCAAGTGCCGGTGGTGGGGTTCAACTGCAGCAGGTACGACCTGAACCTCATCAAGCAGTACCTTGTCGAGAAGTTGGCGGCCACCGTGAATAAGGTGATGGTCGTAAAGATGGCCGGATCGAAAAAGTTTCTGTTTACGCCGGAGTTTAGATTTCTCGACATCATCCAGTATCTGGGACCCGGTACCACGTACGACAAGTGGGTTAAGGCGGACGACTGTACAACGGTAAAGTCTCACTTCCCGTACGAGTGGTTCGATAGCGCGGATAAGCTCGACCATCCGGGGCTGTCCGACTATCCCGAGTGGTACTCGAAGATGAAGGGTGAGTTCCTACTGTCGTTGTCCGAATGGAAAGAGTGCAAGAAGGTATTCCGAGAAAAGGGGATAAAGACGTTCCAGGAGTGGTTGCGACACTACAACGATTTGGATGTCGGCCCATACCTGGCGGCATTGACTAAAAGTATGGAGTTCTACAGGGGGAGAGGTGTGGACATACTCAAGGACTCTGTGTCTCTGCCCGGTGTTTCCCTTCAGTACCTGCTCCGCGGGTCGATCAATGGGAAGGAGGACACCCCCGAGCTGTGATCGCCGAAGGATGAAGGAGGGGGTTGGTTGGTGGTCCGTCAATAGTGTTCTCCAGATACGCAGAGGCTGGAAGGTCGACGATCAGTGGTCAGGTAGGGAGTCGGGAGGAGAAACTGTGCAAGGCGGTGCTGGGTTACGACGCCAATGCGCTGTACCTGTCTACCCTGTCGAAAGACATGCCATGCGGGGAGGAGAAGATATGGACGTGTGACGACCCGGAAAGACAGTCGTATATAGATCGTTTCGTGAGGAGGGTCAGGCGCGACGAGTGGTTCGGATTTGCAGAGTTGGATATAGAGGTCCCGGAAACGCTGCGAGACAAGTTCTCGGAAATGTCGCCATTATTTGTAAACAGAGTTGTCGTGGAAGCAGAAGTCCCGGAACACATGTTAAAATATTTGAATGACAAGGACCAGAAACGAGGAGACGGTAAGAAGCTTGTTGGAGCCCTATCCGCCAAGAAGATGATCAGTAGTATAGAGGGAGTCAAAATGATAACAGCAATCACTATGCTGTTATTGAGAGGTATTGTAACTTCCACCACCAACAAAAAGTTGGTGGTGGTATTTGAATGAGAAAGTGGTCTTGTAGTCCAAATTATATTGGAGATTGGGATATTAAAATCCGTCCCCGATTTGCAAGGGTTTCAACTACCATGTTTCAACTACCCCACCTATCGGAGCTCCAAATACTAGTGTAAAATCCATCCCAAAAGTATGGAGGTTTTCGGCTACCTTGTTTCAGCTACCCAACGAAATAGCCGAAATCGCACTAGCCCCGACGAAATATGCGCCTTCTATAGGTGTTTTGGAGAAAATAATTATTTTCTCCCAAGAGTGAGTTAAAATGATACCACCAACCTACACACCACCCCTACGCTCCATCTACAGTCCCACACCCCTCGAATTTGTGCATAAACTGAATAGACAAAAAGTGCGGACCACCTATAGAATAAAGAGCCAAGTTAGACAACTGTGTACTTCTAAAACGGGTCGTCCTTGTCAGATTTGTCTCTCTTATACCATACATTTCCACCAACAAAAGTTAGGTTTATATACGAGAAATAAACACATATATTCATTGCTAGGACGCCAGCAATGCTCTCAGCGCTGAGACAGGTTTCGCCACATGTATTTCACTCTGGCTGCTCTACGCATTCTAGCGGATGGAGGTAATGAGGAGGAGGGGTCCGCGGTAACAGTCCAATGATGGGGTGGAGGAGATGTGAGTGTGACACATCCCACTAAGCCTAAAAAAGAGAAGAGAAGAGATTTAAAGCGAAGGCTTAGTGGGATGGGCCCAGAAGGGTTTTGCTGGCGCGGGTTCGAGCCTCGGTGGGACCTAAATTATTTTTTTTTAATTGTTTAAATAGTTTATTATTATTAATAAATTGTTTACTGCACCAATATAATTAATTTTATAATTTTAAGAAAATTTTTAAATTATTTTTTAAAAATTATTTACTAAAATATCACAATTTCCAGGATGGTGGTGCTGTAACATTTCCTCCGACTTTATCTCCAAGTGTTACCCTAAATTTACCCCAATCAGTACTATCAATCTTGGGCATGGTGGCGCGCGCTTTCATTCTAATGTCATTTTTTAATTCTTCATATCTCTCCATCTCTTCCACAACGGATTCAAACTCTAAATTTGATATTTCATTATCGGCCAACGCTTTGGACACTATAACGTCGATGCTATTTTTCTTAGACCTAGCGAGAACGGATATTCTATCATGTTTTCTACATTTTTTTTCGAGTTTTCGACCAGCCACCCTAATTAACAAAGTATTCCAGATACAACTGTAATTCCACTCAAAACCCCAGCAATTGGAACTGCTACAATTGTAGATAGCGTTGCGGCAGTCCCCGCACCACTCAATACAGATAAACTTGACAGAACCGTACTAGATGCCTGTGCTAAATTTGCAACGCGCTTATATTTTTTAGCGATTCTTTTTCCATTTTTACATTCGCTAACTAAACTATCCTGCATAATGACGATATTATCCAACCTAAAATCTAAGCATCTTTCGCGAATTGGATACAGTGTTGATGGATTGGTATTGACAATTGGATACAGTGTTGATGGATTGGTATTGACAATTGGAAGAGGTGATTCGTTCATGATTACAAATCAAGTTCAATTAACAATGTTACAACAGTGGAAGAACTCGCTGGGTCAGCGATTTTCGTAACAAAGTTAATAATATTACCTTCGGAAAGTCTACTTGTATCGTCACCGGCGAACAAAACCACCGATAAAATATCTCCAGCGAGTTTATTGACTCCAACCCCCCGACCGCGCCCACAGATTACCATTAGCATTAACTGAACAGACATCCATTCGAAGAAGTGTACCTGTAGCTGACATGGCGTATCCCCCATACGTATTGTTCGCTTTAGCACCGAATGAATATTCATAGAGCCCTTCAGTCAATGGGCCCCGCTTCTCAGCCCAAACTGTGATGACACGTTTTTGCGTTTTCAATGTTTTCAACAGTCCGGCAAGCCCACCGATAGAGGTATGGGCCTCAGCACGAATCTTTTCAGAGGTCTCCTCAAGTGCTTTGTTCGCGGCTCTTCGAACACGTTTCAGTATTTCAGAAACTTCGGCTATTTGTCCACCTAGTTCAGTAAGTGCTGCTTCTCTGATGAGAGAGTCCTCTGAGCGCAACACCCCATATGCCTCCGTAAAGGCCGCCTGGTGGTCTTCTCGGGCTTTCTCAATACCCGTTCGGACTCCCTCAACCCCCAACCGGGCCTCTTCCCGAAATTCTGTTATTTTTTCGTCTAGTTCAGTAAGTGCTGCTTCTCTGTTGAGAGAGTCTTCTAAGCGAAACACCCTATACGCCTCCATAAGGACCGCCTGGTGGTCTTCTTTGAGTCCCTCAACCCCCAACCGGGTCTCGTTTTTAAATTCTGTTATTTTTTCGTCTAGTTTAGTAAGTGCTGCTTCTCTGATGAGATAGTCCTCTGAGCGCAACACCCTATACGCCTCCGTAAGGGCCGCCTGGTGGTCTTCTCGGGCTTTCTCAATACCCGTTCGGACTCCCTCAATCCCCAACCGGGCCTCTTTTCGAAATTTGGTTATTTTTTCACCTAGTTCAGTAAGTGCTGCTTCTCTGTTGGGAGAGTCCTCTGATCGCAACACCCTATACGCCTCCGTAAGGGCCGCCTGCTCTTTCTCAATACCCGTTCGGACTCTCTCAATTTTCGCCCGGGCCTCTTCCCCAACTTGTGCAGTCGCCGTTAGCACTTCTACTCTAACATCTGCTATACTCCTGTGAATCCCGTTTGTTGCCTTCGATATAGTTTTATTGATCAGGGCCTTGGTTTTTCCGGTAGTTAAACAGTCACTCTCTGTCGGGACGAATCCCCCTTCTGCTGGTTCCAAATTCTTTGAATCTGTCACCCAATCCCGATTGGAATTGGAAGAACTACCTGGTCCGTATATACTCATTTTCAATAATATTGATAATTCTATTACGAACATGCGTTTAATTAATCGGAAATTTCGAGAAGGACCGAAATCGGGTAATAGTTATTCAACTTTCTCGCTTGATCATCGAGAATAGAGACCGTAAATTCGTGGATTTGTCCCGATTCCAAAACTTTCATCTCGGGGCATGGGATGTCTAAGGTCACCGTATCCCCAAAGAAACAGTCGCTGGCTTGCACAGTTTTCAGTAATGTGCTGGGGGATCTGTCTACCGTGTTGTACGATGTGTTCACCCGATCCAGGTGCACCCTGAGATATTTCGTGAAGGCGAAGTCCACCGGGTTATCACCGACGTACTCACCCAGGGTAAACACTCCTTTATTTGCGGAGTATGTCTCTCTAAAACCGAGTTGAATACCCAACCCCGGGGAGACCACTACCTTATTATCAGGGCTGATGGTCATTGTTGCGAGCCTGGTAGCCTTCGATACTGTGAGGTTGATTATACCGTCAAGCTCTGAGTTGACAAAATCTTTGAGCTGTCTTATTCCCCACAGTCCGTGAGGCAGCTTTACACCGAATTGTTGTTCATCCTTCACATAGTAAAACCCTTCACTATTTCCCACATTCTGCCATCCAACCGTGAAGGTGATTAATCTGAGGCCCACCCGGCGTTTTCCGCAGCAGTTGTCGATTGACTTCTGAAGTTCACAACTCTCTTTTTGAACATTAGTGATAGTAGCAAGCATAATAATATCTTTCAATGGATACCAAGGCATTTAGCTTTAATTCAAATGCAAAGTACGCGGTCGCTGAGGTATATGACACTAAGGCTCCCCGGCTGGTGCACCCCACTATCCAAGTTAGTGGTGGAAAAGGCTTTCAAGCCAACTTTCCCGACATCTTTGAACAATATAGGCTGCCCAAGATTACTACCATGGAGGCCGTGAACGGGTGGAAAGCAACACCGATGCAGTTTTGGCAGAATCAGCTCAACTTCGCCGGATGCGAGGTTTCCTCTCAGGACCATCTGGCCGCGGAGGATCCCTTCTTGAGGGCCGTTTACAACTTTCACGCGTATTACACTATTAGGAGGATTCTCAAAGAACAGAAAATCTATCTGCTGACTGGCACCAGATAGCATTTCCTAGCAGCACTGGCCTCGGGGACGTTCTCATTCGGGGCCAGTCCGGGAATTGGACGCAGACTGATTTTAGACATGATCACTCCGGCGACCACATCGTCAGTCGGAACGCCGGGAATTTTGACCCCACGACGATGACCTTCGGGCCGGAAGTGTCTGGAGGTCGGCACTACGGCGTCTCATCCTGCGAGTGGCTACCTCCGAAACGAGCTCACGTCGATTACATACAGCAGGTTGCTGAGGTCCAGGACGCGTGGGGTACATTTATGTTAGATAAGGGTCTGGGGTTCACGCAGGCCGGAGTTACTCGCCTCAACGACTCCATTCACACGTACATCTGGGCCATCCTCGGCGCAGAGGCGCAAGCGCGCAGTTCTATACTAGGAGCCGGGACGGCGTTTGACGCGCAAAAACAGTTCTTTGCAAATGTCGAGGACGCAATAAACAAACCGGTGGACCTCCCGGATGCGATCCAGCGGTATCAAGATGTTTTGCAGTATGCCGACACCTCAGTAGACTATGTATTTGGAATAGGTGTGTATATGGCGCCGAGCAATATGATACTACGAGACGACCGGGTTGAGGGTTACAATAGTCAGATCGTAATCGCCACCGTCAAACAAAAGATCGGCCATAACGGGAACGTGAACGCGGATATCATCAAGCGCACCGCGCATGAAACTGATTGCATAAAACAGCAAGCACCCACCCAAACACAAAGTACCTCATCAAGTTCCCCCAATTCAGGAATTGGAATAGGAGCGGGAACTAGTGTCACAGCAAGTTCCACCGTTGTTCCAACGGCTGCAATAGGACTTGATGCACCAGCAAGTTCCTTCGGAACTACAACCCATGAGGATGAACAATTAGGGCTCGTCGTCGCCCTCGTGGCGATCGGACTATTTGCGCTTTGGTTTTAGGAACTCTCGGGCGGAGAATAGTAGGAGACCAGCGATCGCCACGATTAAGGCCCAAGTATTCTCGGCGAGCCATCTGGCCGTTTTTGATAATATAGATAGCAAGAAGGAGACGAGACCCCCGATCAACCCAGGCAGCGCGGCAGCCGCCTTTCCGGCTAATTTAGCAAGGAGACTGGCGAGGGCTTTTAGTTGTTTTTTTACCCACTCCTTGGCTCCACCGGATGGCGCGGGTGCTGGCGCTGGTGGTGGCAGTCGCACCGCCAGTGAAAGCCGCGAGGATGCTTGCTATCGTGATGCCCTGCTCTCTGAACAGAGTGCGAAGACGCTCACCGTGTGTCGTGTCCTCGTGCAGAACCCTCGAGAATGTTTCGCGGATCCGACTTGTTTGGGTGCGGAGAGCCTCACGGTTATTCGAGGCAGCCTCAAAACGAGCTGCTCTTTCATCCCGCAACGACTGCAGGCGTTCGGTGATCCGCTCGGTAGATTCTCTATCGCCACGGGCTTCCTCCAGTTTCCTTTCTTCTAGCGTGATATGTTTATCCAGCTCCGTGAGTTTGGCGAGGTTATGGACCAGTTCGCCCCGGATCGTTTGCATAGCCTTATCGAGTCCCCGGAGTTCGCGAAGAGGTAACGGGGGTCATCCATCATGCTGTCAAACTCGCTGAACGTGGTCTCCATCGTGTTAACAGCGTCGGTGGCTACACGAGGGAGCTCGCTGAGCTCGACTGTTTCTATCGCGGCGGCCGCCTTCACCAGAGTTTCGTCGGTAGACTGTAGGGCCGCTACAGTGCGGGCCGGCATAATTGTTTTACCACGCGCCAAATCTACGAATCCAAGTTCGTTCTTTATGATTTCGCCACCGCCCCGGGTTCCAGCAATTGTGTTCAGCGATAGGGTGTTTTCCGGTATTCATGTTGACGATTTGGGCATTTGATGCTTTTAGTCGCAACCTACCACACAGATCCAATTCGAACTTGGAGTAGTCGCGGCCGACAGATGAGACCACACCGTTTTCTGCCAATCTGTTGTAGTAGTCGTTTACAGCTCCCTCGAGTAGTTCCCGACGTTGACAAGTGGTGCTGGTAGCGCCACCTATTTTCTCGCCGGCTGAAGTTCCTGGAATCTCCATGAAGGTCGTTTCGTTATCATCATCCAAGTCATCATCATCGATGTCATCATTTCGGACATCGTCTCTGCCGAATGCGTCCATGTCAAAATCATCCATCTTGTAGTTATTTATGTATTAAAGACAAAACCATACGGGTTTAATAGAGATATTTAGTTTCACTGAAAATATGTCTTCGAGTCAATACGGTCGCACACTCAATCCATACCGCAGAATGCGGGAGCGTATTGGAGCGAAAGGCGTGAGACAGAGTGTCGTTATTACGAACAACCCATTGACGATCGACCAGAACCAGCATCTGTTAGTCCGCTTCCCCAACCTCGGAGCTAGCGACGTCATTGTGCCGGGGACTGTTCGCCTCGCTTTCACTATTTCGCTAATGTCGACGGACGCGGACTGAACCGTCGTTCAGAACCTGGGTCGCGCCATCGTCAAGAAGACTATGATAAAGATTTATATGGTAATGATGTGATGTCGATCGATGACAGCGACGTCTACCATTGTTATCAGGACCTCTGGAAGACGGTGCATGAGCGCGAAAACCAAAGAGTCCAGGGTGAGTGCATCCTATACGTGATTGACGATTGCTCGGCCAAGGCGGCGATGACCAAAAAGAAGGACATGCTCTCCGAGCTCGCATTTTCTGGACGCCATGCGGGACAAAGCGTATGGATCTGCACTCAAAAGTACAACGCCGTCCTCAAGGATCTGCGCGAGCAAACGAAATGGGTCGCCCTCTTTCACTGCAAGGATCGAGACTCATTCGAAGACTGTCTTCGAGAGAACGACGTTATTCGAACGCGCGAGGAGCGACTGGAGGTTCGACAGATGCTTTCGGAAACTAAGCACGCCAAGCTTTTGTTAAAGACTGATCAACCAACTGCTTACGAAGTTATCAATTAATTACTGAATATCTACTAATATTTACTAATATCTACTAATATTTACTATTATCTACTAATATCTACTAATATCTACTAATATCTACTAATATTTACTAATATCTACTAAATATTACTGAATTATTCGCAACTTCAATTCTTCCAATCGCGATTGGATTGATGCTGTTACTCATAATTAATTATAAACAGTTTTATCTTAGACTTATGAGACTAATCAGAATAGTACTAATTATTATAAATAAAATAATGAACTGCGACAAACTTCTCGATCAGCTAATGGAAGAAACAGTCGCTCCGACTGCCGACACGACTGAAACTGTAGGAACACCTGCCAGCACGACTGCTGGTACGGCTGCCGATACGATCCCGAAAGAAAATGAAAACATGACGCGACGCGAGCGGCTAGCTGCGCTGGTTGCTGGAGGACAATCGGAGCAGTATTTCGGTAGGCGTCTCTCAGTTTGTCAGGTGGTTAAAATGTCAGATGCGGAGGTTGATAAAATGTATGCACGATACGAATCTAAATTGGGGGCAGAGATGACGAAAACTCTTGGGGCGGCGGCTATTCATTTGTACGCTACCGCTGTCAGTGCAATTCTCTCTATATCTGACATCGCGGTGTTGATTAGTGATTTAGAGACTGATCCTTTTATAGGACACACTCTTAGAACAGCCTGCTGCTCAATTTATCACAAGTTTGGAATGTACTTAGCTCCGCTGACAACCGCGTTGACCACGTGTAAACACTGTCAATTTGGACATATATGCCCACGAACTATAAGCCCTAAAATTAATATTATAAATGATGACACAAGACGAACCTGCGAGAGTGACGGAACAGCCCTCAACACTGTTGAACCCGATTGCAGCACTTGGGGGAACAAGCTCCACATGAACAAGCTCCACAGGAGCAAGCTCCGGTTGCACGACACAAAAACCCAAAAAGACAGGCAGCTGGGCGGGCAGCGGCTGCCACCCGAAAAGCTAAACAAGATGGAATACTCGCCGAGCTTCGAGAGGCCAAACGGTCGTTATTTGTTCCTGCTGTTGAAACAGCAAAACACCCGGTGGTTCCACATCCGAAGGCAGCTGTTTCTCCCCTAACATGCTCCAGTTTGGAAGAGCAATCCCCGATTGGTGTAACTCCTGCCCCCTATTACCTCAACATTGTTGAACCTGATTGTAAAATCATCCGGTGGGTTGTTGGTGGTGGTCTGGCAGTTGTGGGCACCGTGTGTGTGTGGAAATATATTTCGAGACAACCCCCAACACTGTTGGAGGAGGTTCCGAAGAAAGTTACGCAACTGATTGCGCCCCATTTAAACATTAATCGCGATACCTTTTATATGCAATAATTATAGTTATCAATAATGGCTGAACAAGATGGTAAAATGATAGTGAATGCGCTTTATCACGCCGTGGTGATATCGGGTTTCAGTATCGGGTATGCTCGACTATCAAAAGCGGCCTTAGGAGGGTCCGCCCCCAAATTGGACTTTACTGTGAGACACGTAGGGCTCGCGACCTTAGATGTAGCTGCCGCAGTTTGGACCCGAGATTATCTAATTAAAGCTGGAATTCTACCCGTTAATATATGGAAATAAAATGGCTAGTGCGATCGCAATGATGATAGGTGGCGCGGTGGTGTACGCATTGGCGTTCAGCGGTAGCAACTTTTTCTTCTCGAAACTGAAAAGCTCGGACGCGGATGAGGAGCGCAAACGTCACGATTTAGCTGTAGAACAACTCAATAGCGCAAAGGAAGCATGGTCGCAAAAACGAACCGCCTGTCTGGACTGGATCAACGAAGATCTTCGTCGCGAGAATCACGCCGTGCAAACTTTCCGGAACGTTGACGACGCCATCCACGAGTACGCGCGGGCATATCCGCAGAAAAATCTCGGGCCGCTGGATCCCGAGCCCCAGCTTTCAGATTTCTATGTACCATCAGATGCCCAAAATGACCGCGAAATCGTGTTCTTCGTCGTGGGAATGGTTGCAACGGGTCTCGTCAGCTATTATATTCAATCGAGATTGAAATAAGCAATAAGCAATAATTATTTTAAAAACATTTTTTTATAAATATATATATATATAGAACGATGTTAGTTGACGAACTTTAATTTGCTATGATTGATGTAGGCTACACGGCCCTTAAACATCGTTTACCTGGTGCAAAGAGTATGATTCGTCTGGCCCGAGATTCTCTCGAGAAGTGGCGTGAGGACGAAAAAGCGGCCACCCTTTTCGCAAAGCGGATGTTAGAGTTAAATTCCCCAGAATTCCCTCTCCTGTTCCAATCCAATCGCGATTGGACTTACAACAAAGGTTTAGTATCGACGACGCAGTTACCGGACGATCTGGCGATGGCATGTTGGAGATTGTCCGATCTATTAGAATACCACGCATACGATGGACACGCGCAAACTTAATACCAAACTATCTGTTCGCCTAGCGCGCAAGTTAGCGAACACATACTACAGCCCCCGCGGCTACTGGAAGGGGCTCGCGGTCATCAAGAACCTCGCGGCGGCGACCAAGGTTTCCGAAAACGCAGCCAAGGAATGGCTCAAGAAGCAGGCCATCTGGCAGATCTATTTGCCCGCTCCTCACAATATTCCGCGCCAGAAATTCGACGTACCGGTGCCGAACGAAGATCCGTTGGTTTAGAAGAGCAACGGCTTCCATCGTATGTTGACGTCCGGTACCTCTATCAACCGGGAGAGCTCGAAGGTGGCAGCCGCCGCCCGACTGATCCCGTGTGGTCTCTCAATGTATATCATCTAGATTGATCTATTACCAAACCTGATGAGCCCGTGCTCTACTCTTTGGCTGATGGTCCATCTTTGTTCGCGAAGAACTTATTATGGTACCTTCTGACACCCAGCTACCCCCGGATCGTCAGAGTCTTTAGTATTCTCCCCTTTTTTGTTTGTTTACCTATGTTAGAGGCTCGGTGTGTACCCCGTCTTCCATCACTCTCGTCTTGTCGTAGTACCCCGACAGCCCTAGTTTACTCTGGGTGTATGTTTTCATTACTCCACCGTTCATACGGAACCCTATATTTTTAGCCACGTCTCTATGGCCTTCCAACGCGTTCTTATATCTACTCCAACTCACGCTGTTGGTTCTCTTACTCATTCCCTTAGAGGAATGCTTCCCTACGCCCGGGGTTTCAATTCCAATCTCGATTGGAGTTGGTTGTGTGGCCAGCGCGCGTCGTTGGTGCCTGGCCGGATGCCACTTGGAGTCTTCGCTCTCAGCCAGCTTTTCTACGAAGTAACACTTACTGGATAGCGCTATTGCTCTATCTCCTTGGAACTCCATCTTGAACAGCCCAGGTTCTCTGTTACTCCATTGGTCCCATGCGAGCCAGTTGCGCTTATCTTTCTCGTATGTCACACGTTGTCTAGGCTTCACCAGCGCGTCTAGGCTTTCATCGTTAGCTGTACTATCCGGTTTAGCACTCACACCTATGTACATACTGTCCGTATCCATTTGAATTAGTTCAAAGTCCTTTCTCGATACGTACTTGTCTAGGAAGTCGTAATATAACTCTAACATTCTCAGCTTGGCTAGTTGGTACACGGCTATCCCACAGTGAAACGGTCTCTTAACAGCACACTTAGCCTTCCTACTAGATATCTCATACGCGTCTCCGATCTCTTCCAGATCTTCGAAGAACGCTGAGCGTAGTGCTTTATCCACACAGCTCTCATTTTTAGTGTACGTAGTGTTAAGGTGTCTCTCTGGTGCCTCAATCATCTTACCACAACACGAATTACCAACCAAATTCATTATTTCAGCTACCGGCTTCTTTGACTCATCTACGTCTCCGGTCCTCCTAGCCGCAGTCACCTCTTCGACAAACCACGCGAAGGGTTTTCCAGCTTCGTAGTCTAGGATCCTGTTGAGGCCGGTTATCACTAGCCCGTGCTCTAGATACCACTTCAACAGCGGGGCATACAGCAGCATCTTTTTTGCTGACAGCGTGCCCACTATTATTTTTTGTCCGTCTCATCGATTCCTGCCTCTGTTTTTCAGATACTGGAGCATGTGCTCCGGAACCTCCTCCTCTTCAACTACCCTGCTTAGGAACAGCGGAGACATCTCTTCAAACTTTTCTCTCAGGCTTTTTGGGACTTCTATATCCACCTCGGCGAACCCGAACCAGTAATCACTTCCCCTGTGTACCCGTTGGCAGAACTTGTCTATGATCTTTTGGTTGTGGGGTGTCTTATTGTGGTGTATAGTTTCCTTACCGCATGGCATCTCTTTTTTTAGTGTCGACAGGTACAGGGCGTTAGCATCGTACCCGAGGACTGCCTGACACGGTTTCCCTTCACCCTTACTGTTTGGGCGTATCTTAGAAACACCTGCCTCGGCGTATCAGGTGAACACGATAGACGGTCCTCCGACTAGAGCTCCCTGTAACATCTCGTACGTCTCTTTCTCTGCTCTCCTCCTGCACTCATCCAGCTGCGCCTCGGTTACCAGCATCTCACATCTGAGTTTGGAATACCAGTGCTCTATGTCAGGGAGTCCTTGATAGTCTAGCTTGTCTACAGAATCAAACCACTCATACGGGAAGAAAGCCTTTTGAGATGAGCAGTCGTATGCCTTAATCCACTTATCGTAACTGACTCCCGGACCAAGATACAGGAGAACGTCCATGAATCTGAATTCCGGAGTGAATAGGAATATGGTGTCGTTAGTTCGCTTGCCTACCATATCTTTCGTGGTCGTGTCTGCCAGCTTGCCCACCAGATGTTTCTTGATGAGGTTGATGTCATACCTACTGCAGTTGAAACCCAACACTGGGACCTGATCTATCCACCTGTTTATCTCATCCACTTGGCGAGGCCTGAGGTGGTCCGTGTCCTCGAACCTGTACCGGCGACCCACTTCTTCGCGAATGTCCCTACCCCTCTCTTCTATGAACTTACTTACCAGTTTGGCAGGATCCGTGTCACAGATGTGAGATACGGTTCCGGACAGGCTGTCCCCTATGCTAACGCTTACGGGCACGTGCTCTGTCTCGTACGATAGGTCTGGTGTTTGGTCGGTCCTCCCTTCCTTACTCAGATACGCTTCAAAATCGTATACTATCTGGTACGGGTACAGTGTGGTGGGACATCCTCTCTTAATCTTAGCGCCGGTTCTGTTATACTTACACTCCCACATTATCACTAGGTTAACTCCTGCTTCACGGATCTCTTTATCCCGCTTGTTGCTGGTGCGAATCTCGTACCATCTCGCCGGGTGATGTTTCGGACAGCCGTGCCAGAAACACCCGTGATACTGGTACACCGTATTATTTTCCTTGCAGTATCCATCTACTGGAGATCCACATATCCACCTCTCCCCGCCGTGCCCACACTGCTCGTGGTGGATGTGCACGTTCTCCTCACTCTCAACAGACGCCATCCAATCAAGTGACCCTAGGCTTCCAACACTCTTTGGGTAGAAGGCCTTCTCGAACGCGGAGCGAGGGCGCTCGATAGCTTTCCCTTCGCATACGGCGTGTGTCTCGCCCTTCATGCACTTGGGTCCGTGCCGAGTAACGTTACTAGCCTTCGTGAACCTCTGTTTGCAAGTGTCACAGGCGTACGTTTTCGACAGACCTTTTAGGATTTTTATCAGGAACGCGTGGTTTTTGTAGATGCCTATCGTCATATGCTTCGTACCTACCTCCTCATAGTGTGCTGGTGCCTTCCTCAACCACCATATTCCACTCTCGGTTGGCTGATATACTTCTATACCCACCTTAAACTTCTCGTCCATTTCGTGTCGGGCCTCTCGACTTTATCTATATCCATCCTATTTTTCTCGTTATCTTTCGCCCATTTCTCTACTTCACCTAAGGAGTCCATCCACCTACTCTCCCCAAGATTCTTATTACATATTATTGTCTTTGCGCGACCTCGGTGATCTTTTTCCTCAATGTGTCGACTTTCTCCATCTCTTCGTCTCTAACCGCTAGAATAGCCTCGCCCTCGTCAGCTATTGAGTGTAGGAGGGTGGTTTTAAGCTTACGCTTTGGTTTAACTACGGCGGGGGAAGCCGGCAGGGCGGCCGTTCTCATTCCAATTATACTCTCTACTTGTAGTCATTTTCCTATTTGAGTGGTTAACTCTTGAGACCCCAAGACGGTACTTGTGAAGGCACCTCTGGAGTATGCCCTACGTACTCGACGTGTAAACGCCTCATTCTTTATGGCGTTTATCATCTTTGTCAACCTCCTAACTCTCAACCGTTTACCATAAGTAATCCCTAGATATTCGGCTTCTCTTCTCAAACTTTCTATTTCTGCTCTAGTTTCTGGCGTTATCATATTTTCTGTATATACTTTTGTTATAACCTATGAAATTTATCTGTTCAATTGGACGTGAAAAATTTACATCATGTTTTTTTCACGTCCAATTGAATATAAACATATACATATACATATACATATATAATGGAGTGTGTGACTTGTTGTAAGACTTTTGCGTGTAAAGACTATCTACGAAGGCATCTATCGAGACGTAGAACATTTACTTGTGTCCCCCCACAATTCCAATGCCCCAGATGCCCTTGTAAATTCGTTAGTGCCCAAACTCTTTGTAGACATAAGCAACTGCGCTGCCAGGTGGCTAAAGGTGAACGTGGTAGACTATAGTTTGTAGAATTATTTGCTCTACGGAATAAATTAGCTATATTGGAGGAGGAAAATGCGGTGTTGGAATATAAAATATCCCAATCTCCAATATAATTGGGACTACAAGACCACTTTCTCATTCAATACCACCACCAACTTTTTGTTGGTGGTGGGAGCTACAACACCTCTCAATAACAGCACAATGGTTGCTGTTATCATTTTGACTCCCTCTATACTACTTGATCATATACTCCCGCTGCTAAAGTGGTATCTGGAGCACGGTCTGGTCGTCAAGGCGGTACACAGGGTGATAGATTACACACCCGGCAAACCGTTTCAATGGTTCGTTAAAGAGGTCACCGCTGCCAGACGGACGGGGGACGTCGACAAGAGCAAGGAGGTGTTGGCGGAGATATTCAAACTGGTTGGCAACGCGTGTTGTGGCAAGCTGATAGAGGCGCAAGAGAGACACATGAACACCACATATACGAAGGATCAGAAGACTGTCAACCGGGCACTGAGGTCGGCGTTGTTCGAAGACCTGGAGCAGATTGGGGAGGCTTACGAGATATCGAGCAGGAAGTCTCGAGTGGTGATCAACAGACCGTTTCACAATGGCATAGCGGTCTACCAGTTGGTCAAGCTCCGGATGCTGGAGTTCTACTACGACTTCTTGGACAAGTACGTGGATCGCGGAGATTTCGAACTTATACAGATGGACACTGACATCATGTACTTCGCGGTGTCGGAGAAGACGCTGGCAGCGGTGGTGAGAAAGAAGATGAAGAGAAAGTTCAATAAAGAGACGGCCGAGTGGTTGGCGTGGTACGATTGGAGCAACAAAACGCCGGGACTGTTCAAGCTGGAAGTTCAGTGAGATAGAGCCATCGCTCTGTGCAGCAAGTGTTACTACATGACCGGTGACGAACAAACTAAGCACTCGGCCAAGGGGATGTCGAGGAGATCTAACGATCTGACTTGATGGAGGTACAAGAGCACTCTCGAAGGGATAAGGGACATGGCGGAGAACAGGGGATTCCGAATGGTTAACGGTGTGATGAAGACGTACAATCAGGAGAAGTTTGGGCTGTCGGCGTACTACGACAAGATACGGGTATTACCGGATGGGATCCATACGGAACCTCTAACATAGGTACACTAAAAGGACTCTGAAAAAGGGGAGAATACTAAAGACACTGACGAGACTCTGACGAGAGCCTGACCGACTATGACGACGGGCGGACCGGGGTTAGCTGGTGGTCAGAAGCCACCGCAAGAAATTCTTCGCGAACAAACCCGCGCGATGGACCACTGTCGAGGTAGTAGAGCACCGGCTCATCGGGTTTGGTAATAGATCGATCCAGATGATATACATTGAGAGACCACACGGGATCAGTCGCGCGGCGGCGGCCACCTTCGAGCTCTCCCGATTGATAGAGGTACCGGACGTCAACATCCGATGGAAGCCTTTTCTACGCTAAACCAACGGGTCGCCAGCGCGAGACGGCAGATGTCTTGTGCGTCACCTTTTTTGCCTTCATGGCATCTACGGGCTTCTTACCGATCAATCTGGTCACCTCGCCGTTTAGTACAGATACCACGGCGGGCAGTCTGGTCACCCACTTTGTCGATCGCGTATGAAGGTCTACAAACTCTTTGGCATATTGGTGCCCAAACAGCCTCTCAGCCAGGGTTCGATTGAATCGTTCCACGATCCCCTGGTCTCGGTGGATGTCGACGCGGCCGCGTCTAACAGAAACGTCGTGTTTAGTCAATAGATGAGAGACTGTGCCCATGAACTCGCGGCCGGGATCGACCTGGAGAAGATTCGGCCATTTGAGAGGACTCCTCTTATATATTCGGGAAAGAGCCTCGGCCACCTCCTTAGATTATTTTGTGGCCAGCGGCTCAGCCCCCTTATAGCGACTCGCTACGTCAACGATTGTCAGTTCGTACTTGTGCGTCTTGCGTCCGACGCGATCGTGAGTGAGAAACAGGATGTCGGCTTGGTGGACTTCGTTCGGTACCGGCACGTCGAATTTTGGCCTCGGAATATTGTGAGGCGCGGGCAAATATATCTGCCAGAGGGCCTGCTTCTTGAGCCATTATCTGGCTGCGTTTTCGAAACCTTGGTCTCCGCCGCGAGGTTCTTGATGGCCGCAAGTCCCTTCCAGTAGCCACAGGGGAGGTAGTATGTGTTCGCTAACTTGAGCGCTAGGCGAACAGATAGTTTGATATCAATGTTGCGCGTGTCCATCGTATGCGATGTATTCTAGTAGGTCGAACATTCTACAACATATCCTCGCCAGATCGTCCTGTAACTGCGTCGTCGATTTTTTATGTTGAAGTTTCGCTGCAGCTGCCGGTTAAGTTCTTAAGGAACTCGGAGGAATCTAACATCCGCTTTGCGAAAAGGGTAGCCGCTTTTCGTCCTCGCGCCACGTCTCTAGATAGTCTTTGGCCAGACTTATCAGACCATTTGCGTCAGCTAAACGGTGTTTAAGGTCCGTGTAGCCTACATCGAGCAAAGCTTAATAAAGCTCGTCAACTAACATCGTTCTATAATATATATATATATATTATTTAAAAAATTCCAATTGATTATTGCTGAGCATTTCATTTTCGAGAATAGAAAGTTGCTACCGCTGAACGCCAATGCGTACACCACCGCACCACCTATGAGCATTGCGATCGAAGCCATTATTTCCATATATTAGCAGGTATAATTCCAGCTTGAACTAGATAATCTCGGGTCCAAACTACGACCGCTTTATCTAAGGTCACGAGACCTACGTCTCTCTCGCAGTCATGTCCAACTTGGGAGTGGACCCTCCGAAGGCCATCTTTGATAGTCGAGCAAACCCGATACTGAGGTCCGATATCACCACGGCGTGATAAACCGCATTCACTATTATTTTACCATTGTATTCAGCCATTACATATAGTGATTACAATAATTATTGCATATAAAAGGGATCGCGATCAATGTTTAAATGGGGCACAATCGGTTTCGTAACTTCCTTCGGAACCGCGGCTGGTTGTCTCGAAAGGTAGTCCCGCACATACAGGGTCCCCACAACTGCCAGACCACCACCAATAACCCACGAGATGATCCAGGTAGGATCTACAATCTCAGATTGCTCCGCAGGAGATTGAACCGCAGCTGCCTTCGGATGTTTTGCTGTTTCAGCCCCAACTGCCGCTCCTGAGCTGGTGCGGTTGGAGCTGGAACAAATAACGACTGTTTGGCCTCTCGAAGCTCGGCGAGTATTTTATCTTGTTTAGTTTTTCGGGTGGCTGCCGCTGCCCGCCCAGCTGCCTGTCTCTTTGGGTTTTTGTGTCGTGCAATCGGAGATAGTTCCTCCAACCGAACCTGTGACCGTCTCTCTCGTAGATGTGTCTTGTGTCATCATTTTCTGAGCTTATAGTTCGTGGGCATATATGTCCAAATTGACAGTGCTTAGCCGTGGTCAACGCGGTTGTCAGCGGAGCTAAGTACATTCCAAACTTGTGATAAATTGAGCAGCAGGCTGTTCTAAGAGTGTGTCGTACAAAAGGGTCAGTCTCTAAATCGCCAATCAAGCCAGCGGTGTTTGGTATAGGGAGAAGTATGCTTACAGCGGTAGGGTACAAATTAATAGCCGCCGATCGAAGAGTTTTCGTCATCTCCGCACCTAACCTAGATTCGTATCGCGCATACATTGTATCGACCTCCGCATCTGACATCTTGTCCACCTGACAAACTGAGAGATGCCTACCGAAATACTGCTCCAATTGTCCCCAGCAACCAGCGCAGCTAGACGCTCGCGTCGCGTCGTGTTTTTATTTGTGTCGACAGCCGTATGGGCAGTCGCGCCGACAGTCGTGTCGGCAGTCGCGCCGACAGATGTTCCTACAGTTTCAGCTCCAACCACACATGTGCAGTTGGGGGCAGTCGACACGACTGTTTCTTCCATTAGCTGTTCGAGAAGCTCGTCGCAGTTCATTATGTTTATTCCAATAATGTTGGGTCTGCTATTCTCTCTAGTCTCATAAGTCTAACATATTGACAAGCGCACCATCCGATACTTATGATCACCGTTATGCTCGCACCAAAATTCGCAACAAAGCTTGCAGCAGAGCAACAAATTGATTCCCACATTGTTAAGCATTTGCTCAGCAATTGCTCAGCATTGTTAAACATTTGTTCAGCATTTGTTCAGCATTGTTAAGCATTGATAAGCATTTGTTAAGCATTTGTTAACCATTGTTAAGCATTGTTAAGCATTTGTTAAGTATTTGTTAAGTATTGTTAAGTATTTGTTCAGCAATTGCTTAACAATTGCTCAGCATTGTTAAGCATTTGCTCAGCATTGTTAAGCATTTGCTCAGCAGTTACTAACGATCGTTAAGCACAATCTAATCTGCACTTATTAATTTGTAAGCAGTTGGTTGATCAGTCTTTAGCAGAAGCTTGGCGTGCTTAGTTTCCGAAAGCATCTGTCGAACCTACAGGATCTCCTCGCGCGTTGGGATAACGTCGTTCTCTCGAAGACAGTCATCGAATGAGTCTCGGTCCTTGCTGTGAATGCTCGCGCAGATCCTTGAGGACGGCGTTGTACTTCTGAGTGGAGATCCATACGCTTTGCCCAGCATGCCGGCCCGAAAATGCGAGCTCGGAGAGCATGTCCTTTATTTTGGTCATCGCAGCCTTGGCCTAGCAGTCGCCAATCACGTATAGGATGGACTCACCCTGGAAGATTTGGTATAAACCACGCAGCCAATCGTGAAGCCTATCACCGGGGTCAATAACATATACCTCAGGGTCGGTCCGTATCCACGGGCGCCGCTGATAAGTCTCGTTGTGCCGCACAGTGGGACACATGATCACAATGTGTCGAAAGGCATCGTGATAGGACCCCTCGAGCAAGTCCAGGATGAAAACCGTTTTTCCGCATCCTGTCTGCCCACATGTTATGGCAGAGTGGGCATCACAAACTTTATTTGATGTAAAATCTAGAGGTTTTTTAGTAGAGTGCTGAGACGTATCGACCATCTTCGATGTTGAGTTGTGCGTCTGCGATTATATATAAGTACACGTTCAATGGCCCAGCTCCATCCGCCTCTTTGGTTATCTGGATCGTCACACCCTCGCTAGCGTTCTCAACTTGGCGTCCGCTACCGTGCATTTGGTCGTCGTCGCTGGCTCGCATGTCTAGCCATAACGCGTATTTGGTAGTCAGGAACTTTAGCAACCGCGGCAACCTCTTGGGAGTGCTTAGACCCGGCAGCAAACTGATTGGGAACTCCCTCGATCGTCACCTCGGCCTTTGTGATTTTGGGGCTATAAAATGTGTCGGTTTTTCTAACCCCAAGCGCGAACCGACCCTCCTCGAACAGCATCAGTATACCTTTCATCGAGCTGGCGGGGACGTTGACATTAATATTTCACAATGTGTCGCTTTTGTCTTTCGTCATCTTGCGGTGGCGAAGAACTCGGTCGTAAAGTATGGCAACGCGCCCGGCGTACTGGGTTCTGATCAATTCCGTGAGTTCGGGCATCGTGACCATGTCGTACTCCAGCGAAACATTGTCGATCATATACGTCGATGCCATGTCAGTGGATATGAGAACTCGGCCGTAGTCGTTGAACTCAAAGTCGAGCGGGATGTCGAAGCGATTGCCGTAAGCGGCCGCGATCGCATTCTCGCTCGCGACGTTATCTGCCTTGTCACCAGCACCGATTCTATGTTCGGTTACGTTCTTATTTTTGCTGGTGTCAATACCCTGATAGACCGCGTTTTCGCGCTCTTGCGCCGTCTTCTACAGGTCCTGGTAACAATGGTAGACGTCACTGTCGTCGATCGACATCACCTCATTACCAGAAATCTTAATCATGGTCTTCTTCACGATGGGGCGTCCCAGGTTCTGAACTACGGTTCGGTCCGCGTCTGTCGACGTCAGCGAAATAGTGAAAGCGAGGCGGACAGTCACCGGCACAATGACGTCGCTAGCTCCGAGGTTGGGGAAGCGGGCCAAGAGCTGCTGGTTCTGGTCGATCGTCGAAGGGTTGTGCGTAATAACGACGCTCTGTCTGACGCCTTTCGCCCCGAGGGGCTCCCGCAGTCTGCGCTATGGATTGAGTTTGCGGTCGTATTGACTCGAAGACATATTTTCAGTGAAACTAAATAACTCTATTAAACCCGTATGGTTTTTTCTTTAATACATCGTTAAAGATGGCTGGTTACGATATTGGCATGGACGAATTTGATCGCACTACGGCCGATCGAGACGATGATGACATCGATGATGACATCGATGATGATGACATCGATGATGATAACGATAACGAAACGCCCTTCATAGAGACGCCAGCAGGCGAGGAAATAGGTGGCGCTACCAACACCGTTCGTCTAAGTCGGGAATTATTTGAGTCATCTGTAAACGACTACTACAACAATTTGGCAGAAAAAGGTATGGTCCCATCTGTCGGACGCATCTACTCCAAGTTCAAATTGGATCGGGCCGGCAGGTTGCGACTAAAAGCATCAAATATCCCAATCGTCAACATGAGGACCGGAAAACCCCTAGCGCTGACCACCATTGTCGGAAGTCGGGGCGGTGGCCAAATCATAAGGAGCGAACTAGGATTCCCACATTGGAAGAGGGGTAAAAAACAAGTATACCGGCCCGCGTTGTAGAGACCCTGCAGTCTACCGACGAAGCGCTGGCGAAGACATCCGCCACGATAGAAACGATCGAGCTCAGCGAGGTCCCTCGAGTAGCCACCGACGCTATTCGCACAATGGAGATCAGCGAAAGCGAAATAATCAGCACGATGGATGACCCACCGTTACCTCTTCGCGAACTCCGGGGACTCGATAAGGCTCTGCAAATAGTCCGGGGCGAACTGGTCCTTAACCTCTCCAAACTCTCGGCGTTGGATAAACATATCGCGTTAGAAGAAAGAAAACTGGAGGAAGCCCGTGGTGATAGAGAATCTACCGAGCGGATCACGGAACGCCTGCGGTCGTTGCGGGATGAAAGAGACGCTCGCTTGGAGGCTGCATCGGCTTGCCGTGAGGCTCTCCGCACCCAAATAAGTCGGATCGGCGAAACAATCTCGAGGGTTCTGCACGAGGAGACGGCACTCGGTGAGCGTCTTCGCACTCTGTTCAGAGATCAGGGGGTCACAATAGTAAGCATCCTCACAGCTCTCGGCATGACTATATCAACCATAGTTCTAGCTATCACTGGCGGTGGCGGTGCGGCGGCTGCACCCGCACCAGCACCCGCGCCAGTACCCGCGCCATCCGGCGGAGGCAAGTAGTGGGTAAAAAAGCATCTAAAAACCCTCGCCAGTCTCCTGGCTAAATTAGCCGGAAAGGCGGCTGCTGCGCTGCCTGGACTGATCAAGGGTCTCGTCTCCTACTTGTTATCTATATTATCAAAAACGGCCGGACGGCTCGCCGAAAATTGTTGGTCTTTAATCGTGGCGATTAATCTCCTCCTCGTGGGCTGTGCCACTAGTTCATAAAGAACTTCCTGGTGCATCAAGTCCTTTTGGAACAACGGTGGAACTTGATGAGACACTAGTTCCGAACGAACTTGATGGGGTGGGTGCTTGCGGTTTTATGAAATCGGTTCCACTTCCAACTCCGCTCCCGAGCATGTTGGGGGTGCGCTCGATGATATCCGCGTTCACGTTCCCGTTGTGGCCGATGTTTTGGTTGACGGTGGCGATTACGATCTGATTATTGTAACCGTCAACCGTGTCGTCTCGTAGTATCATATTGCTTTGCGCCATGGTCCTGAGAGGAAACACCGCATCCGGCTGTTGCTCACCATACGGCGAAGTTGAGCTGATTCTGCCAAAACTGCATCGGTGTTGCTTTCCATCCGTTCACGGCCTCCATGGTAGTAATCTTGGGCAGCCTATATTGTTCAAAGATGTCGGGGAAGTTGGTTTGGAAGCCTTTTCCGCCGCGAAATTGGATAGTGGGGTGCACCAGCCTGGGAGCGCCATCCTTAGTGTCGTATACCCCGCCGACCGCGTACTTTGCATTTGAATTGAAACTAAATACCTTGGTATCCAACGACATTTTAATCGGAGTTTATTATGTTTGCTACTATCACTAATGTTCAGAAAGAGAGTTGTGAACTTCAGAAGTCAATCGACAACTGCTGCGGAAAACAGATCAATCACCGTCACGGTTGGGTGAGAGAATGTGGGGAAGAGCGAAGGGTTTGGCTATGTGAAGGATGGACGCCAAGTAAGTGTAAAGCTGCCTCACGCCTGTTTAGACAGCTCAAAGATTTTGTCACCTCAAAGCTTGACGGACGAGCCAGCCTCACAGTATCGAAGGCTACCGGGCTCACAACAATGACCATCGGCCCAGACAGCCGGATAAGGATCTCCCCGACGCTGGGTACTCAACTCGGGTTTAGAAAGACATAGTCTGCAAATAAAGGATTGTTTGTCTCTGGTGAGCACATCGGTGACGTTTCGGTGGACTTAGCCTTCACGAAAACTCTCAGGGTGCACCTTGATCGGGTGAACACATCGTACAACACGTTAGACGGATTTCCCAGCACATTACTGAAACCGTGCAAGCCAGTGATTGTTTCTTTGGGGAGACTGTGACCTTAGACTTCCCATGCCCCAAGATGAAAGTTTTGGAATCGGGACATATCCACGAATTTACGGTCTCTATTCTTGATGATCAAGCGAGATAGTTGAAGAACTATTACCCGATTTCGGTCGTCCTAGAAATTTCAAACTAAACACAAGTTCGTAATATAATTTCTAACAACCAACATTATGAGTATATACGGACCAGGTAGTTCTTCCAATGTATTGACAATTTCGGATAAAAATTAAAAGAATCTGAGTAACAATGATGTTCCCGATGGGAACTCCGGATCCAACCCCACAGGTGATTTTTTAACTACCGGAAAAAACATATCACTGATCAATAGAACTTTGTCGGCGGCCGCGGACGAGATTCACAGGAGTATAGAACAGCTTAGAGTAGACGTCCTGACGGCGACTGCAAAAGTTCGCGAAAAGGCACATACAGGACTTAAGGATCTCGGCGGAAAAATAATCCAAGTTGGGGAAATTAAATCAAGTTCGTAAAGACGCTCATAAAGCCCTTGAGGAAGTCTCTCAGAGGGTTCGCTCTGAGGCCCATACAGCGATTGCGCAAGTTGGTGAAGGACTGAGTACAGTGGTTGCGCAGGTACGTCTATTGCAACCACAAAAACGTGTCATAACAGTTTGGGCTGAGGAGCGGGGCCCATTGAATGAGGGGACCTATGAATATTCATTTGGCGCCAACGCGAGCAATAGATATGGAGGATACGTCATGAAAACTCCCTATACACTTCTACGAATGGCGGTCTGCTCGGTTAATTTTAAGGGTAAATCACCATAAATCTCGTACTGGATGGGGAAGAACGGGCGATTGGAGTCACTAAACTCGCTGGACAGAGGTCAGCGGTGGTTTTGTTCGCCGTTGACAATCCAATTAGTGTTATTAACTTTGTTACGAAAATCGCTGACCCAGCGAGTTCTTCCACTGTTGTAACATTGTTAATTGAACTTGATTTATGATGAGGGAACATTTAATACCGTTGAACCTACAACCAAAACCTGCAGATCCTGTTTCAAGAGAGTTGGGGGATAGGAGTTTGACCCCGTCAAACTTCAGGTTGGAAAATACCGTCGAGATGCAGCAGATTCTAAAACAAGAGGGGGAAACGCGGAGGGTAAATGCTAAAAAATATAGACGAGCTGCAAATATAGCCGAGGGGTGAGCACCTTGCTATCGTCCGTTTCTATAATTGGTGGGGCTGGAAGCGTGGCCTTGTTGTCCACAGTTGTGGCTGTGCCTGTCGCTGGAGCTTTGAGTGGGGCAGCCACTGTGGCTGGGCTGCTCTGTATGACTGCCAGATTAGTGGGTAGAAAACTAGAAACTAAGAACAGAAAGCACGATCGAATAGCGGTTCTCGCGAGGTCTAAGGAAAACAGCATCGACGTTATCGTGTCTAAAGCTTTAGTCGATAACAATATATCAGACGCTGACTTTGAATTGGTAGTGGAGGAGATGTCTAGGTATCAGGATTTAAAAAATACTATTTGGAGTAAGGCCGAGTTTAATAAACTTATGTATACGTTATAGTTTACACGTAACCTCGGTAAGACGAACTATTCGGCTATAAATACACACATGTTCATAACCCGTGTAATTGAAACATTGTCGTCTGATATTCAAAAATGTTTCCAGTAGATATGACCAGCCTATTATTATTTTGTTTCTGGGTGTGCCCGATATAGACAAACAGCGGTCGGATAGGAACGCCATTGCTAAGTGCATGACAGCGGGGGGTTGTGAATACGCGAGTATTTCGCCAATCGATATTACACAACACTAGGTAGTTTTTATCTTCAGGTTTACGTTTCATAACTGCCTTGGTGGTTGTGTGTGTACTAAGGAGCGTTCCTATCCAACCGCCGTTAAACTGTGTCATAATTCAGCGGAATGCCGATATAACGAGCGGTGGTTTTGTGACAATGCCCGACAAATAACCTCGGCAAAATAGTATTACGGGACTTATCAAAAACTACACATCAGATCGGTTCTATCTTTCTAACAGACTTTCTGATTTTAATTATTACTAAACGATAATACTTGCGAGCATGTAATTCCTTGCTAACTAGTCGATGAGTAGCGCGAGTGCCACCGCATGGTGGACATAGCAGTGCATCGGATCTGGTCCCTACCCCACAATGCCTACTTGGGCGAGGCGAAACGGACCCTCTTCTCATCCATGCCCGGTGATGCTTGCAATACTCGTAAATACCGGTACGATGACATCTCTCGTGACTACCTGTCTTCAACCACGCACAATTAACTAGAACCATTGTGTGATTACATATACTGAGTATAACATAGGGATTCTTATCTAATAGGGTGTAACACACCAGCGAGTTATCGTTATTATATATAGCCTGTCAATATACTTTGTCACGTGAGGTTTAGCCAATACACAAAACTAGTACACCACCGTTGGTTAACGTATCGGCACGCGGTGCCTGTCCAACACTACACCAGCGACGTATCGCTATTATATATATCCTGGCTAGATACTTTGTCGCGTATGGTTAAACCAATACACAAAACTAGTACACCACAGCGGTGTCTGTCCAGCACACGGTGCCTGTCCAGCACACGGTGCCTGTCTCACCCAGTCGAGTAAGTATATGGTCTCGTCGTTGATGAAAAATATTTTCCACTCTTCTCATCCACACCCGCCGAACAGTGGGGAAAACCCCAAGTAGTATATGAGAGTCAACAATGATACCACCTCCTGATGGGAGTCACCGCGCGGAGCGGGTGACTTCCAGAGGGAGGTGGTATAATTTAGCCTCTCATACACAACTCTGGGTGGTGGGAGTCACACAGCTGGAATCACGAAGCTAGGATGGTGACGAATTAGCGGGTGGGCGAGTCGCACAGCGGGAATGACGAAGCTGGGGTTGGGAAATAAGCTGGGTGGTGGAGTCACACAGCGGGAATCACGAAGCTACGGTGGGGAATCACCCAGCAGGAGGACACGAAGCAGGATCGGGAATCGCACAGCAGGGGTTGGAAGGGGTGGGTGGCATGTATCTAGGTTGGGGAGTCACACATCTGGGGTTCAGGAAGCTGGGTGAGGACTAATGCCGGGTGGGGAGGTCACACAGCGGGAATCACGAATATGAGGTGGGGACTAATACCGGATGGTGGAGTCACACAGCGGGAATCATGAAGCTGGGGTGAGAAATAATGCTGATTGTGGAAGTCACACAGCGAGGTGGGAGGGGACGCGAGGCTAGGGTTGGTTGAGACACATAGCTGGTGGGCACGACTTCTGGGTGGGGATCACACAGCAGGAATTGGAGAGGTCACGAAGCGAGGGTTGGGATTCGCACAGTAGGTGGGCATGAAGCAGGGGTGTGGATCACAATGCAGGGGTGCACGAAGTAGTCATCGGAATGGGAATGGGAAGTCACACAGCCGGGGCTCACGAATCGTATCGCACTGGGGAAAAAGTGGGTGGGGTAATGGGATATTGGTATTGTCATGGTTCCAGCTAATATTAATACTCAGTAAGGCCAAAGTCACGTTCACATCATCACATAACGACTAACTGACTATGGATAACATTATCGGTGAGCAATGTTTAAATGGGTGGCGGGACAATGTCGACAACTGACAGATTTCACTCCTATTTATAACCTTCGGTCCTAATGTTGTCTGCGCATCCAGCACTTTGGTTGGCTCGTAAAGACTCCGAGGACAACATTCTGACAATGAGGACCATATTTGGAATCCGCGGACAAAATGTGTAAATTGTTCCCTATTCCGCACAGTAGATTGGGTGGAATGTGTAATCGGATTCCCGGACTTTCCAATTTTGACGAAATGTGAAAGTTGTCCCGCATTGTCTATTGGTCGGATTGGTTTGACGGAAATTACCGAGCTTAAACAGATTTACGCAGTATAAAATGGCGGCCGTCTTCAACACACATAGGACATGTCAACAAACTATTGTGAATTGGAACTACTAGCTAAACTCCTGGTGTATGCAGGCGACGATCATAAACTATTAACAATAATGAACATCCAGGTATGCATCGGAGATCGTGGTAAGTTGTGTCCATAAAATGACAGACGTGTTTTGTGATAAATTCGAAGCGAGGAATACGCAATTCACAGCCGTGTACAGCGATGGTTTGTTGGCTGGGTCGCTTCAATATTACCTTTGTATAAGGTTAATGGTTTAAATAGTCTGCCGTAACATTTCATAATCATTGTCCGATGCTTTCGATCGCGTTTCAACATTCTTAATAGTCTTCGACAAATTTCCGGATTTATTTGAAATACCAGTACTATCATACATTGCATATTGTGACGTTATACCATAAAAGTAGTGACGTCATTAGTTAGAATATATAATGAGCAAAATGCTGCAATATATTACTTTGGTGTAATAAACTGAAGTTTTAATGAGTATATTGCTTAGTTATGTATATTTAAAGTGGAGTGATATATTTAGAACCACCCTGTACTTTAAATAAATGACTATTATATGTATGTACTTATATAGCAACAATAACATTTTGCCATACTTATATAATAGTAACGTGACTTCTTAGATGTTTATTACACAGATCAAATATCAAATTGTGTATATATATGACTTTATCACCTGTGTGCTCATCAATTGTACATTGCATATCATGTTCGAACTAAGATGGAGATGTACCTTCTCCAGCATATCTGGGTCCGATAATCTTTTACCGTCTTACTTGTTGACAGTGCTTCATTCAATTGGTGACACATTAAAGGAATTATCAAAGAGTGACATAATGACAAAATGTATGTCCTTTTCTCATTTGAAACCAGACATTTGGAGCTGGACTTGTAAGCTAAATTGGTAGTGTCAGTGAAATGAATTTGATTTGCGGTAGTCTTCTGAAACATTATGCTTCACCCTGTTAAACTTATTATAAGTCTACCTTAAAATCACCAGAACCTACTTTGGAAACTTGCTGAAGGGCATAAACTGCTGAGCCGCGTTAAACTAACTATGTCTATGTATTTCTCTCAATGTTGCCATATATAACAGTATCCTGGGATTGGGAATACAAGTTAAAGTGATTAATTTCGCATGTTCTATTGCAGTATTCATCGAATCACATTCCATGAGTGTGTGACTAGACTCAATGAACTTTTATTTTATCATACCAATGTGTGTTGCAGTATTCACTGCATGTAGCAAACCAGCTGCGATATACTGATTCATGTGTTGTTCTGTATATAACGACATGTTTGGTGGCTGGTTGCAAACATTTCCAATACATAATCAGACAATATCCATTTGCTGGTTTCATCCCGACTGTAAAATGTGTCATTATATATTGCGAGTCCTTTCCTTCGATTGTAAATGACTTTGTTATATTTATGTATCACCATTTATGTATCACATATTTGTACTTTCCTTTTCATTATAGGACATGCACGTGTCACAACAATCCTCTTTATGTCTGTGAAAGGAATAGCGGTACTCATTACGAACACTATGCTGATATGTAATTAACGATACATGGCTCTATCCATCTTCTGTACACTTTTAACTTGTGCGAGCAATACGTTTCTTCAGTTGATGGGTCTTTACTCCATAATCTTCACTTAGAGATTCCTTAATTCTGTAATGACTTTCCATCACAGGGTGTGTGCTTTTATATGAGTGTGCTTTTATATGTGTGACTACATTAGCATGTGTTTTATTCCCTGTACCGTGACTTCCTTTCATACATGTTCCTGCGATTGAGTCATGTGCTTCTACAAACAGGTGTAGAGACGATGGTATACATTTACCAAATACATACTTCATTTGCAGATTACAATAGCAGGTGTATTTATATTGATGGAATTATGTGTGTACATAATGTCGTATCACATATACATAGTTTAGTAATAGATGATTGTTTACACGCTCATCAGAAGAGACATCGACCCTAACACATACACTCCACTGTCAAATGTGGAAAATATTACTACAGTGTTCAAGGTAAATCAACCTGGAAATTATAAAATAATAAATATTGTTCATCCTAAAAGGCATTGGCCGAAGAATGAATCTTTCATATTGAATATCGGTGTAAATTGTTTGACATATCATAGTATACAATGCCAAATCGTTTAACCGTAGCAAATTACATAACACTGTACGTTACTATCGAACGTTCTGAGCAGATACATGAAATGTCAGTTTGCAGCCAGTTCAGCTACTTGATTCTGAGCTTGTTTCAGTAGGATATTTTTGCCTTTCTAGTGTATTCATTTACCTATTGGCACAGTTATATATACAGGGCATACGCATCACTACAATAACAACAATGTTCTTCATACATGGGTAAAAGAATATAGAAATAATGTAGAATGGTTAGATAGTTATCAACACCATCAAGGCAACTGTGGATCACATGTACTTTGACAATTTAGTAATAAAGAACATACTATGTGCAAAAGGATTTCAGATTTTTGCATAATGTACAGCAAATATTGCCTATACATATGTACACTTATACATATTTTATCATGGATCATACACTATATATAGAGCAACAACGATGCATGCATTGTGGGAAAGATACCATAGCATGCCAAGGGTAAAATAAATCAGCGTAGTTTGTGTAAGCACGGTGATATCATTTGTTTCTAAGCGGCCATTTTGAAATTGAATTTTGTCAAATATAAGACATGATACAAATTGCATTGCTGTTCTCAGAATATGTCATTATACAAGTGTAATACGTAACTTTAGGAGTAAAATTGCAGCATATATGTTTATTTCTATTATGTTGGGGCCATCTTGATTTTGGCGGCCATATTTGATTTGGAGCCAAAACAAGTGAATGTTTGCTTCTAAAAAACATTTTACACTTAGTCTAACTTTAAATTTAGATATACACTAATATCCATGTGGCCCGCGCCAAGGCGGCCCGGCGAGATAAACCGCCCGCGGTATGGACATTGGTGATTCAAGAAATGGGGTTTGTGACCAGTGTAGGTCTTGATCAAATGGCACACTCCTGTAGCGTGATAACGGTATATATTGCTTGTTAGAAGTATGATTGATGTTTCATAGATCTAATAGCGAACAGTGCAGTCATACAATGTAAAAGTAATCTGTCACACATTGATACATGCACGTATACTTGTAAGTTTATAAACGTGACCTGTCCGGCATAGAGACTTATAACTAGACCTTTAAGTCGCGAACATTCGGGCAATGGAGTAAAATGTGTACTAACATTGATTTTTTTCTCTCAATTTATGTTGCGTGTTTTGCCTATCGAATAGCATCGCGCAGTTTGATATGGGTCTTCACTGGTTGCACATATTTAAACATGTGTTTTTTTGTCATTCAACATTGTATTTCTCAATTCTTTACAGAAGAAAAACAATACAATTGTACATACAACAAAAACAATATATTGGAGGAAAGGACTTTGGAAACAGAAAATGATCTTAATCCGTTAACGCATCCTCTTTGGTCTTTCCAAATGTTTTTGAATGAGATAATAAGGACTGCATTGATGATCCCGACACTGAGGATATAGGCCTTATCTCCAAACTATTCGTGATCTACTGAACATGGTATGGACTCTTGGGGGTACTTTCGCAATCGTGGACGGAGGTCCTAGTTATACCAATTCCCAAAGCCGGAAAACCTATAAATGACCCGAAGTCCACTAGAGCTATCTCACTCACATCCCATCTTTGTAAAACAATGGAGAGCATGATTAACGGAAGGCTATGGTACCATTTACAAAACATATAAGTTCCAACCAATCAGGCTTCTGGAAGGGACGGAGCAATTTGGATCAGCTCCTCATGCTACATCATGACATCAAAAAGCTCCAAACAAATTTAGCTGTTTTTGCTGGACCTATAAAACTCATTTGATCTAACATGGCATAACGGCCTCATATTTAAACTTGAGGAATACGGTATAACTGGTACTAAAATCCAAGTAAGGGTAGGTAATTCCTTATCAGAACGGCATACTATTGACAGAGGAATATCGGAAGGATCAATCCTATCTCCAACACTTTTCAATGTAGATGTATATTTCGCATCGCCGATGTAGATCGTCATCTCTCAATGTGCCGACGATAGCAGCAAATGGCTATCCGGTCAAAATATAACATATCAAGAAAAAAGAGCACGATACGGTCTAGACCAGATCTCGGAATGGTGTCGACATTGGGGCTTCAACATTTCAACAGGGAAAACAATTGGATTTTCTATGACAAATCAAATAAAAGGTCTGTGACTCTTGCACTCGATGGCACACCCGTGGAATTAGAAAAAAAGAGTGGTGAAAGTATTAGGCATGTATTTGGATAAGCGAATTACATTTAAGCACCACTTTGATAAGCATAAACGAATCGTGCCAGAAGAGACGCAATCTCATGAGAGCAATTAAGGTAACTAACTTTGGGTGCAACAAACACACTCTATTAAGGACCCGTGGGCCCCTGATCGTCCAATTAGTATTGCATAATTGCATCGTAAATGTGATGGGATATATGCAAAACATACACGTGAACATTTTCATCTTACTATACACCGCACAATGCATGGAGTTGCCATGTCGGCCATCTTAGTGTGTGCCAGCCATCGGCCAGTTATATTTCTTATTGCGTTTGACATATACCACTAATAATATGACAAACACATAAATGAAAGTTGGTACAACATGATGAGGATACATGAGACTACAGCGTGCTATGCCTTGTTGTCATCAAATTTGTATGCGAAATCTGATATCTGAAGGGTTTGTCAACCCTTTGCTAAAATGTTTGAGAATTCAGTAAAGACTGTGTAACAGTAAGAACAATGCACAGTGCTGTAGATATACACCTGCAGTGTCATACACACTGCATCGATTCCAGTGGCTTATAAACAGTTATCTGAGTGTATTGTCACTACTGTCTACTTGCCTGCTTTGTGGTTAAATACGGTTTTTACCCGTGTCAGATGTACTTGTAATACTATACATATTACACATTGAATAACTGTCCATTGTATATTTTGTGAGTGATGGTAGAAAAGCTCAGATATCTAGCGTTTTGTGTAGTCTGCTGAAATAATATTTATAGGACCGGCTCGTTCTATATATCTGGGATGTATTGCATTCACTGTTACTATATTTGCTGCCATATTATTGACTGTACGTGTCAAACGCTCCCAGTGGTGAAACTGTCCGATAGCATGTACAAACAAAAATGGCGGAGATGACAACCCAATGATCTGTATAATGCAAACAAAGAAGAACAGGGTCAGATATACGTTATATAGATATTCAGTCACATGTATGATTCGACTACGTTTGAAACAAAAGGTCAGATTATATATAGTCAATCCTTAACGCTCTACAAGTTCCTAATTCAGTGGCAGATATACTATGGTGCTCACGTCCACCAAAGTGCCAGTAAAACACAACTCTCTGGAAAGGATATTATTCAGGGAAAAACCCACAAAATAGCTCCGGGAGCCATTCAATGTTTCTGAGCTATTTGTCCCGAACCCAGACCAAGACGGGACATTGGACCACATATGGGGAATGTATTTAGTCTTTTCCGGAGGGGGAGAAACACGTTTACCTACCCGGGATCCCTATGTAGTTCGATCAGGTAGGGGGTACTCCGGTTTGGCGTCTGTTGTATGGTGGGGTGTATGGCCGGACGATACCGGAAAGGCGTTCGTTCCGTTCGGCCTGATTACAGATAGACTCGTCACAGAGTATGGCCTGGGTGGCAGCGTGTTTTCGAACATTTTACCCTGTACTCTGCAACACTAGACATTTCTTGCGCCGCCGACGTCCATAGTGTCGTGATTGGACAAGGAATTACGAATCAGAATGCACACTTAATCATGCGATTATCTGTGTTTGTGGACTAGAAGTGAACATTTAGCATTATGGCCGCCATTTTGAATTTAAGATGTTTTATAAATGGCCGCCAATTGCACAATCTGGGTCAGAAAGATTGGCGTGGTGTCTTATTCCTTTTTAAATATTATATGGATAAAGATTACGTACACAAAACAAAATGTTCACCAAATTCCCACGGAGGACAATTTAATACGGACTATGTCCTGACTCTGCTCCTCAGAGAGAACAACTACGAACATCAATGGTCGAGCTGCGGGTCTGTATGATACTGTCTTCCATTCTCATCATCAGTGGGCGGGGGGGGGGGGGGGGGGGGGGGGGGGGGGGGGGGGGCGCAGGGGGGGGGGGGGGGGGGGGGGGGGGGGGGTGGGGGGGGGGGGGGGGGGGGGGGGGGGGGGGGGGGGGGGGGGCGTCAGTAGATCGGTTTACCGGACGCTGGCGGCCTATATCCTGGATTGTAGGATGGCGGACAGCATCCATAATGACTACGCTGGTCCGGAAATAGAATCGTGACGGGGACCAATCTTGTTTTATGTAATCAGTATGATCTCCATTTGGACTACATATACAAATGCAGACCCATATTGCGGTCTCCGGCCTTTTCGTGCCCTCTATTCGGATCGGCATAATGTGTTCATCGGCTCCCATGAACTATCAGTTGATAAAGTATGTTTTAATACATTTATATACAACTGATTTAATGTATTGATTGGGCCATCATTTAATGTACTGCTGGGTGTCAATAAAAAAAGCAATAAGCTGCTGGACCAGGTGAATTCGGTGATTGCAGGCTACAAGCGCGACGACACTATTTGGTCCCCGCGCCGCCTGCCGTCCGAAATCGCCCATTCTCTATATATAAACATGTACTGGTGATATTCAGTTTTTTAAAGTTGTAATGATTCATGTTAACAACCTGTGATTGTTTTTTTGCCTTTGAGTTGCTATTAAATAACCGCGATCGGCTGCCATAAACACAATACATAAAAAAAGTATGTTACTCTCTTAATGCCCCTTATCTATGCAGGAATGTTAAATATTTCAGTGCAGCCTCTTTAAGATTATCAAATTCTGATTGGAAATTTACACTTTCAGACCATGCCGTACCACGTCACTTGCAGAACTAGAGACTGAAAGTTGCATATTTTCTCAATCACCATCCAGAGGCAAATGTACTTCCATGGTGCAAACCCATTCCCACCCTTACGTTTCCTCTGGAATAAATTTTTGTTTGAAAATATCAGAAAAATCTGTTGTTTTGATTATTTTTGTCACAACATACCCTCAATTCGTATTTGCCCAATTCTTACCAATGGCAACAGATCAGATGGCCATGGAATGAGCATTCATCAAGTAATTCAATTTAAAATATGATCAAAATAAAAATAAATCAAGTGGAAAAAAATAGTTAAACAATAAAAATTAATTTAATCAGCAGAAAGTGTAATACATGTACTTATACATTTTGCCGGTGCTATTGTACAAAACGGGCGGCTAACTGGCTAACTTGTAGAGAGCCGGAGTCTTATCTGGTTTCAGTGTATGGTATTATAATTGTTAACTGAAACCGGAAGGAAATTCATCCGCTAAACGCGAAACAACTTGATACTACGACGCGGTCTAATATTACGCCAAGGTATGCGTTATATTCTCTACGTGGTCACGCATTAAAGGTACATGCCCACTCAGTAGGCACAAACTGTTCTTTATAGGAATTAAATAGGTGTATAATTGTGTCTATTCCACCAGTTCTAATCATTACAATTACCCGCTATACAGATATAATCATGTAGTCAGTATTTATTTTACTAATAGTGACTCGTGAAGGTATCAGGCTATTTTCATATGCAAATGAGGCATGATATATTTTATTTATTTATACTAATTAATTGCGTCACCTGAAAAAAGTAATATTTTCGACAGATTATAAAGTATGATCATTGAACATCACGAAATAAATATTACGGAAACACATTTATCGCCCCGGATATAAAATGTATAATAATGCCAATAAATACGTGGGGCTGTGTGAGAGTTAAACTGGTAGAACTGGTGGAATAGTGACTCAAGTATACACTTATATAATTCCTATAAAGAACATGTTGTGCCTACTGAGTGGGCATGTATCTTAATACAAGCAACCGGTTGTAACGGTTCTTCTGTTCCAGTGTATTTAGGCCGTCAGCCAGAAATGGAAACCCTCCTCCGGCTGGGGGATTTTTGCACACATATTATTTCTGAAACTACATTCAATTACGAGTGCTATGCCGTATATCTGCGCTCTGTAACCCGTGTATATGAATGTTTGGCACCATTTTGAAGTATACCAACGTCGGACTTTAAGCAATTGTAAAAAAGTCGCCACTTTCATTGAAATTCGACAATTTTTTTATCATTTGAAACCACTGATATGGCATTTTTGTACGTTTTCAGATGTCTTCATCAATGTGCAATGAAATAAAGTTCAATTTAATAATATCTTGCATTTCAGATGAAGAAGTACATGTAATGAATTTCATTTAAGTTATGCACTGTCACTTACTTATAAATGGTTTAAATGCATTTGCAACTACGTAGGTACTGCCAATAGCTATCAGTACACACTTCACATACAGAGTGTTCGAGTGTTCGTCCGTCTGTCCGTCCACTTTGCATTTACTTAGTGAAGGTAACAACTACAGCAGCAGGATGGGGGAGGGGGCGAAGCACCTCTCCCAGAGGGGTAACCGCGTGCGCCGTGCGGCAATCCGAAACCCCCACGCCCCTTTCCAGGGAAAAAATGAGACCCGTGGGGTCGAATGCACCAGCCACCCTTCCTTTGATGGCGACAACGCTGTCTTCTATACGTGGAGGGTAGAAGCACAGTTTCCGCTTGATATTGAGATTGCCGATGCAAGGGCCGGTCGACTAGCCCTGGATGCCCGCATGACAGACGAGAGGACCGCGCGGCTTCTACCAGCCCTTCCAGAGGACGAGTTCGTCCTGAAAATCAAGTTATTGCGAGTGCGACACGCCGAAGGTGTAAACGACTGGGTCGTCGAAGACAAATGTGAGAGAAAGAAGGGCCAATTTATTGTGGAGATCACTCGAAACACACAGCCTGGCTTGCTGACGGGAATTGGCAAGGTGTTCTACCAGAATGCGTACCCAGTAACCGCGGTCATTTACGGGCTCTACCCTCTCAGAGACCCAAACCCCGCCAACTTGGCCCAGATGCGCGACGGTGATCTTAACTGTGTTGCCCAAAGAGTGGAGGAGCATTTCGAATGCGCCGTGAGAGGCCAGGGGCTGACGCCGACAAGGCGCCAGATGATACAGGAGTGGGAGGAGAGAGTTCATGAAATCGGCGCTAAGGTCGGCCACGTAGCTGAACTGGAGAGGATCCTCAAACGTGTCCCGCAGTCCAAGCAGGTCCGCATCTACGACGGCTATGTCTGGCAAACAATCGGAGAGGCCACACAGGAAGAGCCACTAGCCGTCTGGCTTCTTGGATGTTGAGACAACCAGCTCAACGGGGATCAGTTTGTGCTTCAAGATGGCAACACTTATAGGACACAGGAAGACCAAGACCGGCAGAAAAGGTCTCATGCATCAACCATGCTGCTGCGGTCATAGCCAGAGAGAAAAAAGGCTGGATGCCCACCCTGGCGCCTTTCGCAGATGACATCTAGAAGGCCATCTTAGAACACGGTCACTGTGGTCTTTGGAACACGATGGGGTACGATACGAGAGACATCATCAGCATCGATATGAAAGCCTGCTACCTGGCGAGCTATCAAGGTTTGGGTGAGTCCAAGCCGCATTTCGAGCGGTTCGTACATCCGACCCACCGCATGACAAGGGTCGGCATCAATGGCCCCCTTCCCAAAGACATTGATACCGGCTTTGCCGAGGTCCTGGAGTGGGAGTTTGCACCACAAATCCACCCCGTCATCCCCGCCTCGCTTAGGAGGCATTTTGCGGAGCAGGGCTGGTCCCCGACATCCCTGCTCGCCTTCCATCATGGCCTTCGATAAGCAAACCGTTGACTGGCTACCAGATGGCAGAGACCAGGGCTGTAGCATCATCGGCAAATTCACACAGGGAAACACGACAGGTGACAAAAGTCTCACACGGCGGCTGGTCACTGACGCTGATGAAATTGACTACTTGGTGAGAGACACCCGCCAAAGCGGCATCCTGGTTGGTTCACCTCAAAAATGCCAACTGGGTCACATTATTACATGCTACGACGGCTCGCAGCCCCAGTACAGCCATCTGAGATCGAGCATGCTAGCGTACGCCCACATCAACCTCCTCGATATGTTGGCGAGATTCGAACCCAAGGAGGATGTCCGAGTGGCCACTGCAGCATATACGTCCAGGGGACCGCGCTGCACAAGCTCGACGAAGTTAAGGCGTATGTATCACATAAGCTGTGCGACTGCGGAGAGGGCTTATGTCCAACCTGACTTATAGGCGAGCCGTATCTTCCACCAGTGGCCACAGCCCAGTGGCGAGTCAATGGTGGAGGGGGTAGCTGTGCATACCGCAGGAACACGCCGACTACCTCGCTAATCCGGAATACCAAGGAACGGAAAAAGACCTGATGCCCAGCACTGAGCCAAGCTACAACGACCCGCTCACGCGGCACCGATCGAGCTACATGAACGGCGGCGGCGGGAGTGGCAAGATGACGAGAGCTTTTCCGGGCGAGATTTCCCATCGTGTTTACCCCGACCAACCGCCTCGCCAAAGAAATTACAGCCCGAGGCGTCAAAGCCCAGACCAACCACAACAGATTTCGATGGTAAGGACAGAATGACTGGACGGCCGAGCGTATGGGCCAAAAGTTCATCCCACGTCTCGTCATCTGGGACGAGGACTGCACTGTACCCAAGCCTATCCTAGAGATGTTCTTGGACTGGTTGAAGCAACGAGGGGTTCAGGTTATCTGCTGCGGTGATCAAGGCCAGCCACCGCCGATTATAGGTTATATGCCGCACGACTGGCTGCGACAGAGAGCTGACTACTACGAAGAGGTCGAAGTAGACCACAGGGCGAAAGACGATGCCCTTTTTAAAGTCCTGATAAATAGCATCCGTCTCCTGCCTGACGGGGTCCAGTGCCAAGAGATGCGAAAGGCTTTCCCAAGGTGCGTGGGGTGGGACAGATTTGTGGAGCGACGGTCTCCACATTATTTAATCCTCACCAGCCGTCAGAAGATCCGCGACCGGTCGCATGAGCTGTTGCTGAAAAGGCACCGCGAGCTCGCGCAGGACACGCCGGTGCCTATTCTCTTCCACACCAAGGACAGCCGAAAGCAGAATATAACGGTCCCCATACCTGGCACAGATCGAAAAGAAGAACTCCTCCTCAACGACGTCGTAGAGGTCAAACTATTGGTTGCAGAGAGGGCCATCACGACTGATGTCTGGCGCCTTGGCTATGCCCTCACAGTCCACAGTTCCCAGGGTCTCACGATCAAAAACCCACATAAAATCTGGATCATTGATGATTACCTCCAATGGTCGAACCTCGCATATCTCGCGGTGTTGCGGGTGGAGTATATGCATCAGCTCGAACGGAAAACAAACCCTCCGGATTAGGGTACCGAGGTAGCATCATAAAGTGACTAGCAACTCCGCAAGGCTATCGCCAAGAAGCTTGTGGCCAACGGTCACCAGGGGTCCAACCTGAAGGTTGATCACATCCCTAACCTCAAGGAGCCCCCGAAGAATAACTACGTCGCCTGCAACATCGAGCTCCTCTGGTGCTACGACCCGAAAGACACACATCAGTTTAGTGTGGACCGGTTGGACAACAACAGGGGGCACATACGTGACAATTTCCGACTGACCTGTCTGGAATGCAACTGAAAACGCGGAGGCGCGGCGTTCAGCGAGTGAACACACCATCTGTTGGCAGGACTTTGTCGGGAGGCACTACACGTAGCTCTTCCCGGACGAATCCGCGAGAGGGTCCAGACTCCAAATGATAGAGCATTGGCTCTACAGGCTTGGTAACCGAGCGTCCATGCCGATACACCTGGAGGGACCACTCGGGGTCCGTAGCTCGTCGGCGGCCACCCCCAGCTCTCCAGGCTGGTAGAGTTACCGAACACCAACAGCCGAGGGGTGTTTCTGCTCCATCAGACCAATGGGCAACCCGGCGACCACTGAGGATGGTTTGCGGGGCATCGTTTGACCTTGATGACGTTGGAGGGATTCTTGCCGATCAATCTGGTCAACACACCATTCAGCGCAGAAACAATTCCGTTTAAAGCGCTCTACGATCCACTGATCCCGATGGACATCCACAAGGCCGTGTCTTACCGAGACCCCGTGCTTGGTCAGCAGCTGAAAGACTGCGCCCATTAATTCGCGCCCCGCTGGCAAATAAATCTGCCAGATGGTCTGCTTCTTGAGCCAGTCCTTGGCAGCGTTTTCAGACACATTGGCCGCTGCGGCGAGGTTCTTGGTGGCTGCGAGTCCCTTCCATTAGCCGCGGGGGCTGTAGTAAAACAAGCTAGGTTTTGCACGTGTCCATTTTCGGCAAGATATTCAAGCAAATCGAACAGTCTCCTACCTGACATTGCCAGGAAACTGCGATGTCGATACTATACAGGCTCGCAGGTGATCTTGGGGCGGCTCCAACATCACCCGCTTTGCGAAAAGAGCGGCCGTTTTTCCGTCCTCGAGAGAATCGTGGGCCAAGCGGATCGGAGCGTTTACGCCAGCTAAACGGTATTTAATGGCCGAGTAACCTACTTCAGGCAGACCGAATTAAAGCTCGTCAACTAACATCGTGCTATATGAGGCCCTGCCAAAACAATTTGAACTTTGGCAATGCTTAGCTATTAATGCTTTGCAATATAGTAGCTGACAGGGCCTGTCATTCCAACTACGACGAACGCGATCTCACGGTCATTTTGGGCATCTGACGGCACATAGAAGTTTGATAGTCGAGCAAACCCGACACCGAGGGTGGCTATCACGACGACATGATATGCCGCATTCTCTACCAGTTTACCATCGTCTTCAGCCATTGCCAATTATTGCATATTAAAGGGATCACAAGCAGTGTTTAAATGGGTCGCAACCGGCTTCGGAACCACAGTTGTTGCAACTGGTTGTCGCAAAAGGCTCACCCACAGAGCACCTACAACTACAATCCCACCAACAACCCACGGGATGATCCAGGTCGGCGCCTGTTAATTCGGAACTGCCTTCGGAACTGCCTTCCGGTGTTCTTCCGAAGGAATTGCATTCAGCTGTCTTCCGAAGGAAAACTAACAACTGTTTGTGCTCTCGAATCTCGGGCGAGTATTTAGCTGATTTAGCTGTCCGGGTAGCAGCCCCTGCCAGCCCTGCTGCCTGTCTTTTTGGGTCGTTATGTCGTTTCCGCTGCTCCAGCGGTTCCAGCTCGGTCACTCTCGCATGTGCATCGTACGTTGATATTTTCTGAGCTTGACCAAAATGGCAGTGCTTAGCTGTGGTGAACGCAGTTGTCAAACTTGTGGTAAATTACGCAGCAAGCTGACATTAATGCATTTCCAACAAAGGGGTCAGTCTCGAGGTCGTCAAACAATCCCGATTGACTCTGGATTGGCAGAAACGTACTTGACGCTGTTGCGTAGAGCTGAATGGCTGCCGCCCCTAGGGTTTTTGTAATCACCGCGCCTAGCCTCGATTCGTATCGGGCATACCATTTCAATCTCTACGTCTGGCATATTATCAACCTGGTCGGCAGTGAGACGTCGCCCGAGATACTGCTCTGCCTGCCCCCCCTGCAACCAGTACAGCGAGCCGTTCGCGCCGCTCCGAAGTGGCAGTTGTTTCTGTCGTTTAGACGGTCGTTTCGAGAGATGTTTCGGCGGTCGGAACTGCATCTTTCAGCAGCTGATCTAGAAGTTCGTCGCAGTTCATTGTGCGCTTTTAAGCAGTGCTATTCTGACTCGCCTCGTGAGTGTAATATATTGCCAAACGCACCACCAGAAAAGTATGATGACTGTTATGTTTGTGGCAGAGCACCAAATTGCTTCCCATATATTTCTTAGCTGCAGCTATGCAATGGTTTATCACAAGGTAAGTTGCGTTTGTAAGCAGTTGGTTGATCAGTTGTTAACTCATTCCACCCTAGCGCCCCGATAACGCGTCGCTCTAGCAGTGCTCCGATTCCCGCGTGCCACGATATGGGGTCGGTATTTATCTTATTCCAGTCCCGCGAGCCACGAATTTGAGGCTCGATACAACTAGCTTTCACTCACGCACGCCACGATATGTCGTCTCATTTGATAGGTTGTTTCGAGCCGCAATATCTGGGATTCCTGCCGGTCAGCCAATCAGATTTCGCGTTATATATACCAGAGAATGATTTTGTAAACAAAGGGCGCTTGAATTGAACGAATTATCCCACGTGTTTAGAAGTTATTTAGAGTTAAAGTGCATCAAACATTGGTAAATTATGGCAAATCGACGACTCGATCTCGATCAAGTTTCTGTGAATGTGCTACCTTATAATGGATGTTACAAAAATAGTGTAATTGTAAAGAAAATGGTGTTTATAACAATATTTGTGAACATGGTTAAGTGGATTATTTGTCAGGAAATGGATTTGGGATTAATGTGTACATGATGTATACTGTATGTAGAAAATCATTTATCAAGTAAGTCAATCTTATCTTATACCCTGCAGCACTGTTTTCTTCATATTTCATCATGACATATGCACATTGGGAGTTCTTTAGAACAGTTTCATAAACATGATAAGACCTTTCTAAAAATGTGCAGATTTATGGAGATATATGAAACTGTAGTCAATATACGCTGCTTATCTGATGCCCTGCACCACAGTTTTCAATATATTAGCCAGGAAACATGTACATTGAGATTTCTTTCGGATCGTCTCATAAGACAATTCAAAAAATAATTCTAACATGACTCCACAGCTTGTATGTTTTATGTAAATATGCTGCTAATCTGGTATTGTATTGACTTATTTATGACATAAATAATACCATTGTTTAGCAAATTTTTAATTCTACATGTATGCAGAATTTCATGTTTATTGATATTTATTAATAGGAATTATAAGCTATTGTTGTAACACACCTAGTTGTTGAGTTTCACACTTGAATTATTGTCTCAATGCGTCTCAGGGATACAGGGCTGATAAGCCCACTGCTGCTGCTATGAGGTAGCCTAGCAGATACCTGTAGGATGGAATTGGCTAGCAAGGGCTAGGGTGGAATGAGTAACAGAAGCTTGTAGTGCCTAGTTTCTGAAAGCATCTGTCCAATGCCCAGCCGCTTCTCACGCGTTGGGATAACGTCATTCTCTCGAAGGCAGTCATCAAAGGAGTCTCGGTCATTGCAGTGAAAGACGGCGACCAATTTCGTTTGCTGGCGCAGATCTTTGAGGACGGCGTTGTACTTCTAAGTGGAGATTCATACGCTTTGCTCCGCATGCCGGCCCGAAGTTGCGAGCTCAGAGAGTATGTATTTTAAATCATCGTTGCCTTGGCTGAGCAGTCGTTAATTGCGTACAGGTTGGGCTCTCCATGAAATAGTTGGTAGAAGGCCCATAGGTAATCATGGAGCCTGTCACCGGGGTCTACAGTGTAGACCTCAGGGTTAGCCCAGATCCATGGGTGCTGCTTATAAGTCGTGTTATGCCGCACAGTAGGACACAGTATCACAATGTGTCGAAAGACATCGCGATAGGGGCCCTCGAGCAAGTTCAGGATGAAGACCGTTTATCCGCATCCAGTCTGCCCACAGATTATAGCGGATTGGGCATCCTCAATACAAAGCTCAGACCAATCGGCTATCTTCGATGTTGAGTTGCGCATCTATGATGATATATAGGTACACGTTCAATGCGCCAGCTCTGTCTGCCTCTTTGGCTACCTGGATTCTCACACCCTCGCTCGTGTTCTCCAATGGGCGCCCACTACCGTGGAGTTGGTCGTCGTCAATGGTTCGCATGTCTAGCCATAGCGCTCACTTAGAAGTCAGGAACTATGCGAGAGAGACGTCCGAGAGCTGCAGGTCTTTGACCACTGCTGCAACCTCTAGAGCGCGCTTAGAGCTGCTAGCAGCAAACTGCTTTTTGACTTCATCCCAGTGCTGGTGAGTGCGAAGGCCCTGGCTGTAGAGCTGATTGGGGACACCATCACTTGTCACCTCAATGACGTCTTTAGCTCCAAAATTGGGGAAGCGGGCCAATAGCTGCTGGTTCTGGTCGATCGTTGAGGGGTTGTTCGTAATGACCACGCTCTGTCTCATGCCTTTTGTCCTGAGGGGCTCCCGTAGTCTGCGGTATGGATTGTAGCCAGAGTAGCCACCGATGCCACCGATGCCACCGATGCTGTTAATGCGCTCAGTGAAAATGCTCAGCACGATGCATGACTCACTGTCAAACCTTCGCGAACTCCGGGGTCTGAATAAGGCTATGCAAACAGTCCGGGGCGAACTAACGAACAACTGCGGTCGTTGCAGGATGAAAGAGAAGTTCGCTTGGAGGCTGCCTCGGTTAACCGTGATGCGCTCCACACCCAAATAAATCGGATCCGTGAAACAATCTGGCGGGTCCTGCATAAGACACGACACTCGGTTAGCGTCTTCGCACGCCGTTCAGAGAGCAGTGTGTCACGATCGTGAGCATCTTAATAGCGCTCGGTATGATCCCAGTTCTAGCTCGCACGGGCGGTGGTGCGGCGGCTGCGCCAGCACCCCCGCGCCAGCACCCGCACCTGGTGGAGCCAATGCGTGGGTAAAAACGCAGCTAAATGCCCTCGCCAGTCTTCAGGCTAAATTGGCCGGAAAAGTGGCTTCCTCGCTGCCTGGGCTGACAGGTGGACTTGTCCTCTTATTGCTCTCCATTTGGTCAAAAATAGTTGGATGGCGTGCCGAGAATGCTTGGGCTATAATCGTCGCAGTCACTGGTCTCCTACTATTCGCCGCCAGAGAATGGCTTAGGTCAAACTTAATGCGCGAATAGCCCGATCGCCACGAGGGCGACGACGAGCCCTAATATTTCGGCCTCGTGGGCCGATGTTGCACTTAGTGATGTTGCATCAAGTGCTATTACAATTTGCTCTATGGAACTTTGCGCTGGGGCAACACTTTGTACTGTTGCGAGTACTTCCGGCTTTATGAAACCGGTGTCGGTTTAAGTTGCCAGCCCCGGGACGATTCATGTATTCATGTTCCCGTTATGGCCGATCTTGTGTTGGGTGGTGGAAATTACAATGTGATTATTGTAACCATCAACCAGGCCGTCTCGTAGTATCATATTGATCGGCGCCATATACAGACCTATTCCAAATACATAGTCCATTGGGGTGCCAGCATACTGTAAAACGTCTTGATACCGCTGGATCGCCGTCGGGAGTTTCACCAAAGATGCGATGGCGTCCTCAATATTTGCCTGCCAAGAACTGTTTCTGGGTATCGAACGCTGTTCCTGACCATAGTATAGCACTGCACGCTCGGCTGGCGAAACGTGGGGGAGAATGAGGGTTTTGGCTACGAGAAGGACGGCCGCCCAGTAGGCGTAAAGCTGACCCTCGGTCTTTGGAGTTCGAGAGCCCGCCAAGCTTTTGTCGTGTCGGAGCTTCATGGCTAAGCCAGCCTCACAATCTCGAAAGCCTCCGGACTTGCGACCTTGACCGTCGAACCGGACAACCGGGTAAAGATCACCCTGGCGTTGGCCGTGCGGCTCGGTTTTACAACAACATACACCGATAAAAGGGGATGGTTTGAGCCAGGCGAGCACGTCGGCGACTGCCCCGTGGGCTTCGCCTTCACGAAAACGCCATAGATCAACTGTACACATCATACAACACGTTAGACGGGGGGGGGGGGGGGGGGTGGGGGGGGGGGGGGGTGTTGTGAGTACTCTCCTTAGGGCTTTGCACGCCAGCGACTGTTTCTATGGTGTGACCCTGACCTTAGACTTCCCAACCCCTGAGATGAAACGTTTGGACTCGGGGCACATCCATGAATTGAAGATTTATATTTTCGATGATAAAACGCAAAAATAAAGAACGATTATCCGATTTCAGCCGTTCTCAAAATAACAGAATAATGAGCATATACGGCCCAGACAGTTCCAACGCACAGAACAGGACGTTCCCGTCGCGGGCACATACAACAATGATGGGGCGGCAATGAGACAATGAGAAGGATAGAGGGGAGCGTAGCCCAGGCCCGCATACGGCGCTTCAACACATGCAGCGATTAAAGCCCCTCATAATAGTTTGGGCCGAGGAGCGGGGGCGCACTGAGCGCGGGGGACCACGAATATAATTTGGTGCCAACGTGAGCAACAAATATACGGGAACACCATGGTAGCGTCCGGGACGGTTCTGCGAATGTCAGTCTGCTCGGTCAATTTTAAGGGATATGCTACTACCGAAGTTCGAGTGAATCTCGTTATGAACGGGTAGAGCAGAAATCTAGGGTCACCAAGCATGCGGGGCAGAGATCAGGGTTTACGATAATTCGATGACACACCAATTAAAGCTTCCACCGGGCTTCCACTTTGCTACAAAAATCGCAGACCAATCGAGCTCCTCCACTGTGGTGGCACTGTTAATCGAGCTTGATTAATGATGAATGCCGAAAAACTATATGCTGAGCTGCCGTCCGTGGAGGCTAACCGAGCATCTTTTATGATGACCAGCATTGTCGAGATACAAGAGATTCTCCAGGATGAGGGAGAGACACGGACAGGTCACGCGTGAAATATGTCTCTTAAAGCAATGCAATATGAGATTTCTGTTGTGAAAGCCAATGTAATAATCTTGCACGTTTAGCAGTGTCTCGAAGAAGTCCCTGAGTATTTAAAGAGACTATATGTAAAACATTATGACGGGAACTTTCCATGAATATGCGAGTTTTATAACAATTCTGTTATCATGGTTTTGAGCTGAGAAAACAGCAATACACTACTTTTTCTGCCAATCTAGAAAAGTCAGGTGACGTACTTATATTTTTAATTTCTGTAATAAAACATTTTTGCAGTGGGCTTATACGATTTATTTACCCACAATAGGTTTATAACATCCTTTCCATGCTTGTTTCTGCATAATGACGTGTGATCTTAGCGAAACGAAAAAGTGAGATCACTACAGGCAGGTACATGTGTATACACTAAAAGGAACGGGTAAGCGATGCTGTGTGTGTTGAATCGGCACATGTATGCCGTCTCTTTCAGATGTTGAAAGATCATGCAATGTGCAAATGCTATTACTGTGCAATATAATATAATATCCAATAAGTGTTTTGTACAATTGCAGTTGTGCAAGAAAATAGTCTAGATATATAAATTTCTAGATGTATGTTAATATAATGCATATGTTCAAATTATTCATACATATTAACTATTATCTTCCATGTGTACCGTGTATTCTATGAATAGTGATACGCCAAAAGCGGTGTTATTGTTTTCTTGACCGCTGAAGATCGGCATCTGACTGCACCTATGTGCTGTCTGATCTGGGTTGTCAGTGTTCGCAAAAGCCATCCAATGAACGATAATCTGCCAAAAGCGGTATTATTAGTTTCTCTACCATTGAAGACTGACACCAGACTGCGCATACATGTGCAGTCTGATCTGGGTTGTCAGTGTTCGCAAAGCTATCACGTGGACATACACGTGGACATCACGTGAACACTAATCTGTCAAAAGCGGTATTATTATTTTCTCGACCACTGAAGACCGACATCTGACTACACCTACGTGCAGTCTGATCTGGGTTATCAATTTTCGCAAGGCTATCACGTGAACATACATTTCTAATGAGCAATAATCTGACAAAAACGGTAAAATTATTTTCGTTACCACCGGAAACCGACATCACATTGTTCACAAAGATGTCACTTGAACACACAATAGGATGTGTGATATATGAAATTACCTTGCAGCAATGACCAAGTGAAATATTTAATATATATCCTTGTACATACGTATTATAATGCATATTTTCAAATTATCAATGTTCGCAAGGCTAACGCGTGAACAAAAGCGATATCATCATGTTCGTGACCACCGAAGATCGACATCAAACTGCGCCTATCTGCAGTCTGATCTGGGTTGTCAGTGTTCGCACAGCTATCAAGTACACATACAATTATAATGAACAATACTCTTACAAACGCGTCATTATTATGTTTTGACCACTGAAGACCGACATCAAACAGCGCCTATATGCAGTCTGATCTGGGTTGTCAGTGTTCGCAGAGATATCACATGGATATACAATATGCTGTGTGATATACGGATTTACCTTGCAGCAATGATCAAGTGAAATTGTTAATATATACATTGTCAACACATTATTTTGTATCGAGTAGTGCACTGAGCAATAACCTAGTAAATTAAACTACGATGATTTTATGTGTACCACCACTAATGACCGACATCAGACTGCGGTTCTGTGAAATCCAATCTGGGCTATCACTGTTCGCAAATTTATCATGTGAACAAAACATTATAATGAGTAATAATCTGCCAAAAGCGGTATTATTATTTTCGAGACCACTAAAAACCGACATCTGACTCTGATCTGGGTTGTCAGTGTTCGCAAAGCTTTCATGTGAACATAAAATTGTCTGAGCGAGGAAAGTGTGGACAGTGTGGATCACCGACAGTCCCCATAAGTCCTTTAACATGTATACACTGCGCTGAAATGGAATATGTATAGTTTACATATATGTAGTGCCCTCATAGGGTTGTAAGGTTGCATGGTGGTTCTCTATTGTTAAAATTAACAACGGCCTATGTGATATTGCCCAAACGATATCCTTTACTTATTTTGTCCAAAGTGGACCACACGTGCCACGAATTGTCCGAAGGTCATGCATTTTGGAAGAGAGCCCGTGAGTGTTAATGAGTTTACAATGTGTACCCGGTCATCGGTTTCACCGTTGGTTAGTTTCCCATATACTTGAAGTTTATCACGGTAAAGGGAGATAACCTCGAGTTTCAACAGCGTTCAAGTGAATATGCCGCTTCAACTGAAAGTGGGATTTTTTAACACACACGTTTGTTGTGACTTCATTGTCGAAACGATTGGGGTTGGTGTTTAGTATAGGAATGGATTTCCCCCTTATGGGCATCCCTTCAGCCATTAGTGTCACTTTGTCATCCGGATTGTCCAGATAAATCCTCCACATGCCGTTTACACGGTGTAGACCTGTTATGTGGGATGCATCGATCTTTTATTTTATATTGAATGATATAGTTCAATGTGTGATAGCCACTCTGCTCTAGTCGGTTTACGTTCACCGAATAGTTTTCGCTCCCGCAGGAACACAAGGGGGACGCCATGTTTGTTTCCAATGGCAGGCTTCATTGTGTTTTGTGTTTTACTCATTTTCACGACAATATGCTGATATATTCAGATATAATAATTACCTGACTGATATATGTCCATTTAATGCTGGTTTACACTAAACTGTATTTCAAATTATCGATATTTAACCACAAAATTCGATATTTTCGCATTGGCAGTGCCGCTTACATCAATTTGGAATGCATATCTGTATAGTCGGGTCATGACCAAATTTTATAAACAGTTTCCTCACATTCATAGTTATCGTGCTTGTGTCGTTCGGGTGACATTGACCTACACATTGGTAACTTTGACCTTCATGTCAATAATTTCTGACTACATCCAAGTGTTGAATATCTCTTGATCCGTACTTCATCAATAACTTCTTCATATTGATGGATATCTACCACTGTGCTATTGGCTGACATTGCATTGGTGACCTTCACCTTGGACATACATGCACATCCAAATATGGAATATCTTCTGATCCGTTAGTCATATCCTTACAAAACCTCATACATATCCTTATCACATTGATAGCATTCCATCCACTGTCATGCTGGTGACTTGAGCGTCAGCTTGGTGACCTTGACTATCGTGTCACTAATTGTGGATTTACGTCCAAATGACTTCCTCATATTGTGACATTGACCTTGGCGACCTTGACCTTCGTTGCGATCGCCTTGTTTAGTGGGTGACAAATTCCCCGGCGATCGCCTTTCTGGAATTTAGTCATCTTGACGCGATATGTTTGAGGCTAAACGAAGCGATGACAGAAATGTACCGGCATAGTTTGATTTGTTTTATTTTAACCTGACACGTGGCTGTGATAGGAGATACAATGGTTTATGGGTTTTGCGATCAGTGTATATCCAGATGATCCGCCGATCTGCACTGTTCGCAGTTCCATCAATGAAACATCCGGCATGCTCCTACCAAGCAATATAGATAGTTATCAGGCTATAGGCGTGTGCTATTTAATCAGGAGCTACATTGGGCACACATTCTATAATAAATCCCATTTATCCAGTCACATCAAAATGTTTGTGCATTCAGAAAGGAATTGTTTATGTATCCACTGTACACTGCGCAAGTAAAGGGCGCACTACTTTTTCGCTCGAGTATACTTGCGTCAGGGTGTATAATGTTCACTTGTATGCATGGTTACATGTATGTTTATCAGTGTTGAATTTTGTGGATTTGTTGAATTTGATTATATTAAGTTTCGCTGGTGATTGTGATGTGTCACGACATAATGTGGCCAATCTGATCTCACATGTCGTATTTGATTATTGCATCTTCAACCGGGAAAGTGTCCGCACGCACTAGTTTGCATCCGGATAAGGATATACGCAGATGTGTGTACATATTCAGGGACAAGTAATGTATGATTCAACGGTTACTGTGAACAGTTATGTGGATATACTGTGCACCTGCTGATCTGGGTCTACATAGGTTGCTGTTATAACATTTATTGTTTTATATTGCATTACAACACAAAAAGAGTTTACTGACAGATAAATTAACTGCACCCTCGTTACACCAGATACTAATAGTATTCCTCTGAATACATTAATCGTGTTTTCTTAACGCACTAGGGGATATACGTAACGATAATGCACTGATCAGATGCTACACTGATCGCATAAAGCCAATTTTATTGTCGCGTTCATAAGTACAGTGGAATCTCTTCAAACCGGGAGCCCTGGGAGGCCGTCAGGGTGTCCGGTTTACAGATGTTCTACTGTAATTAAACTATATGATCACTTCTTCACATTTGTCGAGCTTTGCTTCCAGTGTACTGGATGACGTAGTTTCCGAACCTTATTTTCCGACATGACGTAATCTGTGACGTAATATTCCAATATATATTCTTTAACAATTTCCTAACAAATTGGCTGATTTCAAAATGTTGCGGATGAACAACGATGACACATGTGTTTGATGCACTAAAAGTTGTTTACAAGAACTTTCACCAATAATCTAGTATCGTTAATATCGTACATTCGCGTGCAGCTCTAGATTTGTTTTTACATTGTCTGTAACTGATGTTTCGTGAAACAGATACAATTATGAGATCAAGGAATTACGTCAAAGAAGGAAAAACACTTGGCTTCAAGATGATAATTTCTTCATAAGAGTGATGCGATATATGACTATACGCTGTGAATAGTGTCTTGTTACTTTATACCATATGGTACATGGAGTTTCCATCTCTGCCATCTTTGTATGTACAAACTATCGAAAAGTTTCACCACTTCAAGCGTTTGACACATACAACAACTAATATGACAGTAAACCGAATAACATTTGGTGCAATACATCATAGACAGATGTGACAACAGCGTGCTATAAATTGTATGCCAGCAAATTATACAAAATACGAGATATATGAGCATTTCTCACATCGATCTCAAAATAAATTTCAATGTGTACACTTTTAAATCGGATGTACACTCTGTTGTTAGTGTACACGTTACCCATAAGTAAAGTCATATTTACTCGCATAGTATGCGCGTAGACACCAGTAACAATAAAGATAACTGGATTTGATCATTAATAACAGAGTACAGTGGTGGGTATTATAACAGTGTAGGCTATCCTATTTTTATAAGTGTGGTTTGGAATGTTAAGAATCCTCACATGGGGCAAACTGGTGTCAATATGTTTATAGGTCGTCCGTGTTTTAATTAAAATACGGATGAACTTATGTAAGGCACTTAAAACGATTGAAAGGTCGTAAACAGATTATCTTATATATTGAATTATTATCATTTAAACACAGCTGGGCGGAACTCACAAACTGTCATAATTGGTTGATAGGTTGTTAATTGTTTATATTAAGGTTATGGTACGCACGATACGATAAGCATAAGGAATAACCACCAAAGACAATATGTTTAGTAATATACCCACAGGTGGTCTTCACTTGATCAATTACGCAGTTGGCGCTATTCCAAATCATTGACAGGTCCCTCTTCCCATTGGATACTAATAATTCTTAATACCTACTGTCTCATTGGTTATTGATGTACGAGGGGCAGAACCAAGTGTATATAAAGCCCGGCCATGGGAGACAAATATAGAAATATCCCATGTAAACTCGAAATATAAATATGTGGTTTCAGGCCGCCACATTAGTGGGTGTGTTCGTGCAGAAGTTCACTACTGCTCTGGGTTGCTAAGGCTTGTTTACCAGAACAAAAGACACACCATCTGAATCCAGGGCTGTGGTAGGCTATGCATAAGACGACCACATATATCGGCATTGGTGGCAGGTAGTTGTAATAAATCATTCTGACATGCTTTCTGGGGGAGAACTAATGATCTGTTTAGCGCCTGATCAGATAATCTGTTCATAACATCATAAGCTGCCACCGCCAGTCGCTGGCATATCAAGGACGAAACCAGTGGATTATTAAATCCACGAATGTATTATGCACAGCACAACACATCAAGAACGTGGAATATGTTCCATAACCCATGTAAATACACGGTGTTAGTGAAATACACGCAGGTATGCGACCATGAGTGTACGCATGCGTATACTACAATTGGCCATACAATCAGAAAAACACACACTAGTAAACAAACAGGAGCAGTATGTGCAGAATAGACCATATCAATAATCACATCTTCACTCAGCTTTGATTAAGTATGATGTACACTTGTCTGTAAAACAAAGCCACGGAGACTGTCGGATGACGAAACGAGCTGCAGGCACATAGAGCGTCCACCCATGGTACACAGCTAAAAGCAATGTGCTATCGAATAATAAGAAATATACAACTCCAACGCCACGATACCAAAAGTTCAAATAAATTGGTTCGGCAAATCAGACAACAACAAACTAAAACAGACATCAGGACTCACAACATTCCTTTTTTGGACTAAAACGGACTTCTTGCCCGTATCATTTTAGTCGAGGTCACGTCAATGATCTGCCTGATTCTGGTGTGGCGAGGACATGACATCAGATCAGGATTATTCTAATTTCAGGATAGAATATATAGTTTTTTTAATGTAAATATTCAGTTCTGATTTTGGGATTTTCCCCCCATTTGTGCATGTACTTGAACATGTACATGTACTTGTACAGGTAATATATGGGATTTAGTACTAAGCTCATTGACACGGCTTTATATGCCCTTAGCTGTTGATAGACATTAAGCCCACAAACTGGTTCTACCCATACTGCAAAAGATTGTGGCCCAAAAATTTTCTTCTGCTTTCGCAGGCAGCGTGCAAGTCCAGCTAGTCAGTGCGACCGAGTAGTATATGGGAGTCAAAATTATACCACCTCACTCTGAGAGCTCCCACGCTACGCGCGGTACCTCGCATCAGGCGGTGGTATCATTTATGCCTTTTATATACTACTCACCTACAAGTCACTATATAAATACATATAAATCACCAACGGCGGGGGGGGGGGGGGGGGGTGGAGGGGGGGGGGGTGGGGGGGGGGTAGGCTCAAACATGATACTGTGGTATTATGACAATGCAAAGTATCTGTTGTGAAAATGATCCACATCCCTCTGAGAGCACCCACGCTACACGCGGTGCCTTCCATCAGGAGGTGGTATCATTTTTGACTCTCATATACTACTCGGGTTTCCTCCACTATTCGCACGGTATGGATGCGAACTGTCACCACCTCTTCCACCATGTTACAGATGTCACCCCTATGTTATACTCAGTATATATAATCATCACACAATGGTTCGAGTTAAGAATAATTGTGCTGGGTTGAAGACAGGTAGTCAAGAGAGATGTCAACGTACCGGAATTTACGAGTATTGCAAGCATCACCGGGCATGGATGCGAAGAGGGTCCGTTTCGCCTCGCCCATGTCGGCATTGCGGGGTAGGGACCAAATCCGAGACACTGCTATATCCACCATGCAGTGGCAATCGCGCTACGCATCAATTGGTTAGCAAGGAAGTACGTGCTCGCAAGTATTATCGTTTAGTGATAATTCAAATCAGAAAGTCAGTTATAAAGATCGAACCGATCTGATGTGTAGTTTTCCCTCTTGATAAACTTCACACACGTCACGTAAGCTTCAGTTAATATGTTTGCTGAGTTTATTTTCAGCGAGAACTCTTTATCTTCTCGTGTCTGTAGATTCCTACCACCGTTGTCATGCTGTTGTTTACCTTAGCAATGGCGTTCCTATCCGACCGATTGCCAATAAGGTTTGAACCAGAGTACGATTAAAGTGTAATCCAAAGGTTAATAAAGTGTCTATAAGAGTATGATTCCGCCGTCGTTTTTGCGTCTTCGTCTGCAATAATTTGTGGTCGGGCCTTGGACCGGATCGCGCCCTTTAGCTCCTGGTACTAGGCCATCACTGATCAGTTTGAGCTCTTATCTGAGATATCGTTGTCGGCTATCGCTCTCGACACGATAGCGTCGATACTGTTTTTCTTCGACCTCGCGAGAACTGCTATTCGGCCGTGCTTTCGACTCTTGGCCTGCGAGCCACGAGTCTGCTCGCCATGCAAAGCAGGCCTGCCCCTGCGGCGAACGCACTCAAGGCCACCGCGATCGGAGCGGCGACGACTGTGGACAATAAAGACACACTCCCCATACCGCTCACAACGGAAGTTGAGGCTAGCGTGGTGTTCACCCCCTCGATGACATTGACTGCCCGCCTATATTTGTTTGCATGACCCGTCCGCGTCTCTCCCTCATGCTGGATAATCTGTTGTATCTCGACGATCCTAGTCATCCTAAAAGATGCCGGGTCAGCCGCCCCGGACGGTAGTTTAGGATATTGTTTTTCGTCATTAATCATAAATCAAGTTCGATTAACAGTGTCACTACAGTAGCTGAACTCGCTTGGTCGGCTAGTTTTGTTACAAAGTTAATAACACTACCGGCGGAAACTTTAATTGGAGTGTCATCATCGAATATCGTAAACCCTGACCTCTGCACCGCGTGCTTGGTGACGCCAGACTTCTGCTCTACCCCATTCAGGACGAGATTCACTCGGACTTCGGCAGTAGCGTGTCCCCTAAAGTTGACCGAGCAGACCGACATTCGCAGAACCGTCCTGGACACTGCCATGGTGTATCCCGTATATCTGTTGCTCGCGTTGCCCCCGAATAAATATTCGTGGTCCGCCTTGCGCAGTGCACCATGCTTCTCGGCCCAGTATGTTATGACGGGCTTTGGAGCTTGCGATCGCTGCACGTGTGCAATCGCCGTAGCCGGGTCTCTGCGAGCCTGCGCCACGCTCCTCTCCAGCCTTCTGATTTTGGCTTCATCGTTGCTGGCTGCGCCCGCGACGGGAACGTCATGTTCAGCGCTTGCGCTGGAAATACATGGGCCGTATATGCTCATGATAATATATACATATATATATATTTTATGTTTAATCCTTAATCGGTTATTTCGAAAACGGCCGAAATCGGGTAATCGTTCTTTAACTCTCGCGCTTTATCATCTAGAATAGAGATCTTAAATTCGTGGATGTGCCCCGATTCCAAACGCTTCATCTCGGAGGTTGGGAAGTATAAGGTCATGGTCTCCCCAGAGGAACAGTCGCTGGCGTGTACGACCTTAAGGAGAGTACTGTGAGCTCCGTCTAACGTGTTGTACGATGCGTTCAGTTGATCCAGGTGCACCTGAGCGTTTTCGTGAAGGCGAAGTCCACCGGGCCGTCGCCGTCGTACTCGCCTGGCCCAAACCAATCCCTATTGTCGGAGTATCTTTTTGTAAAACCGAGCCGCACAGCCAACGCTGGGGTGATCCCTACCCGGTTGGTGGGCTCAACGGTCTAGGTCGCGAGTCCGGCGGCTTAAGAGATCGCGAGGCTGGCTCGGCCATCAAGCCCCGACGTGACAAAAGCTTGGAGGGCTCTCGAACTCCAAATACCGGGGGTCAGCTTTACGCTTACTGGGCGGCCATCCTTCACGTAGCCGAACCCTTCGTCCACTTCAACGTTGCGCCATCCGACCGTGAAGGTGATTGATCTGAGGCCGGCGTGGCGTTCTCCGCAGCAGTTGTCGATCGGCTACTAAAGCATGCAAGCCCCCATTTTAACAATGGTGATCGTAGCAAACATAATAATATATTTTTCATATCCATGGCCAAGGAGTTTGGCTTTAATTTTGATGCAAAGTACAAGACCTGCGGGGTCTATCTCCCTAAGGCGGGCGCTCCTCAGCTGGTGTACCCCACTATCCAAGTTCGCAGCTAAACAGTTGTACCGGCTGGAACAGGCTTTAAAACCAACTTCCCCAACGTGTTTGAAAAATATAGGATGCACAAGAATCAGACTAACGAGGCCGTGAACTGATGAAAAGCGACGCCGATGCAGTTTTGGCAAAATCAGCTCAACTTCGCCGTATGGTGCGCAACAGCAGGATGCGGGGTTTCCTCTCAGGACCACCTGGCCGCGGACAATCCCTTCTTGAGGGCTGTCTACAACTTTCACGTGTAGTACACTATTAGGCGGATTCTAAAAAAAAGAAAATCTCTCTGCCACAGGAATCCAATTTCAAACGCCTACGACCGTAGGGTGTTTGAAAGGCTTTGTAACGAATTTGGGGTCTGAAAAGATACGAACTGGCGTTAGAAAGCATTTCCGAACAACACTGGCATCGGGGACGTTTTCATTCAGGGCCACGGGATTTGGACGCAGACGGATTTTAGGCACGATCACTCCTGCGATCACATGGTCAGTCGGAAAACCAGGAATTTTGACCCCGCAACGATGACCTTCGGGCCGGAAGTGTCTGGCGGGCGGCACTGCGGTGTCACATCCTGTGATTGGATACCTCCAAAACAAGCTCACGTTGATTATATACAGCAGGCTGCTGGCGTCCAGGACGCTTGGGGTACATTTATGTTAGAAAAGGGTCTGGGGTTCACGTAGGCCGGGGTTCCTCGCCTCAACGACTCCATTCGCATATACGTCTGGGCCATCCTCGGTGCACAGGCGCAAGCGCGCAGTGGTATACTAGGCAAGGGAACGGTGTTCGATGCACAGAAACAGTTCTTGGCAAATGTCGAGGACGCCATCTCATCTCCGGTGGACCTCCCGGCAGCGACCCAGCGGTATCAAGCCGCACTGTCGCCCGTGATAGAACTAGGGTCGACATAGTCATGCCGAGCGCCGTGAGGATGCTTACTATTGTGACGCCCTGCTCTCTGAACAAAGTGCGAAGACACTAACCGAGTGTCGTGTCCTCGTGCACGACCCTCGAGATTGTTTCTGGGATGCGATTTTCTTGGGTGTGAAGTGCCTCACGGTTAGCCGAAGCAGCCTCCAAGCGAGCTTTTCTTTAATCTCGCAACGACCGCATGGTCCGCATGATAGCTTCGCTATCGTCACGGGCCTCTTCCTGTTTTTTTTTTCTATTGCGATATGTTCATCCAACGCCGTGAGTTTGGAGAGGTTAACGACCAGTTCGTCCCGGACTGCTTGCATAGCCTTATCGAGTCCCCGGAGTTCGCGAAGGTTTAACGGTGGGTCATCCATCGTGCTGAGTATTTCATCAGCGCTGAACGTAGTCTCCATTGTGCGAATAACATCGGTGGCTACACGCGGGACCTTCCTGAGCTCGACCGTTTCTATCGCGGCGGCCGTCTTCGCAATCGTTTTGTCGGTAGACTGTAGGGCCTCTGCAGCACGGGCGGGAATAGTTGTTTTACCCTTCTTCCAATGTACGAATAGGAGTTCGTCCCTTATGATTTGGCCACCGCACCGGCTTCCGGAAATGGTACTTAGCGCTAGGGGTTTCCCGGCCCTCTCGTTGGTGATCGGGATATTTGATGCTTTTAGTCGTAACCTACCTGAATGATCCAGTTCGAACTTGGAACAGTCACGACCAATAGATGGGACCGTACCTTTTTCTACCCAATAGTTGTAGTAGTCGCTTACAGCTGACTGGAGTAATTCCTGGCTTAGAGTACGGGTGTTGGTAGCGCCACCTATTTTCGCGCCGCCCACGGCTGAAGTTCCTGGCATCTCTATGAAAGGTGTTTCGTCATCATCGAGGTTATCGTCACGGTCGCCCGTAGTGCGATCGAATTCGTCCATGGTAATGTCGTGACCAGCCATCGTTCCGATGTATTGAACAGACACCAAAAGGGTTCAATAGTATTGTTTAGTTTCATCGAAACTACATGTATGTCTTCAACTCAATACCGGCGCAAACTCAATCCATACCGCAGTATGCGGGAGCCCCCTGGGCGAAAGGTGTGAAACAGAGAGTGGTCATTACGAACAATCTCTCGACGATCGACCTGAACCAGAACCTCTTGTCCCGCTTCCCAACCTCGGAGCTAACGACGGCATTGTGCCGGGGACTGTCTGTCTCGCTTCCACTATTTCGCTGATGTCCACAGACGCGGACAGAACAGTCGTTCAGAACCTGGGCCGAGCCATCGTCAAGAAGACCACGATAACAATTTCTGGCAATGAGGTGATGTCGATCGACGATAGAAACGTCAACCATTACTATCAAGACCTGTGGAAGACAGCACAAGATCGCGAAAACGCGGTCTATCAGGGTATTGACACCAGCCGAAATCTGAATGTAACCAGACTTAGAATCGAGGCTGGTGACAAGGCAGATTGCGAGCGACAAAGCGATCGCGACCGCTTACGGCAACCGTTTCTACATCCCACTCGACTTTGAGCTGCTGGAAAGCAACATGCCATACTATCAAAGCGCTTTGGTGGAACGCCTCGAATAAGAACTAACGTTCAACGAATACGGCCGAGTTCTCATAGCCACTAGCATGGCATCGACAATGTTTCGCTTGAGTTTGACATGGTCACGATGCCTGAACTCGCGCGATTGATTAGAACCAAGTACATAGGGCGCGTTGCCATACTTTACGACCAAGAACGAAAGACAAAAGCGACACATTGTGGAATATTAACATCAACGCCCCCCCCCCCCCCCCCCCCCCCCCCCGCTCGCTCGATGAAAGGCATTCTGATGCTGTTCGAGGAGGCCCGGTTGGCGCTCGGGGTTAGAAGAATCAACAAATTGCATAACCCAAAAATCACAAAGGTCGAGTTGACGATTGAGGGAGTCACCAATCAGCTCTACAGCCAGGGCACACCGGCAGTGGGACGAAGCCAAGAAGCAGTTTGCTGCCGGCTCTAAGCACGACCCAGAGGTTGCCGCAGTGGCAAAAGACCTGCAGCTGTCGGACGTCTCTCTCTTGGAGTTCCTGACTACCAAGTACGCGCTAAGGCTAGACATGGGAACCAGCTACGACGACCAACTGCACGATAGTGGACGACGAGTGGGGAACGCGAGCGAGGGTGTGACGATCCAGATAGCCAAATAGGCGGACGGCAACGGAGCATTGAACGTGTACATGTATTAAATCACAGATGGGCAACTCAAAATCGAAGATGGTCTATTCGTCTCGGCACTCCACTAAAAATAATAAACCTCTGTTTTTTAAGGAGTTTACGAAGGACGCCCACTCTGCCATAATATGTGGGCTGACTGGATGCCGAAAATCGGTTTTCATCCTGGACTTGCTCCAGGGGCCCTACCGCGATGCCTTTCGACACATTGTGATCGTGTGTCCCACTGTGCGGCACATGACTTATCAGCAACGCCAGTGCATCTGGGCTGACCCTGAGGTCTACGTCGTTGACTCCAGTGACAGGCTTCACGATTGGCAAGCGGGGCAAAGCGTATGGATCTCCGCTTAGAAGTAAAACGCCGTCCTCAAGGATCTGCGCGAGCAAACAAAATGGGTCGCCCTCGTTCACTGCAAGGACCGAGACTCATTCGATGACTGTCTTCGAGAGAACGACGTTATCCCAACGAGTGAGGAGCGGCTGGAGGTTCGAAAGATGCTTTCAAAAAGTAAGCACGCCAAGCTTCTGTTAAAGACTGATCAACCAACAGCTTACAAAGTGTTAACGAATACTGAACAATTGCTGAACAATTGCTGAACAATTGCTGAACAATTGTTAAAAATTGTTAAGCAAATGGTTTACAATTGTTAACAAATGCTTAACAATTGTTAACAAATGCTTAACAAATGCTGAACAAGTGTTAACAAATGCTAAGTTCAGCTTGCTGAGTAATTTACCAAAAGTTTGGCATGTTCTTAGCGCCGCTGACAACTGCGTTGACCACAGCTAAGCACTGTCAATTTGGACACGTATGCCCACTGACTATAAGCTCAACAAATGTTGACACATGACACACCTGCGAGAGTGACGGAAATCTAAACAAGATAAAATACTGGCCGAGCTTCGAGAGGCCAAACAGTCGTTAGTTGTCCCAGGCGCTGCGGAAAAACACCCGAAGGTAGTTCCAGCAACAGCTGCGGAACACCCGAAGGCAGTTCCAGCCGCTGTTTCTGTGGAACGGGCGCCAACCTGGATCGTCCCGTGGGTTCTTGGTGGTCTGGAAGTTGCAGGCTCTCTGTGGGTGTGCCAGCAGCTGCCGCAGCGGTACTACCTTTTGCGACAACCAGCTGCGATTCCGAAACCGATTGGGCCCCATTTAAACACTGCTCGCGATCCCTTTCATATGCAGTAACTGTATTGTTATCAGCAATGGCTGAATACGATGGTAAAACAATAGTGAATGCGGTTTATCACGCCGTGGTCATATCGAGCCTCAGTATCGGGTTTGATCGACTATCAAAGATGGTCTTCGGGCCCCCCCCCCACAAGTTGCAAATGACGGCGAGAGACGCAGGTTTCGTGACCTTAGACATAGCGGCTGCGGTTGGGATCCGAAATTATCTAGTAAAAGCTGGAATTATAACGGCTAATATATGGAAGCAATGGCTTCGATCGCAATGCTCGCAGGGGCTATATAGAACGAGTTGACGAGCTTCATTTCGCTCAGCTTGGAGTAGGCTATTCGGCCCTTAAACACCGTTTAGCTGGCGCAAAGGCTATGATCTGTTTGGCTCAAGATTCTCTCGAGACATGGCGCCAGGACGAAAACACGGCCACCATTTTCGCAAAGCGGATGGTAGATCCAGAAAATATCCTTCAGAACTTAACCAGCAGCTTCCTCTGCAGTGAAACTTTCCCCACTTCCGAGTTCTGTTCCATGAAAGGAATATCTGGTGTTGGAACATCAGGAACGAGAGCACATGCAGGTTTAGTATTGACGACGCAGTTACGGACGATCTGGAAAAAGCATATTGGAGACTGTTCGATCTACTTGAATACATTGCAGACGATGGACACGCACAAGCTTGATAGCAAACTATCAGTTCGCCTAGTGCGCAAGCATACGAACACATACTACAGCCTCCGCGGCTACTGAAAGGGATTCGCGGCCATCAAGAACCTCGCCGCGGCGTCCAAGATTTCTGAAAACGCTGCCAAGGAATGGCTGAATAAGCAAGCCATCTGGTAGATCTATTTGCCCGTGCCGCACAGTATTTCACGCCCAAAGTTCGACGTGCTGGTACCGAACGAAGTCCACCAAGCCGACCTCCTGTTTCTTCCTCACGATCGCATCGGTCGCAAGACGTACAAGTACGCTCTGACAGACGTTGACGTAACGAGTCGCTATGAGGAGGCTGAGCTACTGACAATAAATAGACCAAGGAGGTGGCCGAAGCTCTTTCTCGCATATACAAGAGGAGCCCTCTCAAATGTCCGAATCTTCTCCAGGTCGATCCTGGCTACGAGTTCATGGGTACGGCCTCTCAGCTGTTGGCGAAACACGACGTTTCTGTCAGGCGCGGTCGTGTGGATGTCCACCGGAACCAGGGGATCGTGGGGCTTTTCAATCGGACTCTGGCTGAACGGTTATTTAGCACCAATATGCCCAAGAGCTTGTAGACCCTCATACGCATATGGTATCTGCACTGAACGGCGAGGTGACGAGATTGGTCGGTAATAAGTCCGTGGATGTCATCAAGGCGAAACAGGTGTCGTACAAGCCCTCTGCTGTCTCGCGCGGGCGACCCGTTGGTTTAGTGGAGCAAAAGCTTTCATCGGATGTTGCCGTCCGGTACCTCTACCAGCCCAATGAGCTGGAGGGCGGCCGCCGGCGCGCGACTAATCCCGTGTGGTCTCTCAATGTATATCATCTGGATAGATATATTACCAAACCCGATGAGCCCGTGCTCTACTATCTCTACAGTGGTCCATCGCGCGGGTTTGTTTGCGAAGAACTTCTTGCGGTGCCTTCTGACACACAGCTACCACCGGGCTAAAACAAATTCCAACGGCTCGGTGTGAATAACGTCGCCAGAGTCGGTCAGTCACCCAGTCGTCAGAGTCGTTCAGTTAGTCTGTCATAGTCGGTTGGTCAGACTCTCGTCAGAGTCTTTCGGTCAGTCCGTAATAGTCGTACACCCCTTAGGTCGAGACTCTCCCCTTTTTATTTATAGGCTGGTGTGCACACCGTCTTCCATCACTCTCCTCTTGTCGTAGTACGCCGACAACCCCTGCTTCTCCTGCTTGTACGTCTTCATCACACCTTTAACATTCGGAATCCCCTGTTCTCCGCCATGTCCCTATCACCTTCGAGAGCACCTCCATCAAGTCAGATCTTTAGATCTTCTCGACATCCCTTGGCGGAGAGCTTAGAGCTTCTGTCACCACCCACGTAGTAGCAGTTGCTACACTGGGCGATAGCTCTATCCCCCTGGAATTACAGCTTGAACAGTCCCGGAGTTCTGTTGCTCCACCCGTCCCACGCCAACCACTCGGTCTTCTCCTTATTGAACTTTGTCATCATCTTCATCCTCACCACCGCCGCTAGCATCTTCTCCGAAACCGCGAAGTACATGCTGTCAGTGTTCATCAGTATAAGTTCGAAATCTCCGGGATCTTGTACGTCTTCGTCACACCGTTCATCATTCGGAATCCCCTTTTCTCCGTTATGTCCCTACCCCCTTCGAGACCACCTTCCCCATGTCAGATATTTAGATCTTCTCGACATCTCCTTGGCGGAGAGCTTAGAGCTTCCGTCACCATCCACGTAGTAGCACTTGTTACACAGAGCGATAGTTATATCCCCCAGGAATTCCAGCTTGAACAGTCCCGGAGTTATGTTGCTCCACCCGTCCCACGCCAACCACTCGGCTTTCTCCTAAATGAACTTTACTTTCATCTTCTTCCTCACCACTGCCGCTAGCGTCTTCTCCGACACCGCGAAGTACATGTTGTCAGTGTCCATCAGTATAAGTTATAAATCTTGTACTTGTACTTGTCCAAGAAGTCGTAGTATAACTCCATCATCCGGAGTTTGGCGAACAGGTAGACCGCTAAGCCACACTGGAACGGTATGTTGAGGCTTCCTGCTCGATATCTCGTAAGCCTCCCCAATCTCCTCCAGGTCGTCCAACCACGCCGACCTCCGTGCCCGGTCGACATTCTTCTCATCCTTCGTATAAGTGGTTTTCAGATGTCTTTCTTGTTTTTCTATCAGCTTGCCACAACACGCGTTGCCAACCAGTTTGAATATCTCTACCAACACTGTCTTGTTTTCGTCGACGTCCTCCGTCCGTCTGGCGGCGGTGACCTCTTCCACGAACCATTGGAACGGTTTACCGGGCGTGTAGTCTATCACCCTATGCACCGCCTGGACGACCAGACCGTGCTCCAGATATATGATCATCAAATTAGTGGACAGTGCCCCCACCAGCTTTCTCTGACGTTCGTCCCTAGTCATCCCGCTCCTAGTCAGGTAGTCCTTCATGTGCTGCGGAACCTCGGTCTCGTCGACTTCTCGATTAATGAACAGCGGTGACATTTCTCGCAATGTTTCCGGGACCTCTATATCCAAGTCTGCAAGACCGAACCACTTATCACGTCTGACCTTCCTCAAGAAACAGTCTATATACGAATGTCTTTCCGGGTCTTCACACGTCCACATCTCCTCCTCCTCGCACAGCATGTCCTTCGACAGGGTCGACAGGTACAGCGCATTGGTGTCGTACCCCAGCACCTCCTTGCAGATATTGTCAGTTCAACTCCCTACCGGACCCCTGATCGTCGACCTGCCAGCCTCGGCGTATCTGGAGAACACTATGGATGGACCGCCAACCAACCTTCTCCTTCATCATCGCGTAAGTCTCATCTTTCGGTGACCACAGGTCGGGCGTGTCTGCCTCCTTATCGATCGTCCCGCGGAGCAGGTACTGAAGGGAAACCCCTGGCAGAGATACCGCATCCTTGAGTATGTCCACACCCCTCCCCCTGTAGACCTCCGTCATTTTAGGTAGGACCTCCAGTAATGGTCCAACGTATAAGTCGTTGTAGTGTTGCAACCATACATGAAACGTCTTCATCCCCTTTTCTCGGAAGACCTTCTTGCATTCTTTCCACTCCGACTTCGACAGTAGGTACGCACGCTTCAACAACGAGTATCACTCGGGAGAGTCCGGCATCCCCGGATGGTCGAGTTTGTCCGCGCTATCGAACCACTCGTATGGGAAGTGGGACTTTACCGTTTTACAGTCGTAAGCCTTAACCCACCTGTCGTACGTGGTACCGGGCCCCAGATAATGGATGATGTCGAGAACTCTAAACTCCGGGGTAAACAGGAACATCGTCGTGCTGGCCCTCTTTCCGACCATCACTTTGGTCACTCACGGTGGCCGCCAACTTCTCGACAAGGTACTGCTTGATGAGGTTCAGGTCGTACCTGCAGCAGTTGAATCCCACCACCGGGACTTGGTCGATCCACGAGACGATCTTCACTTGCTGGGCTTTCGACAGCATCTCTATGTCGGCCGGCAGATACTTCTTCCTAACCCCCTCTCTGATGGCCTTGCCTCTCCTCTGCATCTCTGTCACGAACTTCTCAACGTAATCCCCTCATGCATCGTATCACCCAACGACACCGATATAGGGACGTGCTCGACCTCGAAGGTCAGGTCTTTGGTGGGTCGCGTGCTTTTCGATTTGACGAGATACGTCTTGAAGTCATAGACTATATTTTGAGGGTACAGAGTCGTCTCCTCCTCGGACGACGGTGGGGAATCGCGAGGGTTCCCCTCATTCAACCACTCGCACTCCCACATCACCACCTACTCGTAACCCGCCTACCTTATCTTATCGTCTTGAATGACGCGTTACCTCTCCTGCAATGCCTTGGACACCCGTGCCAGTAGCATCCGTGCAACTGAAACACGGTATTGGTCTCGTGGCAGCAGCCGTCGACCGGATCACCGGCCACCCACCTCTCGCCTCCGTGACCACATCTCCGCGTGATATATGTGCTCTCCTGCCCTCTCCTCTTCTCTGCTCAACCATTTAATCAACATCGCACTCGCTGACCCCATGGGGTAAAACGCCTTCTCGTATGCAGACTGCGGTCTCTCTATCCTCCTACCGGGACATATCACCACGGTCTTCCATCCCATGCTGGTGATCGCGTGCCTATGCATGTTACACGACATTGTGAACCGTTGTTGACATCCGGTTCACCCGTACTCGTTCGTCATCTTGCGGAGGTTCTTGATGAGGAACGAGTGACCCCCAAACATTCCTATAGTCATGGTCTTCTCCCCAACCGCGTCGTAGTTTGCTGGAGACTTCATGAGGTTCCACACTCCATCGTCGGTGGACTCGTAGACACATCACGGGACGGTTGAAAATAGCCAAAATTGACTGCTTTTCTGAGGGCGGCGCGTGACTTATAAAAATCATCGCCTCTCACAATCAGTTAAGGAGGCTCTTGCGACAAGTATTGAAAACTACTCGCAAATGAAGTACAAATCGTGCGCCACAATAAAAATGCAGTAACCGCATCAGATGTGTTTAATTAATTTTTCACAAAGTTATCCCACCCACCTATTTTTGGCCAGAAATTTCAACACGACTGAATTTGTTGGAATTGTTCTCATGAAAATATTTTAGAGCTAGCCGCCCACTGTCCCGTGAGACCGAATGCCCAGCTTGAAGTGATATTCGACCTTCTTAGGATCGTCCAGGGGGTTTCCCTTACTACCCGGTCCGTTATCGTGACCGAGGTATTCGCGAGCCAGAGCTCGTGCCTCCTCACAGCAACGGTCGGGTCTCCCTCCACGATGGATGGCTATTTACCTAAACAGACACAAGTAGTCGTCGTACGTGTCGACGAAATACATTCCTTTCTTCCTTTCTTAATCAATCGGGGAATTTCCTGGCACCCATGAGGAGTTGTTGCGCATAGATGATCATCTTCACCTCTACCGATATCCAACGAACGAAGGTCCATTTTGTGTTTGGTCTCCAAACTTTGTCGATCTCCATTCGACCTCTCTCTCTATCGGCTATCCAACTCTCAGCTTTGACGATCTCGTTTATCCACGAACTACCCGGTGATTTTTGTGGAAGATCATCGTATCGTCGGTCTCGATGTTCCTAATACGATACAAACACGAATACCTTGCTATGTATGGCAGGTCACAGATATAACCTAACGATGACTTATCTCTAGCAGGACGTCAGAGGTGGTGAGTTGTTATGTATGACAGGCTTTGCTATGTATGGCAGATTGCTGTATATACTGAGTATAACATAGGGGTGGCTTATCTCTAACATGTTGTCAGATGTGGTGAAATCTACATCACCATCTTTTATGAGTCGTCACTATGGCCTCATTGATATATACATAAGTTCTCATCCATACCGTGCGAACAGTGGAGGAAACCCGAGTAGTATATGAGAGTCAAAAATGATACCGCCTCCTGATGGGAGGCACCGCGTGTAGCATGGAGGCTCTCAGAGGGAGGTTGTATCATTTTGACAACAGAACATTTCCATTGTCATAATACCACATTCTCATGTTTGAGCCTACCTTGGTGATTATTTTTATTTCTTTTTGTATATGTATTTATATAGGTGAGTAGTATATAAGATGCACAAATGATACCACCGCCTGATGGGAGGCAGGGCGCGTAGCGTGGGGGCTCTCAGAGGGAGGTGGTATCATGTTGACTCCCATATACTACTGACCGTTAAACGCAAGCATAAAGCAATCAGGAGACACCACACACAACGCGAAACAGATAACTAATAGTAAAATGTAACTCAGTTAAGCTAACTTTTAAATAAATATCGTAGATTTAAGATTTAATTTATCCAAGAACAATACGACAATAATTAGACAATATATATGGTATGTGTTGTGTGGTTGGCCAGGTAAAAGTGACACACTGTGCGATTTTCTGTGCATGAGGTTATTTGCAGTGGTGCTTCATGTTAGTAGTGTATTCTCATAGGATGGAAGGTGAAGTATGAAACATTCTCTACTTTTTCCACGCAACAAATCCTGACTGGCGGCCGATAATTGAAATTTCCCTGGCAAAAATATTTTCCTCACAAATTGACCGCCATAAAAATACCTGTTTATGGCAAAAATATACATCTCCGTATTTCTGGGACAAAATCGTTATAATGTGGGGTATTCCTATAGTTAAAAGCGAAGCGTGCCACAGATAACATCTTCATAAATGTCGGCCGTATTTTTTTATATTAGGATAATGTTTACAGACACCCAGCGCTCCACTAATGCGTTCTCTCACGGAAAAGTCACGATGTCTCGCACACGTGCGCATTAGCATAATGTTAAAACATAATTCATTAATGAAGACTACCCACGCCTGCATGTATGCAAATCCACATTTCTTTCCAGAATTATAGTAATTGACGTCATGTTTAGGTAAACGTCATTTTTTAAATAAACGTGATTGTTTACATTGACGTTATTTTACGTTGCTTTATTGTACGTTGACGTCATTATCGGTGATGACTCATTTGACGTAATTTGTGGCGTTGACGTATGTTGACGTTGTCGGCATTTGACGTTGATGTCATTTTTTCCCGTCCATGTGCCGTGAAACACGGTGCCGTGAAACCCATCTGATATCCTGTCAATACGACCTAATCACAATTAATAATCGTCATTCGTGTTGGTGACTACTTTTGCCAGTAGTCTTTTTGAGTTGACTGAATAGCCTAATGGAAATGGAATTGCTTACAGTGTGAGGGTTAAATTCGGCAAATAAAAACGATATCGCCGGAAAATAAAATTAAATTCATGCCATTTTCTGGATGCCAAATCAATTTCCATTACGACCCTCAATTTCCAATTGCGTTTGCTCTCTACCCATTCCGTACGTCATTCAGACATGACTGACGTCATATTATAAATACGTCAATAAGTATACTACGTCATTTAAAATACAAATGGCTGCTTCCAGTGATTCCAGTCAGGTGAGGAAATAAACGAAACAAAATGGTGTTTGTGTCGTTGATTTTTATTCTGGACAAATCGCAATCGTTGCAGAATCTGCCCCAAATGAAAATGGATGTGTCTGGTGAATGTTGAGAGTGTATTTCGTTGAAAAGAAGCTGTAATTTCACATTATCGGTGACACAATATAAAGTATTGATCAACAGAACATTCTTCTGTTGAACCTGCCTGAAGTACATGTTTTAATGGTTAATTTGGGACGCATGGTCGCCATTTTAAATAGGATTAAATCGTAAAGCCGCAGTCTTGTTTTTGTCATTTACATGATTCATGAATGATGAAAAGAACAGTAACAAAATCGTTGTAACATTTTAAGATTTTATCAGGTAACCCGCCCGGTATTGTCCGAATACGTACTGACTGATAACATACTGTTGTATCAGGCATTGACCTGATACAAACATCCAGGTTACAACGAAGTGAAAACTGACGTTCCATTGGTCGGTTGACGTCACGTGACGTTACCGAATGACGTCAGTGTAATGACGAAACGTAAACAAGTCCGCGTTCTGTTCATAGAATACGACGTCATATAATGTCATTTTCGAGCATAAAACGTTACCTGATAAATATAATACCAGGCTAGTGTATTTTGATATGAAGTTTATCAGGCTCGGCTCGGAAACGGTAGGAATTCCTCGGCAAACCTCGGAATTCCTACGCGTTTCCTAACCTTGACTGATAAACTTGATATCAAAAGACACTAGCCTGGTATTCTCAATATTCTGGAAATATTTCGATGAGTAAAATTCCTAACGTCAAAAACAATTATTGATCAATTGACTGTCATGACTGTTGATTAAGGGATTTTACAACCATTCTTTATCGAACTATGTTCTGAGCACTAAGGAGTGTTTCGTGTAATTCGGTTCAAACTTATCTCGCTGTAGAATGTTGACGGGATACATAGAATAGCAGGTTAGTGCCACAAATGGGAAAAAATATCTGGCTCGGCACGGAAAAAAGATGGGCTCGGCAAGCCTTGCCCATCAAGTTTCCTAAGGCTCGCCAGATAGTTTTCCCATTCACGGCACTAACCTACTATTCTCTATTTATGCGATGACGTTATTTCCGATTAATTTTTTTATTGACTTCAGTTGACGTTGAAGTCTTTGTTTACGTGTACGTCATTTTATGTTCGCTGTAGTACTTGATTTTCTTTTAATTTTGGCAGGGGAAAAGTAAATCATGCTTCATGCTTGACCTTCATCACTCTGCGAATCCACTATATACTACCCATGTTGTTAAAAACGCAGGGACAAACTTGTCCGCAAGACTGACATAGTTTACTGTTTGGTGTTATATCATTCATAGGAGTCCGTAGTTGTCCTAGCTTTTCTACACGTGATCCAACATCCTGTTATCTAAATTAAGTTTCCCGCGGTTTGTACACTGTCTAGCGCGGTTTCACTGTACCAGCAAGAACGTGTCTTGTGAAGCTGTTTACGGAAGCGACGGCGTCCAGAGAACAATATTGCCTAGATAACCATGGTGATTAATGACGCTGGGAGATGGACGGTGCGGAGATTATTAGTGTGGAGAGTTTGTATCTCAATATATCTGACGTCTGTTGCTGTATTATCAGGTTCGTACGCCGCCTTTCTATCGCATGACTCACATGAATGTTCATTGCAAGTTTGCAAGTGTCGCTGAGAGCTATGTCATATGTGGCTGTGACTGTTATTTACAGTTTTGAATCTATCAGAATATGCATAGTAAATATAAGTAATACAATCATATGCTGTTTACTATAGGAATGAATGGCCATTTTGTGGACTTTATCGGGATATAAACTTGGAAAAGTCGCGGCCATTCATTCCTTATAATTCCAGCATTTGAAATAAATTCATCAAGAAAATGTGTTTACCATAGTTACTTACGATATACAGAATATTCCTACATATTTTGTTACACAATGCATGTAAAACAATATTATATGCAACAACAGTTTTCTTTGAAAGAACTCCTTGTGAAAGTATTATAGTTATAGGGAAATTTGAACATAAATCACCGCACACTGAAATGCAAAACAACATTCATGTCCATGTCCGGTTTGTTGTTTATGCAAATATTCAGAATTACCTCCAATCTTGGAAGCCCCGCTAAATATCTCCATTATGGTATTTACTAAACACATACAACCTATTCTGACATATGTTGGTACTGATATAATGTATTTAGTGTACCCTTACACGCAAACAGGCTATTTAGAAAAACAATTGTAATTATAATATGTCAATTTATGGGATGGAATGATAAAAAAAATCACTAAGATTTATATTATATTTTCCAGAGTTAGTTGACGATTCAAGAAATAATATTCCTTGGTTGTTAGTTATGCAACTCTTAAAAGTTGATCTTGGACGCCTTCTGGAATATCACCATAGTTACTTACGATATACAGAATATTCCTACATATTTTGTTACACAATGCATGTAAAACAATATTATATGCAACAACAGTTTTCTTTGAAAGAACTCCTTGTGAAAGTATTATAGTTATAGGGAAATTTCACTAATATGTGACCGTTAACCTTGGCTGTAACATTCACATTGAATAGTATATTAACCTAGCCTATTCATTATGAAGCCATTATGATGCTGACCATAATTTTGCATCACGTGTTGAAATATTGAAAGAGAAATGTGCCATTCCATGTCTTGTTTGTTAATTATGAACATTTTGAAAATTGTTGGACGCCGTCTTGAATATCTCAATATGTACTAAACACATACAAGGTATTTCAGCAAGTTTGTGCTACATATAAAACATACAGTATTCAGATATGTCTAAACATTTACTTTGGAAGAAATTGTAAAGATAACGCATATATTTATGAGGTAGAATGTAGAAAAATCTCTAAAATTTGACCTTTGACCTTGCCTGTGGACTTGCAACAGCTACTACTGTTCCATATTGCATTTTGTAGTATTTTCATGCCGAACTTATTTCACTGCAGTTTGAAATGTTAAATTAAGAAGAATGAATCGCCTGCCCCAAAGCTTGTTGTTTAATCTTATCTTCAAAATCGGCAGCCATATTGGATGCTATCAGAGATTTACAGGACCGCACCAAAAATCCCCAATTTATGCCGCCAGTCTGAACAAAATTAACATCACCTGAACATGTTTTTATATGATACGGCTTGTGAAACCGGATGGCAACCCATACATGCATCTCCGAAAATGACAAGTGCGTGCGTGTGTGCGTGCGTGCGTGCATGTAAGCGAGTGTGTGTGTGTGCAAGTGAAACAAGGTTTCCCAAATTAATTTGCCATTTGGTGTGGAATGATAAGAACTTATAATATTTTAAAATGAGTAAATCGACCGATTCGCGTCCTACGTCCATTCAATAATATTGACGATTACGACGAGAACGTATTCTCTAAAAATGAGATGTCAATGTTGCATCTTCGTCATTTAATTACATCAGTATCCATGAAGGATAACGCAGATTATGCACTTCAATTATCATGTGGATATTTCCAAGATAAACTCAACTGCCTCTTACAGATGTCAATATTTCACGGGTCCATTTCAGGGAAAAAATATGTTCGTATGCTAGTCATACCGGCAATGAGCGTCACCGTGATATGACCACATTCGCTTAGACACACAGAGTCCATGCTGAATTTGGCGGCAGGTGATTCGGTCTAATTAACATTACCTATATCACATAAACAGTTTTCCTCATGACACCACTCCTTTCAGACGTATGTTACATTGTTTGTCTAATGTAAAGCAGAAACAGTGACCGTTGGGACACGACAGGTACATGTACCTGTTATATTGCAGTCTTCATACTACCGGAGCCGTTCTTCAATACAACGACGGCATGTGTCTATGCAGAGTTCAACGCGCCATGTAGCGGCGGGATGCTCGCTATCCGGGACCTGCAGTATGGGTACAAGAATACCTGCGCTATGGAGATTGCCTGTTGCGCCGACCTGGACCACCAAACGTGCTGTACACAGGAGGACACAGACTGTCTGCTCACCGCGGACGGAAACCAACATCCATTTATATTTATAGACACCACTGGACACAACGATTCAAAAAGTCTAGCGGGCGCCAACGACACTATGGCCTGCTACCCCGACTTACACGTTATGTGCAACCATTATATGCTGATGGAGTACTACTGTATTCCTGGTAAGTGGCGTCTATTCAATGTGCGTGTAAATTGTCAGCGGAATATTAACATACATATGCATGGCATATAAAGACACTCCCCTGGAATTCTGTATTTGCAGAAGCGAGGATCGTGAACCTGACCAGCCCGGATGTCAGCAGTTCGCCCAAGTCGAGTGATGGGTCGGCCTTGTACCTGTACAACAGACCGGTCGTGGAGAGCAGCTGCTCCGTGGAGGTGGAGAGCTGCACGTCATCCCTGGACGTCTACACGATCGTCCGCGAACTCTACAACGGCACCAGCGGCTGTCAACAGGCGATCAACGTCACCGACGACGGCGTCACACAGACGTTCACCTGCGACAACAACACGATATACAAGATACATAACACGACGGCGACATCAAACTACATTGTCGTGTCCATCTTGTATACGGTTTACGGTGGTAACGTCGGTTATGTTTGGCTGGGTTTCAAAGGTACACATACATAGTTTGCACACATAGCGTAGCGAAACTACTAATTACAATCCAAATTCTCTGTCTGTAACGCAGGGCGTGTAAGTGGCCCTGCGTTACAGACAGATAATTCGAGTTACGGAAGTACATAATTAGTTGGTCGTAAACGTTTTGCAAATTGGGACAATTTCCGCACATAAGCGAAACATGGCATTCATGTTCTATTTACGGTGCACGATAATCAATGACATGCTTTTCAATTTGGATTTTCTTTTTGTAAATTATGTATCGCACACATAACAGATTTACCAACATTACAATTTCTTGCATATGAGGGGTCAATAATAATTTAGTCTGATGGTGTCATATGTTGTATCGGCAGCCAGCTGCTCCGTATGGTCCAAGAGTAGTACATAGAGGGAAGTACACGAACAATAGTTTGTTTAGATGCCCAGCTCCCACCTATATAAACGACTGTCATTTCTTTTGGCACATGTCGCATCCTTTTTGTCAACGCATGTCATGTCGTTTACAGATTAATTTCATTCTTTTTAATTATAAAGCGTTTTTTTCGTTGGTTTTGTAATAATTAACAAACGAAAACGATGTGAAAAAGCTGTATATACAATAGGCAATCGTTTGTTTGTGGAACCATGGACAAATCCGAGCTGTAGTGTCTGAAAACTAGGTCAGCTTCTGTGTTCGAGGTGTCATGCAATGAATTATCGACCAACACGTGTTTTCTATAATTCGCGTCTTACTAATGTATTATGTATCATATTTTCCTTGCCGCATAGTCATATCCTAATCCGTATCGATGGCATGCATATTCTATGCACATCATGATCAATCACAACGGTACGCTTGATACAGGTGGCGTACTCGTTTGGAGGCCGCAACTTCCTTGTTTTATGCTGTCAGTTATTTGACATGTGACATATTTATGGTTTATATACTAGAGACGCCTTTACCAAGCTGACAACAGCATCTGATATTGCCTGAATTCGTCCATGCACATTAACTGTCTGTCTTATTTGTGATGCTAATGTGTTTTATCTGCATTTACCCCTTAGCATACCTTTTAGCAAGCGGTTTCGGTGATTCAGATGAGATGCCGATTTCACTAAATTGTGTACGATACAAAATGTGAACACACGCAGGAAGGTTTTGCCGACATAGGTTGCATTCTAACGCATCCAATTTCGATTTAACGAGTTCAATGATTTCCTTCTAACGATTTTGAATTCGTTATAACACATTCGAATTCATTCTACCGCTTTCAATTATTTCGTTTTAAGGATTTCGAATTCACTCTAACGTATTCAAATTCGTTCTAAATCATTCAAATTCGTTCGAACGATTTCAATTACTTCATTCTGACGAATTCCAATTCGTTGGAACGCATTCAAAATCGTTATAACGTATTCAATAATTTCGTTCCAACGCATTAAAATTCGTTAAAACGATTTCAATTAGTTCGCTCTATGGAATTCTAATTCGTTATAACGCATTCGAATTCGTTGTAACGCATATGAATTAGTTCTAACAATTTCAATTATTTCGTTGTAACGCAATCGAACGCATTAAATTTCAATTTGATTATTGCGTTCGAATCTAACGAATTCACTTGTTTCGTTGCAACGCATTACAATTCGTTGTAACGCATTCGAATTCGTTGTAACGTATTACAATTAGTTCGAAACCAATTCATTTATTTCGTTCTAACACATTAATAAATTAATTGGTTAGAACGAATTTGAATTAGTTAGAACGAACTAATTGAATTGGTTAGAACGAATTGTTACGCGTTACAACGAAATAAGTGAATTCGTTGGAACGTAATAATCAAATTGAATTTGAATGCGTTATAACGAATTCCAATGCGTTATAATGAATTCGAATTTGTTAGAACGAAATAATTGAAATCATTAAAACGAATTCCAATGCGTTAACACGAAATAATTGAAATCGTTAGAACGAACGAATTCGAATGTGTTAGAACGAAATAATTGAAATCGTTAGAACAAATTTGAAGGCGTTAGAACGAATTCGAATGCGTTAGAACGATTGTGAAATCTTTAGAACGAAATAATCAAATTGGTCATAACATTTATTTCTTTTCTCATGTCCTTTATAAAGCTCCGTACATATCCCTTTGATATTCCCCATTATTTACTTTATATTTAAAGTCGCTGTGTGTTCGAAATTGAATAGTCTGTGCGATAATCACAATGGCACTTGTTGTTGAATCGTTGGCTTGTCACGCTTTATCCGACTTTCAGATTGTCATGCTACAGTTCGTCACTAAATTACCAATGAGCTCCAAGTCTCCTGTATCACTAACCTATATTGCATATATATTATTTTGTCTTTGCGTACTGCTACAATATGCACAACAACAGCAACAACAACAACAACAATAATGATAACAGTTCCTTAGCGTTTGCAAAGAAATTTAAAATTCATACCTTGGTAAGCTGATATGAATATTATTCCGATTGTGGGAGCAACAAGCAAGATGTGGGTGAGAGGTGGTGGTATTAGGGTTTGAGGGAGGATTTATGTTGCAGTCCCTCACTGTTGTGCTATTATAGACGCTAATTTGATCTACATCTGAATGTCAGCGTGACGTACACAGGTCACGCGCCAAAAAGTTCGGCCGTCGTAGCCGGGGGTAGCTTGATAAATTTATTCTACGATACACCATATTCACTACAGAAACTATTGTTGTTAGAATAGTGTAAATACTAAGCAAACACAATACTAGTTTTTATATATTATCCATCATTATACATTCGCATTTAATCGTTCATAAACAATCCGGAAGTATAGGGTTAACTGTATTGTAATTTTAAAATTTGAGTATATGAACATTATAGGTTAGAAAAAATCTGTCTAATGGCGACGCGCTAGCAAATACGCTGAAAATTGCAATGCGGCTAACCTATTTATAATGCAATAATTTACTTGCTTTTTGCAAATTTTATCGAGTCTAGTTTGGGAAATCGTACCGGAGTACAAGAAGATTTTCTGCGAAGAAAATAGCTACAATACAATTATATTTTTTTATATTTTAATGAAAGGTTTCAAAATAATGAATTACATATAATGTTTGCCGAGCTTGATACCGACATAACAAGTTCTGAGATAATATTAGCTGTCAAACAACTAAAGACGGGTCGCAGTGGAGGTCCAGATTTACTATTGAACGAATTCTTTGTATATGGTGGGCAGGCATTGCTCCCGGTCTTGACCACATTATTTAATACAATTTTTAATAACGGATATTTTCCAATTTCCTGGTCTGAAGGACATATTATTCCGTTGCATAAAAAGGGTAATATAAATGAAGTTGACAATTATCGAGGAATCACACTGTTGAGTACATTGGGCAAATTGTTTACCAGAATTTTGAATAATAGACTATCATCATGGGCTGAGAATTATAATATTTACATAGAAGCACAAGCGGGGTTTCGTAAAGAAATGGGAACACGTGATAATATATTTGTACTTCATGGTTTAATAACCCACATGCTAAATACGGGGAAGAAGCTATATTGCGCTTTTGTAGATTTCTCTAAAGCTTTTGATTAAGTAGTTCGGGACAACTTATGGCTGAAACTTATAAAGATAGGTGTTAGAGGTAAAATGTTACACATTATTAAATCAATTTACTGCAACATGAAATCACGGGTTAAGGGCAAAAATATGCTAAGTGATGAATTTTCTTGTTTATTGGGCGTGCGTCAGGGTGATTGTTTATCGCCATTTTTGTTTAGTATGTACATTAATGATATGGAAATAGAATTTGAAACAAACGGTATAGCTGGAATAGACATAGGTATGTTAAAGTTATTTATTTTATTATACGCAGATGATATAGTAATTTTTGCAGACTCCGAGAATGATAACATGCTCTCAATTTTCTTTCAGAGTACTGCCACAAATGGAAGTTGAAAGTTAATACAACAACAACCAAGATAGTAATTTTTCGTAAAGGTGGCAGGCTTCCTAGAAATTTACATTTTTACTTCAATGGAAGTGAAATAGAAATTGTTACAAAATTTACGTATTTATGTATTGTTTTTACACCCGGTGGTTCCTTTAAGGAAACACAGTCTCTTCTTGCTGGACAGGCACAAAAGGCTATTTTTAAACTAAATTCATACCTATATAAATTCACAGACATTACACCTTTGCATAGATTACAACTGTTCGATAAACTTATAAGTCCGATATTGAGTTATGGATCAGAAATATGGGGCTTTGTTGCAGGACAGCAAATTGAAAAAGTACACTTACAATTTTGCAAATCCTTATTAGGCGTAAAGAAAAGTACACAAAATGATTTTATATATGGGGAACTTGGCCGTACACCACTTATTATAGCATGACATATACATACAATTAAATACTGGTTTAAAATCATTGAAACGCCGACAAATAAGTATAGAAAACAAATTTATATATTATTGTAACCAATATTATTGACTTGCCTACCAAATGTAACTGGGCTTCTTTAGTAAGAGCTTTATTATCAAACTACGGTTTTTATCATGTCTGGTTAAACCAAGGAGTCGGCAATGTACATGCATTTCTTTCTACCTTTAAGCAACGTGTATCCGATATTTTTGTTCAGCAATGGCAATCCAGAATAAACGACTCAAGTAGAGCATTATTTTACAAAAACGTTTGTGAGTTTAAACTGCAGTACTATTTAAAAGATATAACAGTTGTGAAGTTCAGGACTGCTTTTGCTCGACTTAAGGTATCATCGCATCGATTGGCGATTGAATCCGGTAGATGGAATGGAATTCAAGTTGAAAATAGAAAATGCGAAGTATGTGTCAGATTAGAAGATGAATACCACTTTATATTAGAATGTGTCATGTATGCAGAAATCAGGAAAACATATACGTATGTATTACAGACACAGACCTAATATGGTAAAATGTTTAGAATTGATAAAGTCCGAAAATTCTGAAATAGTACGAAATTTAGGAATGTATATTTATAAAGCTTTTGAAATAAGGAACGCTAATCTGTATAACCATTAGTATGTTACCTTCTCCAATATCTTCAGCAATACAGAACCGATACAGTAAGTGGTCTTCATGTATTCAAACTGGCACATATATGTACATATATGTACCTAAGTTTAAAGTAGAAATATTACTATGTTCATACCTATTAAACAGGACAGTAACATAATTCTCACACAGCTAGTACATATTCGTATACGCTCATGTTGTAGTATGTCTGTCTTTTGAATATTCCATTCGAAAGCCCGAACTAGTACATCATAGCAGCATAATACGAAATACAACCGAACTAGTAAGTGCAACAACATACTATTTATTTTGCAGTAAATGAGAATCAAACATGTAACTATAAAGCTGAGTGAGATAGTTCCTATCCTGTCTGCTGTCTTGTTAAACACACTTGTATACTGTATTTTGTCTTGCTTCATGGGCCATATGGCTTAAAGCTATTGTTAATAAACACATATCCATGTATCAAGTCAATTACAATATATTAACACTTGTTGCAGGACTGTGCATACATGTAGGTTGCTACTTTATCATATTACAATAATAATAGCTATACATGCATCATCAGCATTATAATTTGTTCATTTCCTATTTTGCGATTTTTATTGTTAGTAGTGATCTCTTAGCAACAACATGCCAATGGACGCTTGAATGTCAAACATTCTGATGTTGTACATCTGTGATAACTTATCTAATCATTTGTGATATAATACCATCTGAGATCCAAAATTACACAGGATACCTACTTTATATGTTTGTGAACGATCAATTACTGCCAAGACGTATTAAACGTAATTGCCTTTTTATGTTAGTTTTCTCAAGTTTGGTGCCAGAGTAAATAGACGGACATCGAGCTTAGTATTGGCGTAGGAATATATTAATCGTGCGTGGGTAAAGTGCCAAAGGATAGTAAAATTTGCGGACAGTCATCAACAATGATCTACCTTTAATGTATGGCCTTCAGCAAACCAGATTGCGTGATATTTATAGAGTGCGTTATAATAGTGGTTATAATCGCTTAAAAATTAACAGGAAAACAGGTCAGGTGTCACCCTGCTCTCCGACAGTGGAGGAAATTATAACCTGCAGGTGCGCGAAATCGACGATGTTTGTTGTTAGAATATAGTTAATCATGTGCACACTAACGCTACCTTGCACTGACCCCTTTGATGACTAGATCATTGATGTAAACTACGTTGAAAAGTTACGATAATTACACTGTGCACAATCGCAACGCAATTCTTGATGTGTTCTGATCAACTTTCGCTGTCATGTACAAGTAAACCAAAATACCATCATCTTATCGTTACAGTCAAACTTTTCTTTCTATGCGATCACATTGTCCGCTTTTAAAGGTACATGCCCACTCAGTAGGCACAAACTGTTCTTTATATTAGAGACATCATCAGAGATATTTTCTGGCAAAATAAACATTCATTCACCATTTCCCCACGTGATAATTGGCATTATTATACATTTTGTATCAGAGGTAAATATCCACACTGATTGCAGGGGCGATAACCGTGTTTCCTTAAAACGTTAAAGGACATTACTAATTATTCTCTGTATTTATATGTTGATGTGCAATGATCACACTTTATAATATGTCGAAAATACTATTTTTTCAGGTGAGGCATTTAATTTGCATAACTAAATAAAAAATAGCATGCCTCATTTGCATATGAAAATAGCCTGATACCACCGCGTGTCACTATCAGTAAAATAATATTATTAAATTATTATATCTGCATAGCGGGCACTCGTAATTTTTAGAACTGGTGGAATAGTGACACAAATATACACTTATTTCATTCCTATAAAGAACAGTTTTTGCCCTCTGAGTGGGCATGTACCTTTAATAATAAAATTGATAATTGTGTTGCCCGGTTATAGTCGGTGTCAAAAAGTGCACCTGTTGAATCTTCGGACATGTGTTTTATGACAGAGTATGTGATATTGTACAACAAAAAAATATTGGTGTACCATTGTTTTTCGGTCACATGTGTGGCGGCCAACTTGAATTTAAAAATGCACGCCATTCAAGACCCAAATCCTCCTTTTGTCAGGAGAATAAACACAATTGAAACCACAATTTAGACGCATTATTTATTGAATATAAACACAAAAATTAAATAGTAACATGTTCGTTCAATAACATATATTTCTGCCATTTTAAATTTCAAAATTGCCGCCAAATGGATCATTATATACATAATCATGCAATAGATGAAGTATTTCATTGCAACGTGTATTACTATATCACGTAATGACAGTAGTTTGTTGTCTATATTTATTTGCATTTCAAAATGGCCAGCATTTTAATTAAACAGTTTATCAGCAAGATAATATCAACGGTTGGAATTAGAAATGTGTCTGGCTATGTACGATATTGATTGAATTAACACATATATCTGCCACATTTGTATGCAATAACAGTTACTTCTGTCATTTTAAAATGCAAAATGGCCGCCATATGTAGCATACTTGACGTGTTTCAACTGGGTACCTGCATTTTACATAAGCAATATCATTACGTATGAAAACAGGCAGAACATGTTGGGAAATAACTGTTTGACTATGCACTATTGACATTGATATAATATTTAACCATGAGGGTCAGGCTCTCCACATGACACATCATATGGAACATTTCCATAGCCTACACACCTTGCACAGGACATTCATGTTTTTGTGACGACCACTCTGCTCAGCACTAATGCAAATTTATTTCTATGAATGACTTCTAAATGTATTGATTTTCATTGCAAATTACGATCTTATTGCATGCAACACTGATTTCTGGCCTATATTGTGTGTAATGTACGTCTGCTTTGCTGTCGTTTGTACAGTTATAGTTTACTCTCGTGTAAAACACTGGCGTACGTTCCCATTAACTCATATTTGATCAAATATATACTGCATATGACATGGTATACACAAAGATAACCGTTTTTCTTGATATTCAGATTTATTGTCAGGCTGGTATGTATACGTTTTCATCTTTTCACTTTTACAAAATCAGTGAATAATGGATGTCACGAAAATTCACATTACTTTATATTCAGTATATTTCAATTTAATATTGCTTAACGGCCCTGTTCAGAGCTACGGTCATTTTAGGCCGGTTCATCAGGATTGAATCTCATATTTCACATGTACGGGTTGGTGTGTGTGGTGGGTATTCATGTAAAACATTTCAATTACATCATGACGTTACTGTCAGTTGTGCGGGTGGTTGGTCGAGAGCATGCAAACGGCAATTTAACGACGGGGTTCATCCTTACCGGAATCCCAAAATCCCAAATATCCATTAAGATACATTTGTTTAATGTCTGATATCTGACAGTTAAACCTGCTTATGCCCATTATAAGACTAATACAATTTAGAGGATTGGCTAACTGCACTGATATGGTGATTACCAGGCCCAGGATTAGTTTATTCTAAATTCACGGCTGAACATTTATTTTTGTATGTAAGGGATTTCGCCCATCACCACCCATCCCCACATCCGTACAGAATCATAAATACATGCGTACTTAATACGTATATACCAAACATTACATCCATATATAATCCTGTGGAGTATGTACGTAATTGTACAGTATAACCTCTCTAAGCTGGACACTCACGCATTCTTTGCATACTTAATTGTATGTGTGCCATTGCCTTCTACCTCTAGTTATACTGCCTGTTCAAGTTCGCAAAGTACAGTCGCATGCCTTGGCATAGTCAAGTAAGTGATTTACAGCGGGCCATCTCTAAACCGGACACCCTGGGCGCCTCCCAGGATGTCCGGTTTAGAGAGGTCCCACTGTATGACCTTTAATCGAATGTTAGACAGAACTCTCACAATGTTACACTCATAAAGACCGACACATCTTTTCCAATATGGAGTTTATCACATATGTGTCAATGACCAATAGTCTTGATCATCAGAATCAAAACGTATTACGTTACCTCATCATGCTATCAATACTATTACTTTCATTACCGTTATATGCACACAAGGTGTCATGAAACTACAGTCTGAATCGTCTGCTAAATGCGGTAGGTTGGGAGTATGTGAAGGGTTATTTAACAATGGATTTCATCCGGAATCCCAATATCGCTGATGTCAGTGGCCCTCAGATACGTTTGTTTGGCTTTTTCTGTTACTTGACAGTTAAATTATCCCCATTATAAATGCAGTAGAATTAGTACTATCGTATTATTGTTAGGAGTATGTGGATAAGTCTCTGGTATGGTGAGGGTCTGGAACCAGACCAAGTTACCGGTATTCTAATTTCAGGGTTGAATATAATTTTCCTGTAAATATTCAGTTCTTATTAGGGACCTCCTTCATCTGTAGACTGTGGGATTTGATCCCGTTAACACAGTCTAAAATGACCATAGCTGTTAACTGGACGCAAACACTATGCAAAATGCATATTCTTCTAACTAACTAAATGTTTAAGAACATTGAAGAGCGTATTGTTAAGAAAAAAGAGTTTTTAACATGCTGATTTTTTTACGCAGACGGCCATATTAGGTACATTCTACATGTTTTATGTCATTTTCACTATGATGCCGTTACGGCAATAAATAACACGATGACATTTTTAAAATGGTGAATTTTGGGGGCCACATTGGATTTCTTACTTGTTTATAAATTCAATAGCTCAAAGGTTTTCTTATGTGTATTATTAAACGCATATATGTCACGTTTGATGCATGAAGTCAACGAGACTACGTTTGTAACGACGAGTACCACAGGAATTTGACAGCAGATATATATGTGGCAAATATTGGCAGCCATATCAGATTTATACTATTTATAGCCACTTCAGCCGGTCTATATCATACCATATATATATTATTATAATATATAATTATATTGATGACACGTACAGATGCGCTTTAAACATCATTTGGATGTTGTTTCACGTGCATCATTCGATGACGCAGTAGCGCTACATAAGTTATTGTTTAATAAAAGGCGGCCATTTTTAATTATTTAAGGCATTCCAAATGGAATATGTTTGTTACTTAGTAATATATTTCATATATAATAATGATAATAACATGAACAGTGTTTGTGCTGGTAGTCATACACAAATATGTATCATTTAAGGAAGAGAAACACTTAATTGTTAAGGTACCAAACTATACTTATCCTCGGGGCCATTTTGACATACTATAAGGTCATCTTTAAGCACTTATCATTGCTGGCTTTTATAACACACTATTTGTAAATAGTATCACGTAGAATGGTTTTGAATAATTATTTGTATGTCACAATAGAGGACAATGACATTGCAAACTATATTTTGGATTGGGTGGCCATTTTGAAATAAACAATGTATAACTGATAAAGATAAGCATACTCATAACAAAATCAACTAGCAAAAACCCACACCTATGCTGCATTATTGACAATAATGGTGGCCATTTTGAATTCAAGATGGTGACGAAAATAGTGATGGAAAAATGATCCTGTTTTACTGTGTCTCATAATGAAAATAAACACAAAATTCAAGACTATAGCAAGGATTTCAGCAAAAGCATACATTATTTTTTTCACTTTTTGACACCGACTATTAGCGCAATCGGTAACTGGCGCGCCAGGTTCGATCCGCGACCATGGCAGTATGTGCGATGGTCTGGTCGTCGCTAGACCGAACAAGTGGGTTTTCTACAGACAGCCTTCATATGTGAGTATAAGTGCTCTCGCATTATAATCGTTGTAAAATAAGTAAAGTTGCAACGTTTGTGACACGACGAGCAATGTGGCTTATATTATGGCATTTGTAATAAGTCTAATCCATGATTAGCAATGTATTCTGATCAGGGACTGCACCTTTCGTCATTAACCGTTATCAGGCTACATGTCAGCCTATTTGACCAGGAGTTCACAGGTCAAAAATCCCGTCAGCCCCATTTCTACAGTCACAGTCACATATGTGTATGTATTTGTTCATTCCCAGGATCTGACGACTCGCCACTCAGCATCACCTGTCCACCTGCCGATCAAGTTTACTGCAATCGTAAGTACATCTGGGGGCCGTTTCACTAAACGTCGTACGACTAAAATGTTCGTAAGTGCAAATGTATGATCGTCTGCAAATTTGTACTGATGGATTTACATTTATTGAACATAGGCTGAATCATATGCTCCATAAATATAAATCCAAATTATTGTTTACAAGAAAATAGTGTTTATGTGAAATTTTCAGATTATCATAATTTTCCACTCGAGATTAATTTAGTCGTAGGAAATTCAAAGAAACTGCCCCCTGGTTATTATTATCTGATGCACATGTGGCAATGTGCCCAGACATTCGTTTGTGTAGCTTCCGATCAGCAATCAAATATGTACTGTAGCCTAGGTGTAATATGAATTGTTTAATGGTGCTAACTACCTGACGAACTATTGGTAGGTCATGTGATTAAACCTGTAAACCTTATTAGGAATACACTGGTTTGCAGGCTGATCTGGAGCTGAACTTGGATAGTTGACCTTGTGAAACCAAGGATTTATGGTCTATATGTCTCCGTGGAATATTGGTTCTGTCGAGAACCGGCGACACGCAAATGTGTGAAATGCTGACGGAATTGTAAAAGCCGATGTAAACTGCAAAACAATGATTCATATACCATCAGGAGATTGGAGAACAAGCAAAACCAAACAAAAAAGAACCAAAAAAACCCTCACGATTGTGCAATAATAGGGAAAGCGGTAGATGCATAATATTCAAAGCGGCAAAAATGGTCATCTACAATCATTGGCGCATGTAGTTGCGAGCGGTAATTATTGCAATCTACACCCGTACCGTCCCACCGGACGCTACGGGAGTAATTTTCAAGAGTTACCGTTCGCAACTATGGTGCATGGTTCTCAAGAGAAAGCAGTTGTATGCACGGGTGGATAAAGCATCGTTGGTTGACTATTGCAACATGTACATTACCTTTATTTGTGCGCCTGTGATGTGTATTCGTTTTATATATCGGAAGCATGTATAAATGGATTTTGAAGTAAAATGTCTTTAGCTTCTTCATGTGCGGACATCATACACTATGTTTGATTTAAACAACAGTGATACAAATATTTCGGAGAGTAAAACAACATGACTGTCATTATACTCATCCTACTGCCCTTTCTCTAATACTATACCTTGCAAAACGAGTTTGTGCTGTCATGGCAATTTATATTTCTCTGACATTCTGCTGGTTTTGAAACATAATTAGGATGTTTTAACCATTTTCCCATACCTGTCACGCTCAATCCATCTGTGGCTCTATACACACACATGGCGAACATGTAACAGATGCCGCATAAAAACCAACATACGGAGTCACTACCAACGACACAGTATTAGAACGGCCAGTAAAGAAACTCGTCAATTGTGGCGGTTGAATATTGTTAACTGGCTTATGCCGTCACACATGCCTTACAAAACTTAGGACATTAGTCCGAGAGTGATATTATAAATGTGATATTCACTTGGATGCGAGAGTCACTGATCACACAACGGTAACATGACACGGCTCAATGACTAGCCAATTGAACAAAACTACGCAAATAGTATCATCCAATCAGCAACAACCTTCGCACTTGACAGCAAAACAGCAACAATGGATGCAAACTGAAGCAAACGTGTACATACATGTCAGCAAAACCATAAGTCATACAATAAAATAATGATTGTATATTATCATCAGTCGATAAATATCAGTGTCTGCGATTGGCCAGATGCTGGACACATGATATACGATATAAATGCATATTGAACCTACAAGTTTGACTCAAAATGTCATGATATTGACCTGAAGGCGGAGCGACGTTGTGGATTGGTTAAGTCACTTTGACGTCATGAAAAGCCATGACGTTTTTAATCATATTACATTCTTCACCAGCAACGTCGCTGAAGATGATGATTATGAAAGTGAAAGCTTATTATTTTTGAATTATTTATTATAAATTGCGCCAAAAATGGTGTAAAGCAAGATTAATCATAATTTTCACAGCGTAAATGGATATTTATGCTATATTATTGAAATGGAGACACATATTGAAATTTATCAATTGATAATAAAACAATTATCGCCTTGTCGTATCGGTCAATATGTGGTTTTATCAAGCCGATAGCCGATACAACCGATATCGACCTCGGACTGCGTCCCCGGTCGATATCACGTTTAACGGGTCGATAAAACCACGTATTGACCTCACAACAAGGCGATACTTGTATAATATTGTCAACATACGTATATGACCCAGGAAATAGGACGTCACAAAACATACACTACCAATGTTGTAAATTTCTTCATTTACAATAATTTAATAGTGTGCTTGGAATCAAGCAGCTTGATTGTCTGAGCCTGAGTTGTGCTTTAGCTCAGGCTCAGATAAGCAAAGTATTTGATTGCGAGTTAACATTGGCAATAAATGTACAGAAACTTTCATAATTGGGGCAAACTTAGTTTAGAACACACTCCTGCATGAAAACACATGTTAATTTAATTTAATTTATACCGCACATGCTCATGGCCACATTACCGGATATATTTCATATTATATTTACAGTTGCTATATTATTGAATTCGTAAAATACACAAACATCATTTCATGATGTAAATTCTAACCATCGCCACATGTGACCTTACAACGACATACCGACAGATAATATGCCGCAGCTTATGCGTACTAAATTACAAAGTGTCATTACCATACTAGCTTAACGGCCACCGTCTGTACGGCGCATAATAAAACATATCCGGTGCAACCCCTCGCGTAGAGTCGGTTTCTGTACCAACTTGTAGAAAATGGCTGCTGAATAAGGAATGATGTTGGATGTTTAGGTCCGTGGGTATATTTTGGGAATTCAACATGTCGTCCAAGATGGCAGAGCTTTTTTGAAGTTATAAGAAAGAGCCCCAAGTATATACAATGTGTTTAATTTTCTTACATGAGTATTTAATGAAATATTGTAGCAATTTATATTTGTTTTATTTTAGTATGAACAAACTATATAAGCTGAATGAATGATGACAAGGTCAATGCCAAAGTGATAAATTGAAAGCAATAAGCTGCTTCTACCTCACGAAACTTGTTCTATTGTGGCTATTATCAGCGACTATTATCGATCAGTAAACTATGGAACGTCATAGCTGTATTATATGCACATCAATACTTATAACATGTGCAAACGTATTTATATGATGTGCAAACTTCCGTATATGATGTGCAAACGTCTTTATATGATGTGCATTGTTCATTATAATATGATGTGCAAACCTCGTTATATGATGTTCAAATGTCTTTATATGATGTGCATTGTTCATTATAGTATGTGGACACTTCTTTATATGATGTGCATAGTTCATTACATGATGTGAACACTTTTTTGTATGATGTGCGAACTTCTCTGTATCGTGTGCACACTTCCTTATATGATGAAACTTCTCTATGTGACGTACAAACCTCTTTATATGATGTGCAAACTGCATTATTTGATGTGCACACATCCTTATATGATGTGCAAACGTTTTTATATGTTGTGCATTTTTTCATTATATACTGTGCAAACTTTTTTATATGTTGTGCATTGTTCATTATATGATGTGTAAACCTCTCTATATGTTGTGTATTTTTCGATATACGGTGTGCAAACTTCTTTACATGATGTGAAGACTGAATTATTTGATGTGCGTTATATGATGTGCAAATGTTTTTATATGTTGTACATTTTTCATTATATGCTGTACACACCTCTTTATATGGTGTGCATTGTTCATTATATGATGTGTAAACCTCTTTATATGTTATTCAATTTTCGATATACGGTATGCAAACTTCTTTACATGATGTGTGTTGTTCATTATATGATGTGTATTGTTCAATATATGATGCGCAAACTTGCTTATATGATGTGCAAACTTCTTTATATGATGTGAATTGTTCATTATGTGATGTGCTTTGTTCTTTATATGATGTGCAAACTTCTTTATATGGTGTGAATTCTTCATTATATGATGTGCACATTTCTTTATATGATGTGGAAACCTATTTATATGTTGTGCATTTTTCATTATATGGTTTGTAAACGTCTTTATTTGACGTACATTGTTCATTATATGATGTGCATTGTTCATTATAGGATGTGAAACCTTCTGTATATAATGTGCAAATTTCTTTATATGATGTGCATTGTTCATTACAATGAATATGATGTGCACAATTCTTTCTATGATATACAAACTTCTTTATATGATGTGCAAACTTCTCTATAGCATGTGCAAACTTATGTATATGATGTGCATTGTTCATTATATGGTGTGTAAACCGGTACATGGATATACAAACGTAGATTTAGTGCATAAACAAGACTTTTCAGAAGGCAAGCCTGCTGGTACTTAACCTTGGAATTAGCGGAGACTTAACTGTCAAAATGTTATTTTTCACAGGTGAGACTAAAAGTTAGGTTAGTACAACAATATAGTTTTATTTAGTGGCTGCATGCATACCTACCAAAGAAAATGGATATCATTGCTGGTCATTGATTTTATTTTGCGCATCCGTTTTCTCTCACAAAAAAACGTCATTGTGTTAATGGTTATGTCGATTGACGACCACTGGAGCAATGTGTGTGTACAATGTGTACTCGTGACCCTGGGCTTACCGATGTTGAAAATAACGTGGATTAGTCATAGGGTGGTAGAGGACCAGTGGAGCAATGCGTGTGTAAAATGTGAAGCAGATACGAGCAAGGAAACATATCTTATATGCCATTTACCCGACCTTTAAGGTTTATGGACGTACGTACGGACGTATGAGCCGCTAGTAACACTATATGCCCCCTTACCATTCGGTTAGCACCAAATATGTGACATTGACCCTGGTCTTAGCGGGGGTGGCACGAACGTGGGTTTGTCTCAGGCCGGCAGAGGACCAGTGGAACAATGTGTGCGTGAAATATGAAGCAGATCCGAGCAAGGAAACATATCTTATATGCCATTTACCCGAGCTTTAAGGTTTATGTACGTACGTACGGATGTATGATCCGCCGGTAACACTATATGCCCCCTAACAATTCAGTGACGGGAACATACAAAGTAGGTCAGGGTCAAAGGAAGGTCACATGATATATAGTTGTTTCATTTGAATATAGGGGTGAAGTTGTGCAAGTGTGGTGGCTGTAGCTATTATAGGAATATACCTAAGGTCTCACGGGACAGTGGGCAGCTAGCTTTAAAAAGGGGGTGGACGATTTTCTATATACTTCACTACCGACCCTGTAAGTTACACCAGTGTGTCTAGAAACATAGGTTTATGAATATTTCTTGACTTTGGGAGCCTTGACTAGGTGTATTTTTTAGAGTATTTCATAATTCTACGAAACTGAATATTAGCTCCAGTTGATTTTGACATCTTGGAAAATGTCGCCTGCTATGCTGTCTCGCTAGTACGGTTTCGCGTCAGAATTTAAGGTATTTTTCGGGCATTTGTAGCGAAAATTTGAGCTGGTTATGACCCCGCTTTGAAATCATTTTCAGAAAATGGTGTGGTGTTACAAGTGATAGAACAAGACATAACAAAGTATCTGTGCCTCATATTTTCATGAAAAAAATTCAGATAAATTCAGTCGTGTTGAAACTTTTTGCCAAAAATAGGTGGGTGGGGTAACTTTGTAAAAAATTAATTGAACACATCTGATGCGGTTACTGAATTTTTATTGTGGCGCGCGATTTGTACTTCATTTGCGAGTATTTTTCAATACTTGTCGCAAGAGCCTTCTTAACTGATTGTGAGAGGCGATGATTTTTATAAGTCACCCGCCGCCCTCAGAAAAGCAGTCAATTTTGGCTATTTTCAACCGTCCCGTGATGCCTTAAGGGAAAAGTCTGATATTTCAAGGTGTTATATTTCACCTCTAACCAGTATTGTTTGACAGAAGAACATGTCCCGAGATAACATTCCAGCAGTTTTTGTTTACTGCACTCAAATATGCAGGGTTCAGCAGGGCTGGAGGTAAGCATGGTATTTTGCTGTCGATACAACGAAATGAAACTTCGCGTTTCGCCATTTTGGGGGTGGGCGATATCTGCGCCCCATTTCGACATCAGCTTTCATTTTGTACATTTTCTCTGTTTATGTTTTACGTAAAATTTATGAAATTAGCAATATAGAGCGAGACGAGCCGTTTCGGGGAAAAAATATTTCCCCTTAAGGGAAAAGTCTGATATTTCAAGGTGTCATATTTCACCTCTAACCAGTAATGTTTGACAGAAGAACATGTCCCAAGATAACATCCAGCAGTTTTAGTTTACTGCACTCAAATATGCAGGGTTCAGCAGGGCTGGAGGTAAGCATGGTATTTTGCTGTCGATACACCGAAATGAAACTTCGCGTTTCGCCATTTTGGGGGTGGGCGATATCCGCGCCGCATTTCGACATCAGCTTTCATTTTGTACATTTTTCTTTGTTTGCGTTTTACGTAAAATTGATGAAATTAGCAATATAGAGCGAGACGAGCCGTTTCGGGGAAAAAGTATTTCCCCTTAAGGGAAATGTCTGATATTTCAAAGTGTCATATTTCACCTCTAACCAGTAATGTTTGACAGAAGAACATGTCCCAAGATAACATCCAGCAGTTTTAGTTTACTGCACTCAAATATGCAGGGTTCAGCATGGCTGGAGGTAAGCATGGTATTTTGCTGTCGATACACCGAAATGAAACTTCGCGTTTCGCCATTTTGGGGGTGGGCGATATACGCGCCTCATTTCGACATCAGCTTTCATTTTGTACATTTTTCTTTGTTTGCATTTTACGTAAAATTGATGAAATTAGCAATATAGAGCGAGACGAGCCGTTTCGGGGAAAAAATATTTCCCCTTAAGGAAAAGTCTGATATTTCAAGGTGTCATATTTCACCTCTAACCAGTATTGTTTGACAGAAGAACATGTCCCAAGATAACATCCGGCAGTTTTAGTTTACTGCACTCAAATATGCAGGGTTCAGCATGGCTGGAGGTAAGCATGGTATTTTGCTGTCGATACACCGAAATGAAACTTCGCGTTTCGCCATTTGGGGGTGGGCGATATCCGCGCCGCATTTCGACATCAGCTTTCATTTTGTACATTTTTCTTTGCTTGCGTTTTACGTAAAATTGATGAAATTAGCAATATAGAGCGAGACGAGCCGTTTCGGGGAAAAAATATTTCCCCTTAAGGGAAAAGTCTGATATTTCAAGGTGTCATATTTCACCTCTAACCAGTATTGTTTGACAGAAGAACATGTCCCAAGATAACATCCAGCAGTTTTAGTTTACTGCACTCAAATATGCAGGGTTCAGCAGGGCTGGAGGTAAGCATGGCATTTTGCTGTCGATACACCGAAATGAAACTTTGCGTTTCGCCATTTTGGGGGTGGGCGATATCCGCGCCCCATTTCGACATCAGCTTTCATTTTGTACATTTTTCTTTGTTTGCGTTTTACGTAAAATTTATGAAATTAGCAATATAGAGCGAGACGAGCCGTTTCGGGGAAAAAATGTTTCCCCTTAAGGGAAAAGTCTGATATTTCAAAGTGTCATATTTCACCTCTAACCAGTATTGTTTGACAGAAGAACATGTCCCAAGATAACATCCAGCACTTTTAGTTTACTACACTCAAATATGCAGGGTTCAGCAGGGCTGGAGGTAAGCATGGCATTCTGCTGTCGATACACCGAAATGAAACTTCGCGTTTCGCCATTTTGGGGGTGGGCGATATCCGCGCCCCATTTCGACATCAGCTTTCATTTTGTACATTTTTCTTTGTTTGCGTTTTACGTAAAATTGATGCAATTAGCAATATAGAGCGAGACGAGCCGTTTCGGGGAAAGTATATTTCCCCTTAAGGGAAAAGTTTGATATTTCAAGGTGTCATATTTCACCTCTAACCAGTATTGTTTGACAGAAGAACATGTCCCAAGATAACATCAAGCAGTTTTAGTTTACTGCACTCAAATATGCAGTGTTCAGCAGGGCTGGAGGTAAGCATGTTATTTTGCTGTCGATACACCGAATTGAAACTTCGCGTTTCGCCATTTTGGGGGTGGGCGATATCCGCGCCCCATTTCGACATCAGCTTTCATTTTGTACATTTTTCTTTGTTTGCGTTTTACGTAAAATTGATGAAATTAGCAATATAGAGCGAGACGAGCCGTTTCGGGGAAAAAATATTTCCACTTAAGGTCTCACGGGACAGTGGGCAGCTAGCTTTAAAAAGGGGGTGGACGATTTTCTATATACTTCACTACCGACCCTGTAAGTTACACCAGTGTGTCTATAAAAATAGGTTTATGAATATTTCTTGACTTTGGGAGGCTTGACTAGGTGTATTTTTTAGAGTATTTCATAATTCCACGAAACTGAATGTTAGCTCCAGTTGATTTTGACATCTTGGAAAATGTCGCCTGCTATGCTGTCTCGCCGGTACGGTTTCGCGTCAGAATTTAAGGTATTTTTCGGGCAATTGTAGCGAAAATTTGAGCTGGTTATGACCCCGCTTTGAAATCATTGTCAGAAAATGGTGTGGTGTTACAAGTGATAGAACAAGACATAACAAAGTATCTGTGCCTCATATTTTCATGAAAATAATTCCGATAAATTCAGTCGTGTTGAAACTTTTGGCCAAAAATAGGTGGGTGGGGTAACTTTGTAAAAAATTAATTGAACACATCTGATGCGGTTGCTGAATTTTTATTGTGGCGCGCGATTTGTACTTCATTTGCGAGTAGTTTTCAATACTTGTCGCAAGAGCCTCCTTAACTGATTGTGAGAGGCGGTGATTTTTATAAGTCACCCGCCGCCCTCAGAAAAGCAGTCAATTATGGCTATTTTCAACCGTCCCGTGATGCCTAAACTCACAAAGTGAACATTTGGTATAAAGTAACTAATTAAAATCAAAGTACTGAAAGTACTGAAAGTACTGAAACTAGGTTAGCTCCACAAGATTGCTAATAAGTATTATATATTTATATAATGATGTGTAATGGCTTATCATCAGCTAAAGTAATTTTTTGTCGGTAAACATGGTAAAATCCCATATGTCATGTGTAGGGAAGAATGAAAATCACAAAAATCTTTCATAGAAAATAATATACAGTCAGGGTACGTGGCTTCGCACACATATATTTTGATAAGTATCAGAAACTAGTATACACATAAAGTTCGCCTTTGTTTTTATTTTGACAGATATGACACTCAACACCGGAAATATGTGTGTCACATGTCAGACAGTTCACTCGAGCTCAAGGATGTGCCATTGTTGTTGTACGACGTGAATCAATTTGAAAACACATGGAAGTCTTCCAATCTTCCAATCTAACTTATATAGTATAGCAATTAAAATTGATGTTCACCATCAATTCATTATATTTTCAAATAGTATTAACTAAACATTTATGAACACACCCCAAATGGTGATGTCTGACACCCAGCTACATCAACAGATTAAATTTACTATTCAAACGTTTCACCGTGTATGAAAAAAACAACACATAATTATTATTGACCAAACACCGACACCACCAGACCGACGACAATAAACGAACATTACTATCCTACTCTCTGTGCCTGGGAGAGAATGAGCCGAAAAATCACCTTTTGAATCTAATCAACAGTTGCTCCCTCAATGCACAGCATCAACGTGTCAGGTGTGGTGTATGTCCGGCCACAGGTTGAAGTGACGGACCATAGTCTATAAATACATTAAATATACGAAACGAAGTGAAAACAAATAGGCAAAAATAAATGTTTACTCCCTCCGATACACATTAATGTGTTATAAGATGGAGTAAACAAGTGATAGCTTATTTTCTTCTCACTTATTGATTGTTTAGGTATATATAATGTATGTATATACCTTGATTCGTTACTTCCACCTGTGTATCCGGCAGCTCTGTTCAGAGATCACCAGGCAATATACAATTAAGTTACTGTAACTAATTATAACCCGCCCCTAAACAGTAATGCCAGATTATTTTTTATTTTAATATATTTGAAGATAAATCATTAATTATAGTTTGTTAACATTATCATTTACAACAACTTTGAATAAAACAAATACAAAATAAGACACACACACCGCCCTATTTCCCCCCAAAATTCGGATGATATTCAATAAATTAGCTATATATGGCCTCGCAGGTCGCCATAATGGTCACGAGGTATCCTTCCACTAAACTGGTGCGATACCTATGGTGACAGTTCAGTTAAGTATTGTTTAATGGGACTGTAGGACAACACATTGACTATAATCTAAATATATAATTAAGTAATGCAGACTGTATTCTTTATTGTTTAGTTTACATCATACATGTGCTAAGTCAGTAACGTTCAGTAATGAAACTGCTATACAAGGTAGCTTCAACGGAGCTAACATAGTAAAATATCAAGCCAAGGATCAAACGAAGATCACATGATATATGAGCCGCATCGCGAGAAAACCTGTCTTCGAGAGTCTGACGACGTCACAAGATATGACGTCGTGAACTTAACTGACATCATTTCCGCTGAGATTTGCATGTTGCACTCTGACTTCGAAGTTCAGTTGCTTGTTTCAGAACTAAAGGCTGCGATACTCGCTCACTGCAAGGCGAGTTGACTCTACGAAAGACAAAATGCTACCGTAACACTCCCAAAACAAACACAAGGCGGTGTACCAAGCTGACATTTCTGCATAAATGTTAGAGCGGGGTCGGGTCTGACCGGCCGTGGGCACTAACCAGCCCCCCATCAGTAAACACATTTAAACCTAAGTTGATATCTTATATTGCGCATGTGTCGAAAGTTCATTTCCCCGTGAGTTTTAAATTTGTGACAAACAGTACAGATACATGTAGTATTGCCAATACGAATTAAATCGTTTTCCATAGAACAACATCTGCAAACCAAGACTTGCATAAATATGATGTAACACAGTGTTGTATACATGAATATACGTAGCAAATTGCTGTATATATGTATACATGAATGTACGTAACACATTGGTGTATACATAGATGAATGCATGATTTATGCAGAGTGTGTCTACATATTGGAATACCGATATTGTAAGTTAAGGCTTGTCACATTCAAATGAAGGTTATAGACAGCAAACATACAGGTAGTCGAGTACAGCCGACATGAAAAATACATAGTCGGCTGTATTCGGCCGACAAACCCAACCCATATTTTCTTTTAATTTAAATAAGCGTGATGTCAGAAAAATAATATTTGCCGATTCGTCTTAGACAGATTACATTCAATTACATTCTCTATATATTCTATGTGCAGGAATATATATTGTATGTCCGTCCGTTTCGTCCGTCCGTATGTGTATTCATTGTGTGTCTCATCCACATTAAATAGTGGTAAGGGAAACATAGCGATTTCCCGCGGTATCTGCACTTCAGCGATTCAAAATTGCTTCAGTAGTTGTTGAGATAGTTAGGAAAATGTAATAGAAAATGGGCTTAATTGGCAGGTGCCCTTGCCGTATATTACCCAGCCCTGACCGTGCTTTACTCGTGCACCTCCTATGAATCAAATGGACTACGATCTGACAAAACATACTTGACAAAACATGTCACACGCGTCTGGATAAAGGTGTGAACAACACGTGTTGACTTGTGGACAAGATATACAGAAATGGAGCAGTTAGAGATTTTATCAACATTCGTATTAAGAGGTCGATTTTGTTAGTTTATTAATCTGATTATATATTAATTAAAACTTGGGGGTTAGGGTCAAATAGGTGCCGTTTTTACCTAGGATAGTTTTGATCCAGGGCCATTTTTACCAGCTCCCATTTTACCGATTAGGTGATGTGCTTGTACATGGCCCCGCACTGTGACATCACGACTATCTAAAATGGCGATTTACAGGCGATTTGAAGCCAGTTACAAAACATGAATAATAATGGCATTGAACCTTTTTTTTCGTGGCGTTATCTACCGCGTTCATGTTATTTAGATATGATTTATTGATTTAATATGAATCCAGCGAGTTCGTTCCTATTTTTTAAATAATTCCCGATCGGAGAAAATGTACTCAGACTGTACATTCATGCGGAATACTCCACATCGTTCCTTGTAGTTGTGCTAGTAGTTTTGCCGACCGGATGCATACCGAATACTGGTCAGACTTCGGATGCTCAGACAGATCTGGTCATTCTGGGTCTTCACTGACAACAAATACATAACTATTATATACTATTAGTATATTAACATAGATCATACGATCAAATGTATGTACATTTTGTTCACACAAACAATGTTTCATTAATTGTTAAATATGCCGAAGTGGCCGAGATAACCTGACAAAACGGCCGAGCACAGTCTAAAACGGCCGAATTGACACGACTCTATTCAAGCCCGATAATGTTGATTGGTTGCCAAACATACGGACAGAATATGCAAATGACTCATCAAAACTTGTAATGCAGTCTAATCTATAAATAAATACCAGAAAATTCCAAAATCGGAACTGGGTTTGTACAGCGTGTATGTTTTCGTCTTAGATGGCCGAAAACACCCGACCACGCTCTGCCATATCCATTTTGTCTATGTAGCAGACTTCCAAGCGCTACCATTGAAGGTGGTCTCCCACTAGGCGAGTGTGATAGTGAGATGGACTAAAAATTACATGTAAGCGATGTAGGCTTTTGCTCTCATGCTAGTAGAGTGACTGTAAACTGTATGTACATAGTGAGTAACACTTGGAAGTAAGGGTGCACTGCCTTTCAGTGATACACATTTTTATACCCATTGTTTGAAGAAAATAATGGGCATATTGTTTTCGCCACGGGTGTCCGTCCGTCCGTATGTACATACGTCCTTCCATCACGTTTCTTGTAAGAAGTAAACACAATTGACAGTAATAAGGTAGGGACTTGAAACTTGGTGTGTGCCTTCCTTGTAATGTGTGTAGATGCGCAAAGTGAATTTCGATTTTTGATTCGACCTCCCGGTTATGGAGAATCTCACCATTTTCGACTTAGCATTTGGGAAAAGTGTGTAAATGGCGATGGCGCGCCATCGACTGTGCACTAGTTTTAATGTAATTTAAAGGTACATGCCAAATCAGTAGACACAAACTATTCTTTATAGGAAGTGTATAATTTTGTCACCATTCCACCAGTTCTAAAAAAATAGGAGTGCCCGGTATAATAATTTAGTAATATTTATTTTTCTCATAGTGACTCGCGGTGGTATTAGGCTAATTTCATATGCAAATGAGGCATGATATTTTTTAATTGTTTTTACTAATTAAATGCGTCACTTGAAAAATAATCCTTCAACAGATTATAAAGTATGATCATTACACATCAACAATTACATACAGAGAATAAATAATGTCCGTTAACATTTTAAGGAAACACTATTATCGCCCCTGATATCAGTGTGGAAATTTACGTCTGATATGAACTGCATAGTAATGCCAATCAGTACGTGGGGTTTTATGGTGACTGAATGTTTATTTTGCCTGAAAATGTCATATCTACAGATTATACAAAACTAGCTCTAAAGAACAGTATGTGCCTACTGAGTTGAACGTATTGTCCTCCCCATTTACAGGTGTATTCCCATCTGTATTTGCTGAACTGTCGTATAGCCCAATGAACCAACCAGTTAATCAATACAGAAATGACATACCTGGGCAGTAAATATTACTGTTTGTTTCGTATACTTCTGTGGTTTTATACAATTATAAACTATTAAAACGCTCAATAAACAGGACGCCAAAAAGAAGAAATCAGCATATACCGAATCCGTCGTACCCGCGCAAGTGTATACCTGCTGGTACATGAACTTGCCGGTTTGTCTTTGTCGCTTTTAATTTTCATGTATTACTAAAGAACTCAAGCTCATCCGTCAATACATTCATTATTCAATACCAAACATGCTTCTACTTTGTCAACTTGCAAACTGTCGTAAATGTTGGCGTATACTCTATGTGTACCGGTAGATACGTATATACTGTAACGTCGTTTTGACGTCGTTTTCACGTGACAGACGTCTCATTTGCTCAAACGACCTGAATAGTGGTGTTGTATAAAATGTAATATCTTAATGAATATTGCAGATATCATGATCAAATAAAAAGCATTCAAATCATTAGACAAATACCATTGTCATAGTAACAAAATGTCAATTTGACCAAACATTTTCGAAGACATGTTTTCTCGCGACGCGGCTCATATGTGACGCGCATAGCGGAAACCTCCCTTATCGGTAAACGCGACGTAACAAGTTATGACGTCACACAGACGGCGTAATTTTCGCGCTATTTTGACAAAGCCGACGTCACATTTCTTTGGGAAATACATTTAAGAAGATATTAAATAAAAGTTAAAAATGGCGGTTTATTTTTTATTTATTTCCATAAATACTCTAGCTTACTTTGTTATGTTATTTTATTTCGAAGAAAGCGGATACTACAGTAAAAGTTTCAGATAATAAAAAAATACCTCACGATGTAAGAAAATACGGCAGCTTAAAATGTCGTTCCCACGATATAGCATCTCGTTACCACGACATAGCATCTCGTTCCCACGAGATAGCATCTCGTTACCACAAGTTAGCTATGTCGTTCCCACGAAATAGCATCTACTTCCCTCGAGATAGGATCTCGTTCCCATGATATAGGATCTCGCTACCACGAGTTAGCTATGTCGTTCCCACGATATAGCATCTTGTTCCCACGAGATAGTATCTCGTTAACACGATAACATTAGTAATCATCAGTTGAAAGACATGTGTATAATATTGAAGCGCTGGCTAGCATTGTAACATGCTAGTTATTTTTCAGTGTTATAAACATTTTTTAACAATCCACATTTTTCCACGCGACTTTTACTGAAAGCTGGGTTCAGAAATACGATGCTAATCTACAATTTAGCTGCTCGTTCGCAATCAGTTTCATAACATTCTATGAAAAAATGAGACCCAGTGCAATAACACATTAGGACATATTCTCCATATATTGTAATCACATATGATTGCAGCTTGCGGAGAACCAGAGTCACCCTCTAACGGCAATGTATCCACCGACAACGGCATTGCATACGAACAAACAGCGGTCTATACATGTGACCAGGGCTATTTGTTGGATGGAGAAAAGACACACACGTGTTTAGCAAACGGGTCTTGGAGCAACGACATGCCAAATTGTACAATTGTTGGTAAGTGTGTTCATACTTCAACAATATACCACTATTACAATACATTTCTATAAAGTGTTAAGGATATACGTGATAATCGCCGAACATCACCAGAAGTAATCAGGAAATCTGTAATAAACGCACAAAATGCGACAAGCAGAAACATATACACTACACATGCTGATTTATTGCACCTTTTCATTGGTAACTGACTACATAATCGACTGAACAAACGCCGCCTCATATAATCGGCTTAATGTAAAGCAAATTCTCAAATTATATGACAAATAAGCTTTCAGTGCACAATTTTCGAAATAACACGCATTGCCAGGACCACAAACAATCGGGGAAATCTCAACAGCAACGCAAGAGAACACACTGGGAGACATTCTACACTGGAAGACGACTACCATAATCATGTACATTAAAACAGTTACTGAGATTGTATTGCACTAATTCCTTTATGTTCATGACTGTACGAGTATTGTATTATCAGTCTTAATGACACCTTGTTTCAAACGATGTCTCGGATATATACACTATGTATTATTTCGTTTCATGCATAATAATAGTTATATATCAATCAATATCACCATTTTAATTCATGAAAGTCCCAGAAAATATGCGTTATATTCAAGTACATACTATCAGAATATGTGAAGTATATGGTAGATACTTCGTTTGTGCATACGTTAGTTGTCTCGCTATACATGTACATGTACCGGTAAGATACACTTGTGGAAATTTCTTTAGGTTTGTGTTATGAAAATGATCATAATATAACACATTTAGAATGAAGTGTCAATTATTGACTCTACTGTAATTAATTGAAATAAAATAAAATTAGTAATCATCAGTTGAAAGACATGTGTATGATACTGAAGCACTAACTAGCATTGTAATATGCTAGTTAGTTTTCAGTATTATAAACACATTTTATCAATCCACATTTTTCTATGCGAATTTTACGTATCGTTGGGTTGAGAAATGCGATGCTAATCTACAATTAAACTATTCGTTCGCAATCAGTTTCATAACATTCTAGGCATATATGAGACCCTGTATCATAACACATTGGGACATATCCTACATATAATGTATTCACATATGATTGCAGCATGTGGAGAACCAGTTTCCCCCTCTAACGGCAATGTCTCCACCGACAATGACATTACTTTCTCAAATTATATGACAAATAAGCTTTCAGTGTACAATTGTCGAAATAACACGCATTGCCAGGACCACAAACAATCGGGGAAATCTCAACATCAACGCAAGAGAAGACACTGGGAGACATTCTACGCTAGAGCACGACTACCTAAATCATGTACATTAAAACAGTTAAATCAGAATCTGTGAAGTATGGTAGATACTTCGGTTGTGCATACGTTAGTTGTCTCGCTATACATGTGAATGTACCGGTAAGATACACTTGTGGACATTTCTTTTGGTTTGTGTTATGAAAATGATCATAATACACTTATAACACATTCAGAATGAAGTGTCAATTATAGACTCTACTGTAATTAATTGAAATAAAATAAAATTAGTAATCATCAGTTGAAAGACATGTGTATGATACTGAAGCACTAACTAGCATTCTAATATGCTAGTTAGTTTTCAGTATTATAAACACTTTTTATCAATCCACATTTTTCTATGCGAATTTTACGTATAGTTGGGTTGAGAAATGCGATGCTAATCTACAATCAAACTATTCGTTCGAAATCAGTTTCATAACATTCTAGGCATATATGAGACCCTGTGTCATAACACATTGGGACATATCCTACATATAATGTATTCACAGATGATTGCAGCATGTGGAGAACCAGTTTCCCCCTCTAATGGCAATGTCTCCACCGAAAATGACATTACATAATGGACAAACAGCGGTTTATACATGTGACCAGGGCTATTTGTTGGATGCAGAAAACACACGCACGTGTTTAGCAAACGGGTCTTGGAGCAACGACATGCCAAATTGTACAATTGTTGGTAAGAGTGTTCATACTTCAGCAATATGCCACTATTACAATATATTTCTATAAAGTATTAAGGATATCCGTGATAATCGCCGAACATCACCAGAAGTAATCAGGAAATCGGTAATAAACGCAAAATGCGACAAGCAGAAACATATACACTACACATGCTGATTTATTGCACCATTTCATTGTTTTATGACTACATAATCGATTGAACAAACGCCGCCTCATATAATCGGCTTAATGCAAAGCAAATTCTCAAATTATATGACAAATAAGCTTTCAGTGCACACTTGTCGAAATAACACGCATTGCCAGGACCACAAACAATCGGGGAAATCTCAACATCAACGCAAGAGAACACACTGGGAGACATTCTACACTGGAAGACGACTACCAAAATCATGTACATTAAAACAGTTACTGAGATTGTATTGCACTAATTTCTTTATGTTCATGGCTGTACGCGTATTGAATTATCAGTGTTAATGACACCTTGTTTCAAATGATGTCTCGGATATATACACTATGTATTATTTCGTTTCTTGCATAATAATAGATATATATCAATCAATCTCACCATTTTATTTGATGAAAGTCCCAGAAAATATGCGTTATATTCAAGTACATACTATCAGAATCTGTGAAGTATATGGTATATGTCATAACACATTGGGACATATCCTACATATAATGTATTCACATATGATTGCAGCATGTGGAGAACCAGTTTCCCCCTCTAACGATAATGTATCCACGGACAATGACATTGCATATGGACATTGTGGAGATGTGATTTAGTCGATGGGAAACTTGATTAATACACTTCATCGATTATATGTTGGTAAGCAAATAATTATTTGTGGAAGCCTGCCAGTGAACAAAAACATTACTGATTGTTTCCCCTTAACGTGGCGACGTGACGTTGCCAACGTCCGATAAGTCTGCAACAACTTTAACGTTACTGACGTCATAGAAGTCGCAACTAAAACTACAGTATTTCCCTGTTGTTCACTTTCCCCTCCTCAAAATGTCAAATATTGACAACATAAAAATAAAGGATTTTATGTCGTTGATGTTAGCTCTTCCTAATATAGCGTTAGTTGCTCTCATTGCCAGATTGATCATTGTTTCATGTACGCCTCCAAAATGTTGAGCGAGTGGTGGATTGGATATCTACTTTATCCCCGTGTTTGCTGTCGATTCGGTTATTCGATCCTCATCTAACTGTGATAATAATGATTTGAGTTATCTATCTGTACCTTTGAAGTTTGTCCAGTTATCAGAGCACATTTCTTCTGGGAGCCCCCTGCGACTTACAATTCTGTAAGCTATTTCTAAATGTACAAACCGTGCTGCGAGGCATGTGAACAAACACAAATAACTTTTTTCACGACGTTTTCCGCGTTCTTAAATAGTTATGGGCCATCGAAGTCGACGGATGTTCGTGTAAAAGCTTTCATTGCCCTATTCAGTCTAGCGTTTAGTAATGGTGCCATAGCTTATGTACACGCCTTCGCTGTTCGACGTTGACACTCATGCACATTCATTATCCCATTATCGTATCGCTTCATGCCCGGAAACAATCCAGTATCGTGCCGATAATGCAGATCACGTCTGATTAGTTCCTGAAGCATGCTGTCATTTCTCATGAACGTCCTTCACTATTAGGTTATTCACCCAGCTTCTTCGCGGTAGTAGTATATCGGCGTTAAAATGATAGCTGCAAAATCTTGGACCCGCCAAGCCACCACGTGCGCCCCCAAACCCATTTCTGCCGATGCACGTCAGCACGTATGATGCGTTCGGAGGAACGTCGTTGCTGAGGTAAACTACAGGTGCTCTTCAGTTCGTCCCCGAACCTGTTCGTCCCGAACCTGTTCGTCCCGAATCTACTCGAAGAGCAGGGCCAGCTATGATTTACCCAGGTTTACCAAGGTTCTGTACCTGGGACCCGCCGCGCCATCACGGTGGCCCCCACCCCATCTCCACCGATGGGAGCACATTGCTCATGTGGAGCAAGAGCCCGCCGTAGAGTTCCTTGTTGACAACAAACTACCAATTATAGACATGTCTGAATCGGTATATCCGTAGAAATAAAAGATGCTTCTAGCGCACAATAAATGCAAATGGCTTATGATTAGTCGCCATGTTTCGTGTGGTAAGCGCAGCGTCTTTGAACACTGAAAGCAACATCGTGCTGAGCTACGACGGGGCGCCATCGAACATGCCCCCTGTATAAAGTGTGGGGTGGGAACCCCCAGTGATATTAGGCTCTGCAAGCACTGTGGGACCCCACGAATCAAGCAAGGGTTAGTACGCGCTGCGGTGCGCGCCCGAATAAACTTTATTGAGGTTCTAGATGAACTTCTGACCAAGCTGGTTACCTCACTGTTCAGTGCAGAGACTACGGCGGGCAGCCGAGCCAACCACACAGTGGAGCGCGTATGTGGGTCTACAAGATCTTGGGCATATTGATGTCCGAAAAGGCGCTCTGCCAGGGTCCGGTTGAAGCGCTCCACAATCCCCTGGTCCCGATGGAAATCCACACGGCCACGTCTAACAGCGACAGAATGCTTGGTCAGCAGCTGAGAGACTGCGCCCATAAACTCGCGCCCGGGTCAACATGGAGATGCTTTGGCCATCTAAGAGGACTCCGCTAATATATGCTTTCAATGGCGCTTGTGACCTCTTAGACCTCTTTCATGGCCAGGGGTTCCGCCTCTTGGTAGCGGGAGGCCACGTCAACGAATGTGGGGGCGTACTTGTACGTCTTGCGTCCGACACAGTCATGAGGGAGGAAGAGGAGGTGGGCTTGGTGGACCTCGTTTGGCACGGACACATCGACTTTCCGGCATGGAATGCTGCGCACAGGAGGTAAATATATCTGCCATATGGCCTGCTTCTTGAGCCACTCCCGGGCCACCGCTTCGGAGATCTTCCGCGGCGGCGAGATTCTTAATCGCAGCGAGCCCCTTCCAGTAGCATAGGGGGCAAGCCTGCTATCCATTGTTACGACTGTCGTTCGACAGCAAGATATTCCAGCAACCCAAGTAGTCTCCAACATGCACGCGAAACGTGCTCGGGCAACTGCCTCGTCTTGCACAGTGGCCCGGCACAGTTGCCATCCTCGAGCATCGCGAAATACAACTCTTTGGTCAACATCGTGCCTATTACAGGACGCGGAAAAATGAACTCTCCTCGGATTTTACTTGGCGAGTGCTCCCGATATTTGGGATCAGCGGGGAAGGTGCTCGCGCTTGCGCGACTAAAATTCGAAGAACGACAACAAGCCCAAGTTCAATCCCACCAACGACCCACGGAGTCCAGGTTTACTCCGAACGAGCAGGTTTACAGATTTGTTGCTCCGACGCTGGAACCGCTTTGCAGCTTTGCTGCAATTCGCAGTTTTGTTGTTTCTCCGAAGCAGCAGGTTCAGTCGTCGAAGTCCCGACTGAAGGAACAGGTTCGTAGTTTTGCAATGCGGCTTTGGCCTCCCGGAGGTCGGCAAGAATTTTCGTCATGTCGCGCCTTACGAGCGGCGCCCCCAGCCCTCCCTGCTACCTGTTTCTTCGGGTCCTTCTGTCTGGTCGGTGGTTGTCGCTATTCCAGCTGCGGCGCCGTCTCGGTGGTCACTCTCTCCAGTTCCGTTGCCCTCTCGGCAGTCATCTTCATCAGGTATGGTCCGTGTGCAGACGTGTCCAATTGTGGCACAGTACTATTGCTGCAAGGTGTCTTGTTCGCCGCAGCCGCGTCCGTCGCATCAGCAACAGCGGGCGCCGCATCGGGAGCCGCGGGCACCGCATCGGGAACCAACATCTGATTATGCATCGTTCTTCGGGCAATAGAACGCACCAATATTCTGACTCGCCTCCTGAGTTTAATATAATTCCAAACGAGCCAGCCAACAATTAAGATCTGGGCGAGAGTCACCACAACGCTAAGCAACAGATTGCTTCCCACATGCTAAGCTGTGTTCAACATTTTATAAGCAGTTGGTTGGTCCGTCTCCAACATAAGTGTGCTGTGAGTAGCCTCAGCAAGCTGCTGCCGGACCAACACCCGCTCTTCACGTGTTGGGACCACGGCATTCTCTCGAAGGCATTCGTCAACGGAGTCGCGGTATTTGCAGTGAAAGAAAACGACCCATCGGGTTTGCTATCGCAGGTTCTTCAGGACCAAATTATACCCAGCAGCTCACAGCGCATGTCGCCCGCTGAAGGCTACCGCCGATCGCGAATAGGGTCGGTTCACCCTGAAAGAGTTGGTAAAATACCTGCAGCCAGTCGTGGAGGCGCTCACTGGGGTCGACGATGTACACTTCGGGGTCCGTCCAGATACAAGAGCGGCTCTGGTAAGAGTTGTTGTGCCGAACCGTTGGGCAGATGATCACTATGTTCTTGAAAACCCCTGCAAAACAGGCCTCCGAGAAGGTCCAAGGTTTTGTCACAGCCTGTTTGCCCGCAGATGCTGGCAGAGTGGGCGTCGCTGGGAAGCATATCAATACAAAGCTGACACGAACCGACCGTCTTCAATATTGAGCTGTGATTCACAGATAAGACACAGGTACACGTTCACTGCGCCATCACCGTCTGCCTCTTTGGCTATCTGGATCGTCACACCCTCGGAGGCAATATCCACTCGGCGCCCACTACCGAGAAGTTGGTTGTCATCGCTGGTTCGCATGTCCAGCCATAGCGCATATTTCGAGGTCAGGAACTCTGCATGAGAGACGTCCGCGAGCTGCAGGTCTTTGGGCACTGCGGCAACCTCTGGGACGCAATTAGAGCCACCGGCATAGTGCTTTTTGATCTGGTCCCATTGCTGGTATGCGCGAAGGGCATTGCTGTAGAGCTCGTTGTGCACTCCCTCAATTGTCACTCCGACCATGGTGATTTTAGGGTTATAAAATATATCGGTTTCTCTAGACCGTAGGGCGACCCGGGGCTGCTCGAACAGCATCAGTATGCATTTCATCGAGCAGGGCAGGGACGTTGATATTAATATTCAAAATGTGTCACTTTCGTCTTACGTCATATTGCGATGACGAAGAGCTCGGGCATAACGTGACCATGTCAAATGACCGCGAAAGCGCTATGATAGTATGGCATGTGACTCTCCAGCAGCTCAATGTCGAGTGGGGTGTAAAAGCAGTTGCCGTAAGCAGTAGGCAATTGCGTTGTCGTTCGCAACAGTATCTGCCTTGTCACCAGCCCCGGTTCTAAGCCTGGTTACGTTCGATTTTGGCAGGTGTCAATACCCTGCTAGACCGCTTTTTCACGCTCTTGTCTGGTCTTCCAGAGGTCACAATAGCAGTAGCAGACGTCAGAGTCATCGATAGACATAACCTCGTTTCCGCTGATTCTGATTTTCTTGACTATGGTGGACGATGTTAGTGAGATAGTGAAAGCGAGGCGGACAGTCCCTGGTACAATGACCTCGTTAGCTCCAATCTTAGAAAAGCGGAACAAGAGCTGCTGGTTCTGGTCGATCGTCGTGGGTTTGTTCGCAATGGCCACGCTCTGTCTCATTCCTTTTGCAGCCTGCGGTATGGGTTGACTTTGCACCCGTATTGATTTGAATACATGCGTTTACTTCGAACAATGATATGGTATTTACCCGACGGACGGGGGCCTTTAATACGAAGCATAGACGACTTAGATTTCACCACAGGCGACTGTGACGTTAACATCGATAATGTCGCGGACGACGAAACGCCCCTCATGCCGACGTATACGAAATAGGTCAGGTACTCCTCGAGTCGGCTGTATATGAATACTACAACAAATTGGCAGAAAAATGAATGGTCCCATCTGCTGGTCGTGACTACTCCAAGTTCGAAATGGATCGGTTCGGCAGGTTACGACTGAAGGCAACATATATCGCGAGCTTCAACGAGTAGACCGGGGATCCCCTATCGATTAATACTATTGCTGCAAACCAGGCTGGTGGTCTAGTCATAATGGACGATCTCGGATTCACGGATTGGAAGCGGGGTAAAACAAGTACACCCGCCCGTGCTGTAGTTGGCCTGCAGTGGCCACTGCTGAACTAGGCGGGGCTAACGACGAAATAGAAATATTCGAGCTCAGCGAGGTCCCACGTGTCGTCACCGATGCTATTCGTACAGTGGAGACCATGTTCACCGATATTCGGATGGACGAAAATAACCAACCGTTAGACCTTCGCGACCTTCGGGGACTCGATAAGGCTATGTGTAGACACAACGGGACGAGCTAAGGAACAACCTCGCCAAACAAACTCTCGACGTTGGATGCTCATATCGCACTAGAAAAAAGAAAAATGGAAGAAGCCCATGATGACGAAGATAAGCGGCGGATCACTGAAAGCCTGCAGGCTTTGCAGGATGAAAGAGAAGTTCGCGTGGAAGCATCCTCGGCTAACCGTGAGGAGATCCTTACCCAAATAAATCGGATCCGCGAAACAATCCCTCGGGTCCTGCATGAGGACACGACACTCCTTGAGCATCCTCAGAGCGCTAGGCATGACTATATCGACCCTAGTTCTCGCTCTCACGGTGGTGTTGCGCCAACCCCGGCACCAGCACCCTCTTCCGGCGGAGCCAAGGAGTGGTCCAAAAAGCAGCGAAAAGGCCTCGCCAGTCTCCTATCAATATTAGTTGGAAAAGAGGCTTCCGCACTGCCTGGGATGATAGACGGGCTCGCCTCCTTCTTGCTGTACATCTTGTCAATAACGGCGGGATGGCTTGTTGAGAATGTTTGGGCCATGGTCCTCGCGGTCGCTGGCCTCCTACTGTTCGCCGCCAGAGAGTGGATTAGGTCAAAGCCAAAGCACAATTAGCCTGATCGCTAGGAGTGGGCGACGATGAGCCCCAGTTTTTCAGCTTCGTGGGTGTCCGCAGCGGCAGGCAGAATGCCGAGAGCGACAGGCTGGGGGCCGGGGACGACAGTCGGAACGACAGTCGGTACTGCGGGTCGGAGGCGGGGGCAAAATCATCCGTCCCTCCGTCCGGGACTGGCGGGATAATCGACATGTTGATGTTCTTATGTTTGCTGAGCTGTTGCTGGGCGGTGGCCTCAACGAATTTATTGTTATAGCCCTGTGTTTGCTGCGCAAGCACGCGAAGATCCATGTAGCTGGGTGCCATGTACAGACCGACCGCATATTGCAGGGAATCCCGATAACAGCCGATTGCTGAGGGTAAATCGACTGGAGAGCCTATGATTTCCGCGACGTTCACCATCAGCTGCTTTTGTGCATCGAAAGCTGTGCCTGCTCCTATGATGCTCGTGCTCTGACTTTGTGCCGTAAGGAGAGCCCATACATAGGTCCTGATGTTGTCATTCAGCAGCTTGACGCCGGGCTTGGTGAACCCCATGGAGTCGTCCAATATAAAACTGGTACAGGCATCCGAAATATCGACATTGTGCTTCAAAGCGTCGTTCGGGTTGAAGAGGTGTTTCTTAAACCCCCCATGGTCGATACGGTATTTTCAGATCGGCTTCCAAAACATGCTAGAAGATCACAGCCACCCGTTTCCGTGGTCGATCTGCTGCCGGAAATCCGAATTGGGGTCTATGGCGAACTCGGCGCACATACACACATACGCCCGGCGATCGTAGGGGTTTGCCTGCCAGTCGAACTTCCTGTGGTAGTTTAGCGCTAAGCTAGATAAGGATACGCCGTGTTTGATAGTAAACGTGGAACCGAAACAACGCCCTAGATAGAGGATCCCCTGCGGTAAGGTGCTGGTTGTAAGATACACCACAACCAGACGTGGCACACAAGACGGCGAAATTGAATTGATTCTGCCACCACATCATACGGGCGCTCCTCCAGGAGCTGAAGGCATTGTTGTTCAACGTCGGATTGCCCGTGAGCGGCGGGTTGGCATAGCACTTGGTTATGTCTAGAAACGACGCCGAGAATGCCCCCGAAGAATTGACCACGACGGTGAGGTCGGACAGGTTCAGTTTTTTCTGCACGTAGTGTGCTCCAGGAGCGTAGCCGCATTTACAGCGAATGCCTTGCCGATCATTATTATATCTCGTAGAGAGAAATATGTTTGCTACGCTCACTACTGTTCAAGGTGGTGCAACGCTTCTGGACAAATCGATCGACAACTGCTGCGGGGAGCGACGCGTCGGCCTTCGGTCGATCACATTCACGATCGGCTGGCGAAACGTGGGGGGAATGAGGGGTTCGGATGCGAGTGGGCGCGATGATTCCGAAGGGGATTTGGAATTCGCGTGCCCTCAAGACGTTTGTTCCTGACGAGCTTAACGGCCGAGCCAGTCTCACAATTTCGAAGGCCACCGAGCTTGCGACACTGACACGGGCCTGTAGGGCTGGCCTTCACGAAGATCCTCCGTGTGCACCTTAAGCAGCTCAATACCACCTATAACACATTAGACGGGGGCCCCAGCACCCTAATAAAGGGCGTGTACGCCAACGACTGCTTCTACGGGGAGACTGTAGGCGTGGAAATCTCTGACGTCTGACGCAGAAGTCTGACGTTACCAAGCATGCGGGGCGGAGGTCAGGATTTACGATATTCGACGCCACACCAATTAAAGCTCTCGCCGGGAGTATTATTAACGTCCTTACAAAATTCACCGACGCTGGGAGCTCTTCCACCGTGGTGACATTATTAATCGAACTAGACTTATACAAACTATATCCCGAGTTGCGATCCGGGGCGGCCGATCTGACTGCGTTCCGACTGAACAGGATTGTTGAGATCCAGACTCTACTCCTATATGAAGAATGTGCCCGTGCGGGCCTCGCCGAAAAATATTAACTGGCTACTAATACGGTGGACGGCATCGACACAGCACTTGCAGTAGTGAGCGGCGTGGTAAGCGTTACTGTACTATCAATGCTTGTCGGCGCGCCAATAGCTGTCGGCTTAAGCGCAATCGCGACCGGATGTGGGCTGCTGTGGATGACCGGGCGCTTAGTAGGCCGCCGACTAGAAGCACAGAGCAGAAATCATGACCGCATTGCCGTCGCGGCACGGGCGAAGAAAAATAGCATTGATGCTATAATTAGCAGTGCCATTCAGTGTCACGAATCGTAGCCGACTATTTTCTTTATCATCCATTAATTGTAACACGGGTCACACAATACTAGTATAGAGCACAATAATCGAATATTCTAGTACAGACGATCGTGTGTGAAATATCGCTCCCGTGGAATAAACGGCTGGAGAGAATAGCGCTTTATCCGAAACCGTGCACGGACCACCAGTATTGGATTTTGCACTGGTCATATCTGGGTGATCTACACTGTTTATGCAGACTTGGATGCTAGCCTAATTACCTAGTAGGTCATATCTACTTATGACTGAAGTATTTCAGATAAATTCACCAGATATCTCATGAGCTAGACTGACTGTTAGAACATTAGTCCACTTACGCAAAATTGTAAGCCAAATGTTGGCACATAAGTTTTATATTGACAGGCAGACTACATGAGGATAGTCGTGCACTAGAGTGGGAGTATATATTTGACTTAGCACCATGTACTATCAGTCGGACACTCAATTCCATTCTTGTGACACATTGGATCGCAAACTTTCACTGGGAATTGGTGAGTACATATGTTTTAGTCACTTTCTAATACTGCCATTTAAGTCTGAATCTTGCCAACGCCAGAACTTCTACTCATCGTTATCGCATCCTCGATAATACTACACTATTTAATTTGCCTGAGTTAATTGGACCCGTTTCGACCAAACGCTTGGTCAATAAAAGCCGTATGGCATGTATCCGCTGATGTAGATTATCTCCCTTAATCAAATCGTATTGATTCATTAATTCGTCGTGCTTACGTGTAAATGATAAAGATTACAGGACTGGCATGTGGGAGCATTCCGTGAGTATTGTAATGGCATATTATTCTCATGTGTTTTGCGGCATGTCACTCTGACTAATTGCATTAGCAATTTATTGTATTTGTAAACGAAAGGCCAACTCGATTGAAATGTTCACTAACATTAGCTATGCATTTTATATTACGATTCAGTCCAATATCAGTTCTGCGCCCTGTACAATACATTAGAATATTGCCAATTTTAAACATGTCACAATTGTAACGTGAATTTACTGGACGACTTTCATTACTCTATGGGGGACACATGCAAACTCCTAACCCAGTCGTCTGTACATTCATTTTATTAAGTCATATACGTTCACAGTGTATTGTAAATATTGTAAATGCTATTACGACCAGGATAGACCAGATCAGACAGTTCTGCTATAAATTCACTGATCAGTAAGCTGCAATAAGGACATGATGTGAAGTATAATTTATTTCAATCACTGATGCTTTGGGTTTATCATTAGTAATATAATACTGTGAGTCTGCACATGAATATACTTGGCACAGTTGCTCTTTATTAAGTTAGCGCAGTTGGCCACGGGCAGTCTGATCAGGGTAAGGCCTGTCGCAATCAAATGTTTGTTTACTAATGGTAAATAACTGTGAATGACGTCTGTATTCACATGTACGGCTGTGAATAGATATATCGTTGGGTACACTAGATATAGTGGCTATTCATTAATGTGTTATATCGCATTTTCCGACTTATGAATTCCATCAGCCCCCTTCTTCCAATTAGTGAACATATCTTTGTGTACATTGCAGTTTATCATGTTCATTGTAATATATGTTGATGTTTAGTATTGCCAGCAACGAGCGACGGCACGTCCACACTTTGTGTATGCGTAGAACCAGTACGCAACACATATCTATTTATTCTGGAGTCCACAACACGACACCGTGTACCAGCGGGGACTCTGCTCGGCGTGGACCAAGGGCGTATTCGAGTGGGGCATCATTCCGTTGACGTCATTCCGTCCAAGGACGTGATGAATTGTTAAGGACATTCACCGATGTGTTATTGGCCCCATCCGCCCAAGTAGGTCTGTATCTTATAGTTACAAGTAATCTTACGACGTCATTAGAACGTCACTCCCATCATAGCGGAAGCCGGAGTTAATTAACGGAAATCTAACATTGGATCTTGATCCTGATCATGATGACGTATACTGTTGAACTATACCTACCTGTTCCAGAATCGCGGATGTGCCTTGGTTGTGCCAGTGCCTGTGGCGGTGGCTACTAGGGGACGTTGTCCGTACTGACATTACCATCCATTGTTTGTGCATTTAATTTATGTAAATATATCATCATTGTAAAAACATACCTTGTTGTCCACAACGTGCTTGGTGTTCCATCACTTCAGTAAAGTAAACTAGCCCGGTGTCACCCTGGCATGACATTCAGGACAATGAAATTTCCAATGATGAGTTCAAGACTGTATGTGATGAATGGGACAGGTATCAGGCCTTGACATATTATGTCCGGGCTAAATCTAAGTCCTCTCGATGTCAGTCGATGATGTAAAACAACTTGTACTCTGGGGCGAGAGGAAGAGAGAAGATAACTCATACAACGTGTAGGGTAACATATTCCTGTATATGCATGTTTCATACGGCTTCCGATGCGCCGCCTCGAGTTCCAAGTGCACCACCGCTTGTTATATCGAAATTCGGCTGATTGTTGGCGCAGTTAAACGGCGGTCGTATAGGAACGCCGTTGACATGCTGTTGTTTATCTATAAACCGGTCGGCCATTTTGTTTCAGGTCGGCCATCTTGTTTTTGTAAACGTGAGTCTCCGTACAGTGGCGACATACACCACTCGACTACCGAGCCAGCTGTGAAATACATACATAAACCCGTAAGCTATATAAAAACACTTCATGTTGTGCAATAAGGTGTGTAGTCTGTTTTTATTTTATTTCCTATAATAAGTTATGTTTTTATGCAATAATAGGGGGTGTTCCGTCTTAAATTATTAAAAATAAAATTAAAACAATAATAAGACTGAATTATATCTCAGTTAAACTCTTGGTTTGCATATATACATGTACATATGCTTGTTGTATTATCGATAAGCGAAATAAACTCGGCTAAAAATAGATATCTTCAATTAGTCTTGACCAGACAAATGGCTCTTCATTTGGAGCGACGGCAACTGTGACATGCATGATTGGCTATGAAGTGACTGGCGGTCAACTTTCGTGTCTCGATACAGGATTATAGAGCACATCGCCAACTTGTGATGTTTATGGTAAGCCAGAAGAACCTATGTACACATCGTGCTTTTCTGGGCACTGTCTAATGTATGCAAACACAGACAATGGCGCACACAGACATTGTGTGACGTTTAATATATGAGAATCACACAGTTCAAACATGTCAATATGAGGCCTCTGTCGAGAAATTAGTTGACAGATAGAGGCTGTAGTTGATAGATAACAGTATTGTGACTGCCATCTAAGAATTCCCCATGTAAGACGTGTTTGTTATAATAATATAGATAGCAACGAATGATTTGGTCCAAGCTGTTCATTATAATGGTACACTGAACTGAAATCAAAGCTCCTAGCATTTAATTCATATTCAGATATATAATGCTAAATAAGATGCAGCCATCATTTAATGTATGAGGTATGCAAACACAGACAATGGCGTACACAGACAACGTTTGACGTTTAATATAAGACAAACACACAGTACAAACATTCTATATGAGGCATCTATCGAGTAATTATTTGATAGATAGAGGCTGTAGTTGATAGATAACAGTTATGTGACTGTCATCTCAGAATTCTCCATGTAAGACGTGTATGTGCATACTTTTAATAGCAACGAATGATTTGGTCCAAACTGTTCAATATAATGGTACACTGAACTGAAATCAAAGCTCTCAGCATTTAATGAATATTCAGATATATGATTCTAGAAAATATTCCGCCATCATTTAATGCACATGTCGATCATATTTGAATCGGAAATTCATCAGCAATACCTAATATTTACGCAAAAGACTGGGTTACACAGACACACCACAAGGAATGTCCGAAGGCATGTATAGAGAATGGAAATTATGTATTGCGATTCTGTGTACCTCCAGCAGTAGTAGTTATTCTCGTCGGATCAACTTCAAAACTAATGTATTCGTTTGTCCATTAGAGCAAACCAAAGTCCAATGCATCATGCTTAAAAACTATAAGCGTGTCATTTATTTCAAGATTGCGGAAGCACATTTCCTACAATTCCGAATGCAAAATCCGCCACGTTAGATGCTGCCAACACAAGTATATACCTGTCTACTGCAAACATTATATGTAACGACGGGTACAACTTGATGGGATATGGCCGGTTCACGTGTCAGGATGGCGGGGCATGGTCTACAGACACGACATGTGTCATCAAAGATTGTGGCCAACTTCCAACAGTGACCGACGCTGCTTCTATTAGTCTTGACCAGACAAATGTCTCTTCATTTCGAGCGACGGCAACTGTGATATGCATGGTTGGCTATGAAGTGACTGGCGGTCAACTTTCGTGTGTCGATACAGGATCATGGAGCACATCGCCAACTTGTGATGTTTATGGTAAGCTAGAAAAACATATGTACACATCGTGCTTTTCTGGGCACTGTCTAATGTATTCAAACACAGACAATGGCGTACACAGACATTGTGTGACGTTTAATATATGACAAACACACACTTAAAACATGTCAATATGAGACCTCTATCGAGTAATTAGTTGACAGATAGAGGCTGTTGTTGATATAAAACAGTATTGTGACTGCCATCTTAGAATTCCCCATGTAAGACGTGTTTGTTATAATAATATTGATAGCAACGAATGATTTGGTCCAAGCAGTTCATTATAATGGTACACTGAACTGAAATCAAAGCTCCTCGCATATAATTCATATTCAGATATATAATGCTAGAAAAGATGCCGCCATCATTTAATGTATGAGGTATGCAAACACAGACAATGGCATACACAGACATTGTGTGACGTTTAATATAAGACAAACACACAGTACAAACATGTCAATATGAGGCATCTATCGAGTAATTATTTGATAGATAGAGGCTGTAGTTGATAGATAACAGTTATGTGACTGTCATCACAGAATTCTCCATGTAAGACGTGTATGTGCATACTTTTGATAGCAACGAATGATTTGGTCCAAACAGTTCAATATAATGGTACACTGAACTGAAATCAAAGCTCACAGCATTTAATGAATATTCAGATATATGATTCTAGAAAATATTCCGCCATCATTTAATGCACATGTCGATCATATTTGAATCGGAAATTCATCAGCAATACCTAATCTTTACGCAAAAGACTGGGTTACACAGACACACCACAAGGAATGTCCGAAGGCATGTATATGAGAATGGAAATTATGTATTGCGATGCTGTGTACCTCCAGCAGTAGTAGTTATTCTCATCGGATCAACTTCAAAACTAATGTATTCGTTTGTCCATTAGTGCAAACCAAAGTCCAATGCATCATGCTTAAAAACTATAAGCGTGTCATTTATTTCAAGATTGCGGAAGCACATTTCCTACAATTCCGAATGCAAAATCCGCCACGTTAGATGCTGCCAACACAAGTATATACCTGTCTACTGCAAACATTATATGTAACGACGGGTACAAATTGATGGGAGATGGCCGGTTCACGTGTCAGGATGGCGGGGCATGGTCTACAGACACGACATGTGTCATCAAAGATTGTGGCCAACTTCCAACAGTGACCGACGCTGCTTCTATTAGTCTTGACCAGACAAATGTCTCTTCATTTCGAGCGACGGCAACTGTGATATGCATGGTTGGCTATGAAGTGACTGGCGGTCAACTTTCGTGTCTCGATACAGGATCATGGAGCACATCGCCAACTTGTGATGTTTATGGTAAGCTAGAAAAACATATGTACACATCGTGCTTTTCTGGGCACTGTCTAATGTATTCAAACACAGACAATGGCGTACACAGACATTGTGTGACGTTTAATATATGACAAACACACACTTAAAACATGTCAATATGAGACCTCTATCGAGTAATTAGTTGACAGATAGAGGCTGTTGTTGATATAAAACAGTATTGTGACTGCCATCTTAGAATTCCCCATGTAAGACGTGTTTGTTATAATAATATTGATAGCAACGAATATGATTTGGTCCAAGCAGTTCATTTATAAGGTGGTACACTGAACTGAAATCAAAGCTCCTCGCATATAATTCATATTTCAGATATATAATGCTAGAAAAGATGCCGCCATCATTTAATGTATGAGGTATGCAAACACAGACAATGGCGTACACAGACATCGTGTGACGTTTACTATAAGACAAACACACAGTACAAACATTCTATATGAGGCATCTATCGAGTAATTATTTGATAGATAGAGGCTGTAGTTGATAGGTAACAGTTATGTGACTGTCATCTCAGAATTCTCCATGTAAGACGTGTATGTGCATACTTTTAGTAGCAACGAATGATTTGGTCCAAACTGTTCAATATAATGGTACACTGAACTGAAATCAAAGCTCACAGCATTTAATGAATATTCAGATATATGATTCTAGAAAATATTCCGCCATCATTTAATGCACATGTCGATCATATTTGAATCGGAAATTCATCAGCAATACCTAATCTTTACGCAAAAGACTGGGTTACACAGACACACCACAAGGAATGTCCGAAGGCATGAATATGAGAATGGAAATTATGTATTGCGATTCTGTGTACCTCCAGCAGTAGTAGTTATTCTCATCGGATCAACTGCAAAACTAATGTATTCGTTTGTCCATTAGTGCAAACCAAAGTCCAATACATCATGCTTAAAAACTATAAGCGTGTCATTTATTTCAAGATTGCGGAAGCACATTTCCTACAATTCCGAATGCAATATCCGCCTCGTTAGATGCTGCCAACACAAGTATATACCTGTCTACTGCAAACATTACATGTAACGACGGGTACTACTTGACGGGAGATGGCGGTTCACGTGTCAGGATGGCGGGGGCATGGTCTACAGACACGGACATTGTGTCATCAAAGATTGTGGCCAAACTTCCAAACAGTGACCGACGCTGCTTCTATTAGTCTTGACCAGACAAATGTCTCTTCATTTCGAGCGACGGCAACTGTGATATGCATGGTTGGCTATGAAGTGACTGGCGGTCAACTTTCGTGTCTCGATACAGGATCATGGAGCACATCGCCAACTTGTAATGTTTATGGTAAGCTAGAAAAACATATGTACACATCGTGCTTTTCTGGGCACTGTCTAATTTATGCAAACACAGACAATGGCGTACACAGACATTATGTGACGTTTAATATATGACAAACACACAATTAAAACATGTCAATATGAGACCTCTATCGAGTAATTAGTTGACAGATAGAGGCTGTTGTTGATATAAAACAGTATTGTGACTGCCATCTCAGAATTCCCCATGTAAGACGTGTTTGTTATAATAATATTGATAGCAACGAATGATTTGGTCCAAGCTGTTCATTATAATGGTACACTGAACTGAAATCAAAGCTCCTAGCATTTAATTCATATTCAGATATATAATATAGTGCATGCTTTTGATAGCAACGAATGATTTGGTCCAAACTGTTCAATATAATGGTACACTGAACAGAAATCAAAGCTCACAGCATTTAATTCATATTCAGATATATAATGCTAGAAAAGATGCCGCCATCATTTAATGTATGAGGTATGCAAACACAGACAATGGCGTACACAGACATCGTGTGACGTTTAATATAAGACAAACACACAGTACAAACAGTCTATATGAGGCATCTATCGAGTAATTATTTGATAGATAGAGGATGTAGTTGATAGATAACAGTTAATGTGACTGTCATCTCAGAATTCTCCATGTAAGACGTGTATGTGCATACTCTTTAATTAGCAAACGAATGATTTGGTCCAAACAGTTCAATATAATGGTACACTGAACTGAAATCAAAGCTCACAGCATTTAATGAATATTATATATGATTCTAGAAAATATTCCGCCATCATTTAATGCACATGTCGATCATATTTGAATCGGAAATTCATCAGCAATACCTAATCTTTACGCAAAAGACTGGGTTACACAGACACACCACAAGGAATGTCCGAAGGCATGTATATGAGAATGGAAATTATGTATTGCGATTCTGTGTACCTCCAGCAGTAGTAGTTATTCTCATCGGATCAACTCAAAACTAATGTATTGGTTTGTCCATTAGTGCAAACCAAAGTCCAATGCATCATGCTTAAAAACTATAAGCGTGTCATTTATTTCAAGATTGCGGAAGCACATTTCCTACAATTCCCAATGCAAAATCCGCCACGTTAGATGCTGCCAACACAAGTATATACCTGTCTACTGCAAAAATTATATGTAACGACCGGTACAACTTGACGGGAGATGGCCGGTTCACGTGTCAGGATGGCGGGGCATGGTCTACAGACACGACATGTGTCATCAAAGATTGTGGCCAACTTCCAACAGTGACCGACGCTGCTTCTATTAGTCTTGACCAGACAAATGTCTCTTCATTTCGAGCGACGGCAACTGTGATATGCATGGTTGGCTATGAAGTGACTGGCGGTCAACTTTCGTGTCTCGATACAGGATCATGGAGCACATCGCCAACTTGTGATATTTATGGTAAGCTAGAAAAACATATGTACACATCGTGCTTTTCTGGGCACTGTCTAATGTATGCAAACACAGACAATGGCGTACACAGACATTATGTGACGTTTAATATATGACAAACAAACAATTAAAACATGTCAATATGAGACCTCTATCGAGTAATTAGTTGACCGATAGAGGCTGTTGTTGATATAAAACAGTATTGTGACTGCCATCTCAGAATTCCCCATGTAAGACGTGTTTGTTATAATAATATTAATAGCAACGAATGATTTGGTCCAAGCTGTTCATTATAATGGTACACTGAACTGAAATCAAAGCTCCTAGCATTTAATTCATATTCAGATATGTAATATAGTGCATGCTTTTGATAGCAACGAATGATTTGGTCCAAACTGTTCAATATAATGGTACACTGAACTGAAATCAAAGCTCACAGCATTTAATGAATATTCAGATATATGATTCTAGAAAATATTCCGCCATCATTTAATGCACATGTCGATCATATTTGAATCGGAAATTCATCAGCAATACCTAATCTTTACGCAAAAGACTGGGTTACACAGACACACCACAAGGAATGTCCGAAGGCATGTATATGAGAATGGAAATTATGTATTGTGATTCCGTTGTACCTCCAGCAGTAGTAGCTTTATTCTCATCGGATCAACTTCAAAACTAATGTATTCGTTTGTCCATTAGTGCAAACCAAAGTCCAATGCATCATGCTTAAAAACTATAAGCGTGTCATTTATTTCAAGATTGCGGAAGCACATTTCCTACAATTCCGAATGCAAAATCCGCCACGTTAGATGCTGCCAACACAAGTATATACCTGTCTACTGCAAACATTACATGTAACGACGGGTACAACTTGACGGGAGATGGCCGGTTCACGTGTCAGGATGGCGGGGCATGGTCTACAGACACGACATGTGTCATCAAAGATTGTGGCCAACTTCCAACAGTGACCGACGCTGCTTCTATTAGTCTTGACCAGACAAATGTCTCTTCATTTCGAGCGACGGCAACTGTGATATGCATGGTTGGCTATGAAGTGACTGGCGGTCAACTTTCGTGTCTCGATACAGGATCATGGAGCACATCGCCAACTTGTGATGTTTATGGTAAGCTAGAAAAACATATGTACACATCGTGCTTTTCTGGGCACTGTCTAATGTATGCAAACACAGACAATGGCGTACACAGACATTGTGTGACGTTTTATATATGACAAACACACAGTTAAAACATGTCAATATGAGACCTCTATCGAGTAATTAGTTGACAGATAGAGGCTGTTGTTGATATAAAACAGTATTGTGACTGCTATCTCAGAATTCCCCATGTAAGACGTGTTTGTTATAATAATATTGATAGCAACGAATGACTTGGTCCAAGCTGTTCATTATAATGGTACACTGAACTGAAATCAAAGCTCCTAGCATTTAATTCATATTCAGATATATAATGCTAGAAAAGATGCCGCCATCATTTAATGTATGAGGTATGCAAACACAGACAATGGCGTACACAGACATCGTGTGACGTTTACTATAAGACAAACACACAGTACAAACATTCTATATGAGGCATCTATCGAGTAATTATTTGATAGATAGAGGCTGTAGTTGATAGATAACAGTTATGTGACTGTCATCTCAGAATTCTCCATGTAAGACGTGTATGTGCATACTTTTAATAGCAACGAATGATTTGGTCCAAACAGTTCAATATAATGGTACACTGAACTGAAATCAAAGCTCACAGCATTTAATGAATATTCAGATATATGATTCTAGAAAATATTCCGCCATCATTTAATGCACATGTCGATCATATTTGAATCGGAAATTCATCAGCAATACCTAATCTTTACGCAAAAGACTGGGTTACACAGACACACCACAAGGAATGTCCGAAGGCATGTATATGAGAATGGAAATTATGTATTGCGATTCTGTGTACCTCCAGCAGTAGTAGTTATTCTCATCGGATCAACTTCAAAACTAATGTATTGGTTTGTCCATTAGTGCAAACCAAAGTCCAATGCATCATGCTTAAAAACTATAAGCGTGTCATTTATTTCAAGATTGCGGAAGCACATTTCCTACAATTCCCAATGCAAAATCCGCCACGTTAGATGCTGCCAACACAAGTATATACCTGTCTACTGCAAAAATTATATGTAACGACCGGTACAACTTGACGGGAGATGGCCGGTTCACGTGTCAGGATGGCGGGGCATGTCTACAGACACGACATGTGTCATCTAAAGATTGTGGCCAACTTCCAACAGTGACCGACGCTGCTTCTATTAGTCTTGACCAGACAAATGTCTCTTCATTTCGAGCGACGGCAACTGTGATATGCATGGTTGGCTATGAAGTGACTGGCGGTCAACTTTCGTGTCTCGAATACAGGATCATGGAGCACATCGCCAACTTGTGATATTTATGGTAAGCTAGAAAAAACATATGTACACATCGTGCTTTTCTGGGCACTGTCTAATGTATGCAAAACACAGACAATGGCGTACACAGACATTATGTGACGTTTAATATATGACAAACAAACAATTAAAACATGTCAATATGAGACCTCTATCGAGTAATTAGTTGACCGATAGAGGCTGTTGTTGATATAAAACAGTATTGTGACTGCCATCTCAGAATTCCCCATGTAAGACGTGTTTGTTATAATAATATTGATAGCAACGAATGATTTGGTCCAAGCTGTTCATTATAATGGTACACTGAACTGAAATCAAAGCTCCTAGCATTTAATTCATATTCAGATATGTAATATAGTGCATGCTTTTGATAGCAACGAATGATATGGTCCAAACTGTTCAATATAATGGTACACTGAACTGAAATCAAAGCTCACAGCATTTAATGAATATTCAGATATATGATTCTAGACAATATTCCGCCATCATTTAATGCACATGTCGATCATATTTGAATCGGAAATTCATCAGCAATACCTAATCTTTACGCAAAAGACTGGGTTACACAGACACACCACAAGGAATGTCCGAAGGCATGTATATGAGAATGGAAATTATGTATTGTGATTCCGTGTACCTCCAGCAGTAGTAGCTATTCTCATCGGATCAACTTCAAAACTAATGTATTCGTTTGTCCATTAGTGCAAACCAAAGTCCAATGCATCATGCTTAAAAACTATAAGCGTGTCATTTATTTCAAGATTGCGGAAGCACATTTCCTACAATTCCGAATGCAAAATCCGCCACGTTAGATGCTGCCAACACAAGTATATACCTGTCTACTGCAAACATTACATGTAACGACGGGTACAACTTGACGGGAGATGGCCGGTTCACGTGTCAGGATAGCGGGGCATGGTCTACAGACACGACATGTGTCATCAAAGATTGTGGCCAACTTCCAACAGTGACCGACGCTGCTTCTATTAGTCTTGACCAGACAAATGTCTCTTCATTTCGAGCGACGGCAAATGTGATATGCATGGTTGGCTATGAAGTGACTGGCGGTCAACTTTCGTGTCTCGATACAGGATCATGGAGCACATCGCCAACTTGTGATGTTTATGGTAAGCTAGAAAAACATATGTACACATCGTGCTTTTCTGGGCACTGTCTAATGTATGCAAACACAGACAATGGCGTACACAGACATTGTGTGACGTTTAATATATGACAAACACACAATTAAAACATGTCAATATGAGACCTCTATCGAGTAATTAGTTGACAGATAGAGGCTGTTGTTGATATAAAACAGTATTGTGACTGCTATCTCAGAATTCCCCATGTAAGACGTGTTTGTTATAATGATATTGATAAAGCAACGAATGACTTGGTCCAAGCTGTTCATTATAATGGTACACTCAACTGAAATCAAAGCTCCTAGCATTTAATTCATATTCAGATATATAATGCTAGAAAAGATGCCGCCATCATTTAATGTATGATGTTTGCAAACACAGACAATGGCGTACACAGACATCGTGTGACGTTTAATATAAGACAAACACACAGTACAAACATTCTATATGAGGCATCTATCGAGTAATTATTTGATAGATGGAGGCTGTAGTTGATAGATAACAGTTATGTGACTGTCATCTCAGAATTCTCCATGTAAGACGTGTATGTGCATACTTTTAATAGCAACGAATGATTTGGTCCAAACTGTTCAATATAATGGTACACTGAACTGAAATCAAAGCTCACAGCATTTAATGAATATTCAGATATATGATTCTAGAAAATATTCCGCCATCATTTAATGCACATGTCGATCATATTTGAATCGGAAGTTCATCAGCAATACCTAATCTTTACGCAAAAGACTGGGTTACACAGACACACCACAAGGAATGTCCGAAGGCATGTATAGAGAATGGAAATTATGTATTGCGATTCTGTGTACCTCCAGCAGTAGTAGTTATTCTCATCGGATCAACTTCAAAACTAATGTATTCGTTTATCCATTAGTGCAAACCAAAGTCCAATACATCATGCTTAAAAACCATAAGCGTGTCATTTATTTCAAGATTGCGGAAGCACATTTCCTACAATCCCGAATGCAAAATCCGCCACGTTAGATGCTGCCAACACAAGTATATACCTGTCTACTGCAAACATTATATGTAACGACGGGTACCACTTGACGGGAGATGGCCGGTTCACGTGTCAGGATGGCGGGGCATGGTCTACAGACACGACATGTGTTATCAAAGATTGTGGCCAACTTCCAACAGTGACCGACGCTGCTTCTATTAGTGTTGACCAGACAAATGACTCTTCATTTGGAGCGACGGCAACTGTGACATGCATGGTTGGCTATGAAGTGACTGGCGGTCAACTTTCGTGTCTCGATACAGGATCATGGAGCACATCGCCAACTTGTGATGTTTATGGTAAGCTAGAAAAACCTATGTACACAATGTGCTTTTCTGGGCACTCTCTAATGTATGCAAACACAGACAATGGCGTACACAGACATTGTGTGACGTTTAATATATGACAAACACACAATTAAAACATGTCAATATGAGACCTCTATCGAGTAATTAGTTGACAGATAGAGGCTGTTGTTGATATAAAGCAGTATTGTGACTGCCATCTCAGAATTCCCCATGTAAGACGTGTTTGATATAATAATATTGATAGCAACGAATGATTTGGTCCAAGTTGTTCGTTATAATGGTACACTGAACTGAAATCAAAGCTCCTAGCATTTAATTCATATTCAGATATATACTACTAGAAAAGATGCCGCCATCATTTAATGTATGAGGTATGCAAACACAGACAATGGCGTACACAGACATTGTGTGACGTTTAATATAAGACAAACACACAGTACAAACATGTCAATATGAGGCATCTGTCACGATAATTTGGATTTTATTAGGTATTGAAGAAATAATGCCTCCAGTAGATACCTGTATGCAGGTATTATAATCAGTGAAGGCTTGGGGTATAATCAGTTATGGTCAGAGGTGTGAAAGTTCTGAACAATGTGTGACTGGTGTATAATGTAACACTGAGTTGGAGTGGGTGAGTATGTTCTGGGCAGTTTGTTGATAGCAATGGTCAGTGACACAAGTGCTATAAGGGACGTTATTACATTGGAATTATTGCTTGCTGCCTGTTCAGAAGTATCTTCTCTGTAAGTAAACATTTTATGTGGGGATAATCATCGATTGGAGTGATATTGTGTGAAGTTTGGAATTAGTCCAGTCAATTGGGGAAAGTTATAGCATTTAACTTAGTGCGGGTGCAAATATTGATTTCAGGCGGCTGTTGGGAAGAGAGTGTGTACTTGGGGTGACGTGCGTATGCGAGACATGGGCTGGCTAATGATGACCGTGGTTTAGTGCAGTGCCGAGTTGTGAATTGAGATATTATTTACTGTTGCTTGGCAACCAGATACAGTGCCGATTTATGACTATACCAATTCTGTGATCGTATCCATTAACTACTTAGTGTACGGATGGTTTGGAGCTTAGTGCATATCAGCTGTGTGCATTTCATTGCTTAGTGCTTAACGTGTTAGTGACAGCGAATTTTGTGGATATTTATTCCAGTCAATGTATGGACTTGGAATAAATGGGCTTAGTGCCGTGAAAAGCTTTGTGCTAGTGGCTTAGTGCGTAAACGAGGTTGTGCTGTCGTGCTCTATATAACCGTGAAGGATACATAGACATTATGTAATAATATTGGTACAGTAAATACATCTGGGCTGTATTTTTGTGTGCATATGTAGGGGAAATAGGCCATGTACTACGTGATGAGATCGATATACATGTGTTTAGTGGTGTTTTATTGGTTTGTGCAATACATTGTAAACCATACATCTAACTGATGATATTCCATCCCGATGATTTGTGACAAATGGTGGCAGCGGTGGGATAGTATTGTCATCGGGATATAAACTTTGCAAATGATATTGGACTTTATGTGAGAGTGGATTGTAGCAGTGACGTGGACTTACATGTAGCAGTGACGCGGGCCTCCAGTGACTATATTGCAATAACATATCATATGTGAATGACAATTAGAAAAAAAACAATGTGAATTTGTCGTGATAACAATATGAAAATAGTATAGTGATCACAATGACATAGATCTGTGTGACTGTAGGTTTTTTATTTATTTACAACGTAAGGGTTGTCTGCGCCTATATGTGTAATTAGTTGGTACTATCTAAATATATAGTGATCATGTCCAGTCCTGTCTATTATCATGTAGTAATCACTTGGACCAAATTATTTTTGAAATCATGGATTTTGCAAAGTTAGTTGAAGTAGGGAAGGAACTGGGGTTAGAAAAAAAAGAACTTATTGAGTTTGTGGAGAGAGAGCAAGAAAAGGAGAGAGAGAGAGTAGAAAGTGACAATGAGAAGGAGAACTAAAGATTATAACGTGAAGAGAGGCGGGAAAAGGACCAACGAGATAGGGATGAAAGAGCACTCGAACGAGAAGCTAAGGTCAGGGTACAGTTGATGGAAAAACAAATAGAACTGGAGAGAGTGAAAACCGAACTCTATAATAAGGAATCTGTGGAACCAGTTAAAGTTACTGGTCCGAAGTTACCCCCATTTGAAGAGCAGAAAGATGACATGGACGCGTATTTACACAGGTTTGAAAGGTATGCAAAGACATGTAAATGGCCGCAGAAAGATTGGGCAATAAATTTAAGTGCCTTGCTAAAAGGCCAGGCTCTTGATGTGTACTCGATTGTCACCTGCAGATGCAGATGACTTTGAAAAGGTAAGAGATGCCTTATTGAAGCGGTTTCAGATGACTCAGGAGGGCTTTAGACAGAAGCTTCCGGGTTGTAGTCCAGAAAAAGGTGAGACGGGTCCTCAATTTGCAGCAAGATTGCCAAATTATTTAGTCAGATGGATAGAGTTGTCCGCCACAGAGAAAACTTATGACGGACTCGTAGACTTATTATTGCAAGAGTAATTTGTTAATGCATGCCCAAAGCAATTATCCTTGTTTTTGAAAGAACGTAAACCCACTTGAGTAGAAATGATGTCAGAGCTAGCTGAGCAATTCTTGGAAGCTCACGGAGGTCAGTTCTGGGGGTTGGAACCCATGATTGTTAGTAAGAAATTGATGGGCACAGACAAACTTTTCTCAGACTCAGATACAGGTAGCTTATCAAATAGTAAACCACCACCAAGAACATGTATTAACTCCAACCTAGTTGACAGGAAAACCACACAACCATTTGGAGCCACTACACGTAATTGTTATTATTGTCAGAAGCCGGGTCATAGCATTAAAGAATGTTTCAGAAGACAGCATGATATGAAATTTCAGGGAAGCAAACGTATTGCAGGTATGATGAGAGTAGTCGAACCAGATGAACCCGATATATCCAAGTATAGTACCTGTAAGTGCTGTGGTGGTACAGGTGCTAGAACTTCACTGGATAACGTACAATCGGCGAATGCTTGTATTACACAGGAGGACGGACAATACGACTGTTGTACTAGAGACAATAAGGTTAGATTGAAATGTGGACATGAACTGCCATTGATAAGTGCACTTTGTATGAATAGGACAATTGATAGTACCATGCCAACTGTGGAAGGTAGGTTGAATGGGAAGTGTATTAGCGTACTACGGGATATAGGTTGCAGCGGAGTAGTTGTAAAGAGGGATTTGGTGGAAAAAGGTCAAATGTCAGGTAAGATAAAGCGCTGTATACTTATAGATGGTACAGTCAGAGACACACCAGTGGCTAATCTGTATGTTGAAACGCCGCTCTACACAGGTGATATTGAAGTAATGTGTATGACTGATCCAGTATTTGACTTAGTTTTGGGTAATATCAGGGGTGCTAGAGAACCAAATGATCCAGCTATGTCGGTGATAAATACAATAGGCAGATGTTACCCTTTGATAGAACCAGCAACTGGCATTGAACAAAGTTGTCAGGTAAGTGAGACAGACATAGGATTAGGTCAGGCAGGACAAACAAGAGGTCAGAAAATAAAGGAAAATGAAGGGGTTCGCAAGTTCAATTTGCTCCACTTAGTTGACACAGACAAAAGTGAGTTTAAAGTGGAGCGACAAAATGATAAGACTCTAAAACGGACCAGGGACAAGGCTGAAGATGCTGCAATGAAGGAACCCAAGAAGTGGTTCGAGATCATAAATGGACTGATATATAGGAACTACGAAGACAGCAGAGTTAAACACGGTAGGACACAGAAACAGTTTAGGAAATTACCGTTTGGCTTGATAATAATGGCCATTTTACTACTTGTCCATTTAAAATTTTCGGAACTGAGAAAACCGTACCAGTATGTGTTACAGCTACGAGAACAGTTAGACAAGGAGTGCGATTCATTGGACGGAAACCAGTTGGGACAAGGGCTACTTGAAGAGGCAAGTGCTGATGTGATAGACAATGATAGTGACCATGTAAGTGAAGATGATGTTCATGAAACAGAAAGTGACCTGACCCACATAAGAACACCGGAAGCAAAGGAAACTATAGACAATGTCACGATTAATTAGGATTTGAGTGATGTCAGCTGAAACTAAAAAAATGAATGAGTATTCATTTTTTTCAGGAGAAAAGGGGATGTCACGATAATTTGGATTTTATCAGGTATTGAAGAAATAATCCCTCCAGCAGATACCTGTATGCAGGTATTATAACCAGTGAAGGCTTGGGGTATAATCAGTTATGGTCAGAGGTGTGAAAGTTCTGAACAATGGGTGACTGGTGTATAATGTAACACTGAGTTGGAGTGGGTGAGTATATTCTGGGCAATTTGTTGATAGCAATGGTCAGAGACTCAAGTGCTATATGGGACTTTATTATATTGGAATTATTGCTTGCTGCCTGCTCAGAAGTATCTTCTCTGTAAGTAAACATTTTATGTGGGGATAATCATCGATTGGAGTGATATTGTGTGAAGTTTGGACTTAGTCCAGTCAATTGGAGAAAGTTATAGCATTTAACTTAGTGCGGGTGCAACTATTGATTTCAGGCGGCCGTTGGGAAGATAGTGTGTACTTGGGGTGACGTGCGTATGCGAGACATGGGCTGGCTGATGATGACGGTGGTTTAGTGCAGTGCCGAGTTGTGAATTGAGAGATTATTTACTGTTGCTTGGCAACCAGATACAGTGCCGATTTATGACTATACCAATTCTGTGATCGTATCCATTAACTACTTAGTGTACGGATGGTTTGGAGCTTAGTGCATATCAGCTGTGTGCATTTCATTGCTTAGTGCTTAACGTCTTAGTGACAGTGAATTTTGTGGATATTTATTCAAGTCAATGTATGGACTTGGAATAAATGGGCTTAGTGCCGGGAAAAGCTTTGTGCTAGTGGCTTAGTGCGTAAACGAAGTTGTGCTGTTGTGCTGTCGTGCTGTATATAACCGTGAAGGATACATAGACATCATGTAATAATATTGATACAGTAAATACATCTGGTCTGTAATATTGTGTGCATATGTAGGGGAAATAGGCCATGTACTATGTGATGAGATCGATATGCATGTGTATAGTGGTGTTTTATTGGTTTGTGCCATACATTATAAACTGATGATATTCCATCCCGATGATTTGTGACACATCCATCGAGTAATTAGTTGATAGATAGAGGCTGTAGTTGATAGATAAAAGTTATGTGACTGTCATCTCAGAATTATCCATGTAAGACGTGTATGTGCATACTTTTGATAGCAACGAATGATTTGGTCCAAACTGTTCAATATAATGGTACACTGAACTGAAATCAAAGCTCACAGCATTTAATGAATATTCAGATATATGATTGTAGAAAATATTCCGCCATCATTTAATGCACTTGTCGATCATATTTGAATCGGAAATTCATCAGCAATACCTAATATTTACGCAAAAGACTGGGTTACACAGACACACCACATGGAATGTCCGAAGGCATGTATATTCGAATGGAAATTATGTATTGCGATTCTGTGTATCTGCAGTAGTAGTAATTATTCTCATCGGATCAACTTCAAAACTAATGTATTCGTTTGTCCATTAGTGCAAACCAAAGTCCAATGCATCATGCTTGAAAACTATAAGCGTGCCATTTATTTCCAGATTGCGGACGCACACTTCCTACAATTCCAAATGCAAAATCCGTCACGTTAGATGCTGCCAACACAAGTATATACCTGTCTACTGCAAACATTGTATGTAACGACGGGCACAACTTGATGGGAGATGGCCTGTCCACGTGTCAGGATGGCGGGGCATGGTCTACAGACACGACATGTGTCATAAAAGATTGTGGCGAACTTCCATCTGTGATCGACGCTGCTTCTATTATACTTGACCAGACAAATGACTCTTCATTTGGAGCGACGGCAACTGTGACATGCATGGTTGGCTATGAAGTGACTGGCGGTCAACTTTCGTGTCTGGATACAGGATCATGGAGCACATCGCCAACTTGTGATGTTTATGGTAAGCTAGAAAAGCCTATGTACACATCGTGCTTTTCTGGGCACTGTCTAAGCTATGCAAACACAGACAATGGCGTACACATACATTGTTTGACGTTTACTATTTGACAAACACACAGTTCAAACATTTCAATATGAGACCTCCATCGAGTAATTAGTTGACAGATAGAGGCTGTAGTTGATAGATAACAGTTATGTGACTGCCATCTCTGAATGTAATTCGTGTATGTTATGATAATATTGATAGCAACGAATGATTTGGTTCAAGCTGTTCATTATAATGGTATACTGAACTGAAATCAAAGCTCCTAGCCTTTAATTCATATTCAGACATATAATACTAGAAAAGATGCCGCCATCATTTAATGCATGAGGTATGCAAACACAGACAATGGCGTACACAGACATTGTGTGACGTTTAATATATGACAAACACACAATACAAACATGTTAATATGAGGCCTCTATCGAGTAATTAGATGATAGATATAGGCTGTAGTTGATGGATAACAGTTATGTGACTGTCATCTCAGAATTATCCATGTAAGACGAGTATGTGCATAATAGTGATAGCAACGAATAATTTGGTCCAAACTATTCATTATAATGGTACACTGAACTGAAGTCAAAGCTCCTAGCATGTAATGCATATTCAGATATATGATTCTAGAAATGATTCCGCAATCATTTAATGCACATGTCGATCATATATGAATTGGAAATTTATCATCAATACCTAATCTTTACGCAAAATACTGGATTACACAGACACACCACAAGTAATGTCAGAAGGCATGTATATGAGAATGGCAAGTTTGTATTGCGATTCTGTGTATCAGCAGTAGTAGTAGTTATTCTCATTGGATCAAAATTAAAACTAATGTATTCGTGTGTCCATTTGTGCAAATTCAAAGTCCAATGCATCATGCTTGAAATCTATAAGCGTGTCATTTATTTTCAGATTGCGGAAGCACACTTCCTACAATTCCAAATGCAAAATCCGTCACGTTAGATGCTGCCAACACAAGTATATACCTGTCCACTGCACAAATGATGTGTAACGACGGGTACAACTTGACGGGAGATGGCCTGTTCACGTGTCAGGATGGCGGGGCATGGTTTACAGACACGACATGTGTCATCAACGATTGTGGCCAACTTCCAACAGTGACCGACGCTGCTTCTGTTAGTCTTGACCAGACAAATGACTCTTCATTTGGATCGACTGCAACTGTGACATGCAGGTTTGGCTATAAAGTGAATGGCGATCAACTTGTGTGTGTCGATACAGGATCATGGAGCACATCGCCAAGTTGTGATGTTTATGGTAAGCTAGAAAAACATATGTACACGTTGTGCTTTTGTGGGCAATGTATAAGGTATTCAAACACCGGCAATGGCGTACGTAGACATGATGTGACGTTCAAGCTTCATTTTTTCTTCGAGTCTATTATTTCTGACGTGATCGACCGTGTGGTGGGTAATCTCACTGGCAATGTTTCTACAAATTACACCCCCCTACTTGAAAAAGACCCCCTTTATTTTGGCCCCCAGTTTGAAAGCTAAACGTGAACGATGAACACATTTTATTGCACAAGTTTTCTTTCGTGAGTACATTGTGACCCTCAAAAGGGCCGTTGTCTTCTTGATGCCTTCATGGTGTTATCTGGCGATGTTTACTGCTTCCATGTTGATCGTCGTCGTAGTCAGCAACACGCTGCATGTATTCGGCATGTTCTGGCCAGTCTCTCGACCTGCAGCTGCGACACGTGATGGGAACCTGTGTGTTTTCAACAGCGTAGGTCGACCCCATATCGCAAATGAACGTGCCGAGTCTCGCTGTATCTCTTCATCCCAGATGACTGGAGTATCGATTGACGTTCTACTGTGGGACGATGTGTTCATTTTGCGGGCCAAACATGAACTGATACAAGGCTGTCACAGGAACAGAGATCTTGGAGTAGCAGAATAATCGATATCAACATCGATACTGAAAATCATGTGGGTGAGTAACTGCCCAACATCTTTTGTGAGATGCGAACATTTTAACATTTCAGGAATTTAGCATCTGGCTAAGCGCGATAGTAAATATTTCACCGAGATCGGATCATTGCGTCAAGAGTTACGTCTAGTTGAAATTTTACATGTTGGTGGGTGTGGTAACTGACCAACATGATTAAATGCCTAACAACTCGAGTGAGATGAGAACAGTTTCACATGTCGGGAATGTTGTCTCGTATGAAAGCCTAAATCTCAATTACCTCAAATTCGAAGTATATATGTCCGGATCGTGGCACTCCGGTTGCCGAATCAAAATAGGTTTAATAAATTGGTGAGCCATAAACATCCACGTGTTGTTGTCGTCTTTGTCTCAATGCCTCGTAGGGTGGTGGCTGCAGAAACTGAGCGTACGTCGTCTGCGGCGGGTACGCGATCAACTTCCGTGTATCACGCGCGTCGTCAGCTAACAGCTTGTGTTTAACGAGAAAGTACACGAATAGCTGCGAAGATGATGAGAATCTTTGGAAAGCCGCCAACCACACAATCGGCGACACTACCGAATGCGCTGCCGACACTGTCCAGCGCGTTGTTCACCACACCTCCCGTTTTGTCGATAACGTAGTTGACCGAGCCACCTATCCCGTCGGTGAGCACCTTTACTCCCGAAGACACAGCGTCGGCAACCGTGTCTGAGCTGACTATGCCCGAAATTTGCGACGTGTCGCCCTGCGTTGCGGAAAGGAACACATTGTCGTCGTTGCGTGAATAGTTTATGTGATCGAGCAGGTCTTCGAAACTGGAAAGGATCTTTCGTTTGTGCTTGTAGCTGTACGAATCAGTGTCATTGAATCCGAGTATCACGGGTTTGGCGAGCTTCGGCTCGTACTTCGTGTAGATGTCGATGAACTGAGTGTTGTCAAGCATCGGTTCGATCTTGTCGCGCTCCGTCACGGCCTCGCCACTCTTCAAATTCTCTAGAAGGTTCACGTTTTCCTCCAGTTTATTCGCGTGGCTGTACAGTCTGTCGAGTGTTGTGATGCTCAGTCGACGGTAGTTTTGGTATGCATGCACTTCGGTGCCGATGATGTGCAAGAAGTATCTGCTGAACTTGCAGTCTTCAACCCACGGCATTTCTACCGTCCATATCGTCTGGTCGTGAATCAGTTGGCCGATGCGATAATCTAGCCTCGCGGCGTATTCCTTGAAGATAACAATTGGCATGTTGAAACAGCGATTCTGCTCGACTCTGACACCCGCCGCCTTGTAGAGCTTGCGAAACGTTTTCCCCTTCATCCTGGGTGCAACTTCATCGTTGTCGACGAACAGACTACTCGCAACGATCAAGTCCTCCACTATGCTGCAGTAGTTAGTGTTAAACACTCCGTTACCTATGGCCTGCGACTGCACGGGACGATTGAGGTACGACGAGATTATGATCGAGGGAGACATTCTCGCAAGCATGAGCTGGATGTCGTACAGGTGTTGCTGATTCTCGCACCACGCCTGCCCTCGACGGATGATCTCGCTGTTCTGATACTCTTCAAACGTTTTGCTCAAGTAGGTGACCATGGCAAACAACGGCGTAGTCGACGACACGTTCGAGAAACCCGGGTTACGTAACCTTCTCGTTCGTCTCCGAAGCTCCGCTGCCGCATTGCTTGTCGACTTGTGCGTACTCGCAGCGACGACGTACGACTACCGATATGGGTCTCCGTTGTCGCATTTGCCACCGTCACTACCTCCAGCAACGGATTGTATGTCGGTTTCGTTGTTTTCGTCGTTCTGCATGACTGTAAGATCGTTATACGCGAAGTGCGGATGATAGACGGTTTGACCTCGGCTCACGTCATCGAGCTCGTCGACTACGCCATCGACCTCGTATATGCTACCGCCCTGCCGCCATGCGAGCACAATCCCGTTGTTGATCGCGTACAGTATCTGGTTTGCCTCGTTGGCGATGCAGTTGTAGTTCTTCACGTTCGAGATCTGCGTGTCGTCGCTCGTATACACGCTCTTGTCGGCGTCCGACACGAAGTGATACATCTCAATGGCGCTTGGATGAAGGTCTTGTTCGGGAAAATCCCTAGAGTTGTACATGTATATGATATTCTTGGCGTCGATATAGCTGATGGGCACATAGTTGCACGTGTCGTCTTTGTCGGACGCGTCCCACACGATCATCTCACCGCCGGGTCTTCGGCGGCGTCGTCCATATGTATCCCGTGTCGACGACCCAGTTGGCGATCGTGTGCGCTCTGGTCGTGAGCCAACTCGATGAAGAGCTTGTTTTTCGTTGCGCTTTTCGTTTTGGTGAGCTCGAAAATTCGGTCGTCGAAGTGGACCAAATTCGCGAAACGAAAGCCGTCGAGATCGCATTTGCCAGTCTCGATCCAAGACCGACATATATCGGAATCTGTAATTGACTGCACGGTTGACGACGCGGGTAGTTCGTTGGACTTGCCCGATAACACGTTGCTGTACGTCTCGACTTACGTCGTTTCCACGTAGCACTGGTGTGCCTTCTTCTGTATGGACTGGTTTTGGCCTTGTAGATCGCCAACTTACCGTCTTCGACTATCGTCGACTTTAATGTGGGTCTGGGACAGATCGGATGCTTGTTGAATATTACCGGAAAGGAAGCGTCATCGTTCTCGCAATACTGCAATTTGAGCGCGTCGGAATGTTTAGCTCTGTAGTGGAACGCCGCTACGCCCCACGGATCGACGAAGAGCAGCGGGCCGTGAGACGTGAAATTGTACCTGATGTCGAACTGCTTTACGATCATCGACGGCTGGTCGTCTCTCTCGATGACCTGATATATCAACCTTATCGCATCGCATCCGACCACGTCGATGAAAGGCGTTACCAGAGTGTGGTCACCGCTACTGCTGACTAGCTTGAATTTGCAGGTCTTTGTCTTTTCCGCTTCCTCGGCCAGAATAATTTTCTTCTCGAGGTCCGTATTGCACAAGTACAGCGTACCCCGAAGAGCGTCGACATCGTAGCTGGCTTGCAGCATTGCTCTGAAAGTTGTGTTGTTCGGGTGAACGTACCAGAAGCCAACCATGTGCACCGCTCGCGGCAGGTTGCCGGAGGCCACGTTGCCACCGGAGAAGTGAAACTAGTGTGTGTTCATGCATGATACGATCGACAACAGGCGAGCTAGACAGAGCAATAAAATCAACATGTTTGTGTGCCATCCAATGTCTTTTATTTTGTATTCATACGTGACAGATGTCACTAATACTCACTTTCCCTCTCGCTCTCTATCAGAACACCTCCGTAGTCGTTGAAATGTTTCTGGGTGAAAAACATCCAGTCTCTGGCCGTCAGTTGTGACGATCTGCCGAGGGTCTCGAGTAGTCTTTTGTCACTGCCAAACTTGGGTCTCATGCCGAACCGTGTCCTGTTGAGTCTTTCGAATTTCGCCTTCTTGCCGTTTTCGTAGTCGTCGTCAACGTCGTCCGATCTCAAAACACGAACTACGGCTCTGTGGTAAGGGCCAGTCTCGCTGCGAAAGAGTTGTTCTTTACTGTGTTTGCTTATGTATGTCTCTCCCGAAGTTGACGAATCTTCCTCGTTAAACGTCGTCGTCGTCGTGTCTGTAGTGGGTTCTATATCGGCGACGGTAGCGGTATGTTTTTGCTGACCTGTGCCGAGAAAATCGCTATCGTTTATCGTTTCAATATGTGTGTGTGTGTGTGTGTGTGTGTGTGTGTGCGTGCGTGCGTGCGTGCGTGCGTGCGTGCGTGCGTGCGTGCGTGCGTGCGTGCGTGCGTGCGTGCGTGCGTGCGTGCGTGCGTGCGTGCGTGCGTGCGTGCGTGCGTGCGTGTGTGTGTGTGTGTGTGTGTGTGTGTGTGTGTGTGTGATTTTCGCCCGAGTCTCTACATATATTTCTTTCTTTTGGTGTTTACGGTAACAGGACATGTCAATGTAGACAACGATGAATGGATTGCGTACGTTAAATCTCAATTTTCTCGATCTATACATCATCTCTTTCAAAGAATAAATGGCCGCATTGAGTCACGATCGCTGTGATTCCCATCGGTCTGTTGACGACAAGTTTTATTCGTCTATCGGCAGCGAGGACGAAAACGCAAGCATCATCAAGCAAAACACCGACCACGTGTTCGACAAGACGTTCGTCAGTCCGCTGTTTATCAGGCAGAATACGACGGCGATGCTTCTCGATTCGCAACGAAGATGCCGTCCAACAGCTGCGCCAAGACGAAAGTAATGCAGACGACCAATTCACCGATGTCAGGAAGAAGATGGCAGATGACTCTTCATTTGGATCGACTGCAACTGTGACATGCAGGTTTGGCTATAAAGTGAATAGCGATCAACTTTTGTGTGTCGATACAGGACCATGGAGCATATCGTCAACTTGTGATGTTTTGGATCCGAGTAGCAGAACTTGCAAGTCGAGCCGCCGGTAACATGCGTTAGGTCGTCGTAGTGCAGCGTCAGCTCTCCCGGTTCAACGACGTTTTCGTGCAGGCTGCACATCATGATCCTGTTGTTACACCTGGTAGCGTTCTTCTGAAACTGGTTGAACCAGAAGTTGATGTAGCCATTCGGAACGACGTGCCTCTTGAGCGGGAATCCCGCGGGACTCGTCAACAGCTTACTATAGCAGACGAAGTTCACGTTGATCATTCCGAGACCCGCCGTGTTGTAGCTTGAAATGCCGCTTAGCGGGTCAGATACGAGATCCGGATTCAGTCAGTCGATCGAATCTTTGTCGAATGGTATGTTACTGCGACCGAACGGGTTAAATGTGTCTTCGAACATCACTTCGCTCATCGAGCAAGGGACAAAGATCGGTATCCACTTCTGTTCGTCGTAGTCTGGAGACTGGCAGTCGTTGGTCGCTTCGGTAGATGTCTGCGCGAGTAGAATAGCTTGTATCCCGGGCAGCTAGACAGCAGCATGGATTCGGTTTCAATCGTCCCCGATCTGTTGTGAACGAAGCTCACACCAGGATGATACTTTCCGCCGACTAACAGTTCATTGTACAGTCGTTCGCTGTTGAGTAGACACAGAACGAACTCGATGTAGTTTGCGATCGCGTTCGGATACTGCATCTTGTCCATGATAATAATCTTCAGCTGTCTGCCGCAATCGACGATTACGATTGTGCTGCTTAATGGGCATATCTCCGTGAGTGATCAGGTCCTTGGCCTCGTCCTGTTCATGTTCCAGTGAATGTAGCAGGCTGTGTCTAGCAAGGATCCCGTCGACAACCGCGCCCGTGTACCTGTAATCCATCCACAACGCAAGTATGTTGGTTAGTACGACGTCGTACGTTAGGCCGCCTATCTCGAATCACGGCTTCTGGTAGACATTCTCGATGAACCTCCCGTAGTTCGAGGTAGTAATCTCATCGGCGTCAGCGTCGTCGTCGTCGAGTTGAAGGTAGTAGTTCATTGGGAATGTCTCTTCCAAATGCTCGAATATTCGAACGTACTGTTCGGCGATCACATCTTTCTCTCTTCCCTTCGTTACTTGCGGTAGTCTGAAAAGCTTACTCAGTCTCCGCACGGCTGAATCGAGGGAGTCCTTGAAATTATTTAGCTCGCTCAGCATGCCCGTCACGAATGGCATCACGGCATCGACGCCTATGGACCTGGTCACGACGGACGCGTTGTTGAAATTAACTCGCGTCGGCACTACGTGCTCGTTGTGGCGATGCTGGTCTTTCCTGAACAGGTGTTCCGAACAGCTGCCGTCGAACTTTACGGCAAGTGGCGTCATGAAGTAGGCGTCACGTATTCCTTGAAGCGGCACTGGACAGACATTTCCTCGCCCTGGTAATACGGGTCGATCACGTGCACGACGAACAGTTCGGAGCCCATCTTGATGAAGTCGACCTTCTTCGTCGTCTCGCTCACCGTTGCACGTTTCTCGGTCTTCACGAACAGATTTGTCGAGTCCATTTTAATATTGACATCGGTATTGAATTTGCGCTGCGGATTGAAGTTGTCTGGATTGACGTCACAGACGATTATGGAGTTACGCAGTCGTGCATTTCTCGCGAAGATATGATTCTGAAGTTTCACCTTCAAGTTGTCTGTCAGTATGATTACTCCGCTCACCGGTACGTTCTCGCCACCGACTATCTCGATGTTGGACTCGCAGTCGGCCGGACTTAGGCTGTTGTCCGTGTTGATACTCCAGCAGTTGGCCATCTCTGAGAGAACGGCGGGCTCTTTCAACCTGCTACCGAGTTTGATCAGTACGAACGTGAACTTAATCGTGGCGTCCTAGAGAGTTCTCAGCTGCGTCGACTGAGACTGTCCCTTTCAGTCACTAATGTAAGATTCAGAGCGAACAGTGGCGGTGCTTGAACAGACATCTGTTCCATTAGCCTGTAGCAGAGGCCGGCGTTCATCGCCCTTTTCTTCATCTCGTTCTGGTAGCCGAGATGCTCGTAGTAGTTGTTCAGCGTGTTCTGTTTCGCGGCGTTCGTCGTCTTCACGTTGGTTATGTCGCCCACCTTCAATAGCTCGTCGTGTATGCAAGACAGCTGCAGTTGTTTCTTTACCTTCGACTTTATCTGCAGTCGGTCGTGCAATTTTATTTTGTTCTCCAACTTGTTGTAGCTCACCATGTGTATGCTGGTGCCGGGTTACACCCTGTCCGCGGCAACTCTGCTACCGTAGACGGAGTTGCATGTGGTCGTCCTCAGCGTGCTTGTCTCCGTTTCCACGTGCACATGCTGCACACACTGACCCAAGACGGTTGAACGTTTGATTAAAGCGGTTGACTGTTTCACCTGTGAACTCGACGCGTACAGTCTTCGGAAGATCCCACAACAGAGAGACTTCTTGACAAAAGTCTTCAACATTGAAGCTAAAATGTTCCAGATATCAGCCAACGGATGCCTAATGACGAACAGCGGTGACGATGCCGTGGACTACCAGAGCGGCAGTGGTATCAGCCAACCAGCACACATGACCTACGACGATAGTCAGCGTTCTGCCAGGCTGTGCCGCACTGGTCGAGGAAATGGGTACATTCTGGAGCGAGCGAAGCGAATGAAATGTGGATATCGTGCACCAAAGTTGTCGCGGCGATCAGCGGGCGACGGTCCAACTTACGAACAGTACGTACATGTTGTGATGAGGCACGTCGATCCTGACATACTGGAAATACAAGAGAAGCGCTGCTGGAAGTTTATCAAGATTGTATTCGAGACAAGAATCGCGTGTCACCTGAGGTTACAGCAATGTGCTTCAATCGCATGTTCAGCTTGAAACTCAAGAGCACGATGCTAAAGTACCATAACAACAAGCACGCGAGGGCTGTACTGCAGCAATTTCGTTCGGCACTTAGTCTCGTGAAATAACCGCCGCCGTATTGATGATCTGTGTAATCTTCAGGTGGGCGTAGTAATATGTGTCGTCCGAGTCGATTCGGATCGCCAGCGCTCTTCTTTTGACACGCCAAACAATAAACACGGATTGAATAGGCAGTTATTGTGTTTCTTCTTTGTTAGCCAGTACTTTACGACGATGTAGTCGTCTGTGTCCAGTTGACACTGGAACTCTCGAAGTCGGCAGCGTCGCTCGAGTAGCACACGCGATAGAAATGATCGCTAATCGACTTCAACTTGAGATGGTACTCTATTACCTTTTTGTTGGCTGTCGCTGTCTCGCCGCTGTACAAGAACAAGTTATCCGAGCTCAATATCAAGAGCAATATGTTGGACTTAACGTCGGTACTCGTATAGAAGACAGTTGGATAAAAACATATCTCCTTCGTGTCCTTCCGCAGACAGTTTGCGGCGACCGTATCGTTCAGTTGGTCGATGAGTGTAGGACGGATATTTCAGCAACTATCTCCTGTTGTTCTCTATTCGGTACCTTTTGAAGAGTCTAGACAGACAGAACATCTTCATACCTGATTAGCGATGCGTGTGTCGCAGGTTAATAACACAAATGCAAAATAATTGTGATCGAAGTAGAAAAAATAAGAATGACACCTGGCTCTCGGTAGTCGGACACAACGAAAACTATATAATAACTGAGCACTGCCAAAGTAGTTCAATTTATAAATTTAACATTGATACATGTCACAGAACTGCAATGCAAAAGTCTCTGACAATAATGATACGATCTCTAGCCAATGATCCAGATGGCTTAGGCCGAGTAGTCGACGACCTCACTGCGAAGGCACGAGCACTCGCATACCTGCTGCCGAAACGCAGTCCGACTTGTTACGGGCTCTTCATTTTTGCACTGAACCAACACGGTCTCAGTGACTTGGCGAATCACATCAGAAGCAAGGTGAAGACGTCAGCCGGTATGCAGACATGTGCTGTTCTGCATGCGCAACAACAGACGACAGTGAGCAATGGCGATCGGGAGCTAACCGCCGCTCAACCGACAATTGAAGTCGGGCATAGTGACGACGACGACAACACTACGAACACATGCGGCATATGCGAAACACTACTTTGCTTCCATGTGGTCATGTTTATTGTGAAGGATGTTCACTGCGATTCCCCAGTGTCCGATGTGTAGGCAACACGTAACTGGCACGATGCGTGCATCTTTTTTTATGTGATTTTAATAAAAATTGCCACAGCTTGTACGACATCAATATTAAGTTTAAATTGACTGACGAGTGTTGTATGTTCACGTACGAGATAACGGTACACGGCGGACACACGAAGCACTGTGTCGTTTGTATGTCGAATAAAAGTTGTTTGTAACCGCCACTGATGTTTCTCATCACTTTCCCCGTATGTCCACAATTGATCGTGCGTCTGTCCCTGTGACACGCTATCCGTATGTAGGGCGTCCTATTGATCAAGTATGCGGGTCCCTCCAACTTGACGTCGTTCATGCATACCAACTTGAAGAAGCGAATGACGGCACATAGCAGTTCTTTAACGTATGTCTGAATGTCGACTGCGCCCAAAAGTGACGTATGCTTGACTTGATGAGTTGGTTCGATACCCTCCATTAGTTTGTCTGTCGCCAAGACGCTCGTAGTTGTCTTTGTAGAATATAGAAGCGGTGAGTCTTCATTTAGTCCGTAGTAGAAGTAGTCGCCGTACTTGAGATTGTCAGTGTTCGACCTGACATGAGAGTCAACTTCTGAGAGCGCGATATGACCGGCAGCAATCAGTTCCTGGATGACAATCGTTTTCTCCCTCCGAGCACAACCTGTGCCGGCACTGCTTGCACAATTGTGTAAGCTGCGGCGAATGGAGGTAAATGCACCCTTTTGATGACCGAGCGTTTGTCGCCGGATCGTTCGTCTATACAGACGTACGTGTTGATGTCGCGTATTGCAAAATCACGTAGCTGATGGTCCACCCGTGTGGCGTATCCATCGGCGAACGGAAAGTCGATGGCCGAGCGCATCGTGAACAGACTGTCCTTGCACATTGCAAACACATGCGACTTGTTTCTGACGAACGTTCTGTGCATGACGCGCACCGTTTCGTTCAGCGTCTGGTAGAACATCTCCGGGTAATATCACCGACTCAGACCAAACAGCTTCGAGATTATGCTGTTTATCTTGGGATCTGCCTCACGGCATTCGACGAGTCGGCGAAACACGTCTTTCATTCCGTCATCGTCGAAACTCCGAATGATACTGGAAGCGTCGAAGTTTCTAAAGTCATGCACGTAGACAGTCGTCGTCGTAATCCTAGATGTGTCTAGGTAAATGACGCCTTTCTTCACAAGGCACTTGGCGAACGATCCGTCTTTATGCCTCGACAGTTTCAACAATCGCCGTAGTCGCAAATTCAAAGCGGGAGAAATGCACATATTTCGTTTGGCTAGCTGCGGTAACTGACGGCGTACGACGGCCGAGTTGGTCTGGAAGTGTTTGCCTTTGCGAAGCGCCCGTTTCTTGAGACGCTGCTTGGTCGAATAGCATGCCAGGATTCATTCGTCTTGCGACACAATCAGCGTTGTTCTCTTACCATCGGAGTAGTAGAGCGGCGACAACGGTTGTTGCTGATCTGTGTATGTTGTCTGCGCCTTCAATGCGTTGTTTCGATACACTGCTGTGTACGTAAATCTGGGAAGGAAGCATCTTTTTCTAATTTATATCGCTTTCCTTGGCGTGGATGTGGAGACCAAGAACCGTGATGGTTCTTCGATCACGTACTTCACGACGGCGTCTCCCCGATGATCGATGAAGGAGAATGACGGCAGTCTTGGTATATGAAACTTCTTTCCACGCGTCACATACACGCACTTTAGATACCTTGCACGAACGTAATCCCGGAGAGACTGCTTTAGCGATAGGTCGACCTCGTTCTTGATAAAACGTCTGATTGGAAGGCCGCCGTCGTCGCCAGCATCATCGATGTGGTCACAGTGTCGTGTCGACAGGCTCGCCTTGAAATCGAATACCGTGAATTGCGTGCGTCCGACTTCTCTCCAGTTGAACGCAAAAACGTGATCCGGTTCATCTCGTCTGGATTGAGCACCGCGGGCTCGACGACAACAATGTCTTCGAAAGGTTTCGGTGGTATGTATCCTAGAAAAGCCCTGATGATCGGTGGCGATTTACCAACAATCTTGTCGATGACAATTGGTTTCTGATATCGGCAGAGAAACGTGTCCCGTTCACTCAGTACTACAAAGTACAGTCGACCGGCGGAAATGTTGTGGATGTATTCCTGGTCGATCAGAGTGCACCGTCAAGACCATTCCTTTCGTCGTCCCGCCAGTAGAACACGAGCGGTCTCGTGTACCGCCAGTATCGGGTGAGAAAACTGACACTCATTGGAATACAGTAGAACGTTACTGAGGTAAATGCAGTCCGGAGTAACAGCATACGGGTACGAATTGTCTTCCGTCTTCGTTCTCCCGATCACGGTATATATGAAGTCGAACTCTCCCGTTATCTCAGTCCGATCCAGAAGTACATGTTCGAGTTGACTGATCGGATCTTCGCTCACGTATACGATGTAGTCGAAGATGCCGTTCCTTCTATAGACGATCACATAAATAATGGAACCGCCGAGTGCGTAGCGGTGCGTCTTAGTGTCGTCATACAACGTCTGACATTTCAGTCCCGTGGTAAGGAAGTCGGCCATTGATTCGATCGAGTGAACCTTCGTGTCATAACAGTTGGAGGCCGTAACGAACATGTTGCAAACGTGTCCGTGCATGTAAACGCCCGTGTTCAATTTTCTGTAGTCATCTAGTATGTCCAAAGCCAACACACCGGTTACCTTTAGCCGATTCGACATCTTCGATAGCTGATCAACACAGAGGCACCGTTGTCTCAGTTCTTCGTAGTCGATTAGATTCACGTCGCCGGTGGCCTTCTTGTTTATTCGCACCGTTTCTCTGTAGCTTTGGCCGTCGCACATATTGAGCAGAGATAGCAAATCAGGTAAGTATTATGTCGATAGATCGCTGCTGCTGATTATCGACTCGTGCCCCAGTGCACTGTCGTCAGAACGTATGCGGGCCACTAACAGGCCGTTGATGCAACGATTGTCACTCGACATGTAAGTCAAGTTACACGCGAAGTTTTCGTGTTCGTGCGCAAACTCCGAGCTGCTGCCGATATGAAAATTCATGTTGCAACGCAATATGATTATCACAACTTGACAACATAGTCGGGTGATTTATGTAAAGTCGTGCGATATGTCTGCCGAAAGTGATTGTTTTGGCTAAAAGTATTGTTTAGGGACTTAGTAAGCAGAAATAACGTGGTGGAAATTTTACTTTTCATTTTTGATTTTTTTACGGGCCCGCGAAAATACCCCACCCACTTTTTCGCTATTATACACGGGTTCACATTTGCATCAGCGATATATACGTGATCAGAATAATATTTGCAACAGAAAATTTATATTATGACACACAATAGACCAGGTAATATCATAAATGTGTATTTACATTTTTTCAATGTTGTATGCATCCGTGAAAATACCATAACCACCAATTTAACTGTATGAATATTTGCGTTAGTTGACATTTTAATAGATGCGAGTAAGTCTTCGAAAATTCACTTTTTCTTTGTCCGAAATTGATGTTTTGTGTCCCAGATAGACACACTAATGGACGACCCGGCATTTGTATTCGTATGCGATGTTCTGTTACCCCCCCCCCCCCATCCCTCTCCCATCACTATACAGCTGCACTATTTAATTTGCGAAATAGCGTCTATATAATGAATAGTGTAAGTTGAGTGGCGGTGTATCATTATATTTGAATGTTGCATATGTAATACTATAATATACTGACATAAGTATGCCAACATATGAAAGAGAAAATAAAACGAGGAGGAAAATAAATAACTTAAATATATATATTAACGCGATGCCAAAGCAAGATATGAACAACAATGGCAACATTCTGAGCGTACAGTGGTAATCGCAGATTCTTCAAAAGACACAGAGGTACTCACAGCTGTGTACGGTTTCCCTATTTCCTAATTGACAAAAGAAAACCCACAACAGACACAAACCGACAACCCAAATAATTATATCTGAGAATGCAACAAATGCGCCATATAATACAAACGTCAACAAAGTCCTAGCAAACAAAAGCCTCATCCAAGTACTGGATAAAATGTGATATAATAACTCTGTGTATACCTTTGCATAATTATACATTATCATTAAAGCTTACAGGTCCGCGTCATCACGTATGCTGTGACCCTCAATCTTGTCACAATCGACACACTTGCAGAGTGCGGTACATGATAGTCTGTTTCGCTTACATGAACAGTTTGGTTTCCCTTTGCAAGAACCTTTCCAACCACACTTCACCAGCTCCAGCACTGCCAAAGGAGCCTGCTTATTGAGACATTTAACCGGCACCAGTTTCCCATTGGCGTCTAGTTCCCAACTATTATCATCAAGACGTGGTAGGTGTGGTTTTGGTTCTCGGTACGTTTTGTCGCTCTTGGAGATGAAGTTGGCTCTCTGTATATGTGGTTTGAGAGTTCCAAGAGTAGGCGGGAGGTTTGAGAGTTCTAAGAGTAGGCGGGAGCTTTTCACTTTCAAGGTTTTTGGTTCTGAATAATTCCCATCGTAAGTAATGTACACTTTTGCATATGCTGCTATTTGGCGAATAAACCATGCATACGAATCTCTCTAGACGTGTTATACCAATATCGTCAGGTGCCAATCCATTTTCAAGCCCCTGTAAAGCCCCTATTTCAGAGTATCTTTCTTTGACCTCGATAGTTCGGAATGATTTTCCTCTTCCAGTTAACAGTGTCAGCTGACCAGGGATATTTTCAGTTGCTACCATATCCATCAACAGAATGAACACATCCGTGTCAGGGGACCATACATAAATGTCCCGAACTGACTGACTTTGTAAAGAGGCATCTAGGGCGTGAAGTGGAATCTGTGTATCTGCCTCTTCATGGGAATGAGCCGCCAAACCTGGGTTAATAAGAGGAGGCTTGTTCGTGTTAGCAGATGTTCCAAACACAACAACAATGCCCTGAACACTATTCGCAAAGCGTTTAAGCAGTTTTTGTCCAAGATATTCAGTTAACTGGGATTTTGTTTCGCTGAGAAGTTTTATAGACACATTGCGTATGTTCATGCAATCATGTATTATGAATTTCACTGGATGTGTCTTACCCGCATGCTGGACTCTTGTCTTGAGTCACTAGTGTCTCTGTCAAATATTACTCTTTATTCGGCATAACCGGTCATCAGTTTCGATATGCGTTGCAAAACCGCATCCATAAAGTCTGATATTGTGTCCATTATATGTACTTTTGTTATGGATGGAACGACGGTCTGTGCATCTATTATGATCAAATTATCTCCGGTATCAGTGGGCAGATGTAGCTGAAGTTTTTGTACCAGCCTCTATAGCTTGTCCGAACTTTTCTATTTCCTTCATAAATGAGACTTTGTCCGATGGTAGCAGCAATGTTCCGTCGGTAGCAAAGAGAGATCGTGGTGTTATAGCCATCTCATAATTTCCGATTGTTTTCCCAGCTTCGACATCATGTCTGGGCATGCCTATTGAACGACTAAACACCGCGCAAGTAATTGACGATCTTCACGAAGCTTCACTACTTTGTTGCCGATTGCTACATTTGATTTTGTCAAACATGTGCTGAGTGTTTTCAGCTTAATTTTTTAAATTCTATCCCAAACAGATAGCGCAGATGCCGTTTTCAATCGCGTTTCTACGAACTGTTTATACCGTTCAGTTCCCTTCTCATCTCTGTTAAGAATGTCGTACACTGCAGTGTCTGGTAAAGCCATCATGGAAACTATGTTTACCAGTGGCAGCTTGTTTTCACATGGATTTCCGCCACAGTGGCTTTCTAGACATATCTTGATTGTTGCTGTATTATTTGAAGATCATGTGCCAAATGTCCCAGACAATTGATAATTTTCTTCAGGGCGTGAGCTACTACCGGATAAATACAATGACTGAAGCTCACCGACGATGCGTGTAATTTCGAGAGCTGTGAGTAGGAATCGATTGAGCCTTGGTTCACTTTGAGTTATACCAGTAATGCCCTCAACCACCTTAAGCTCTCTAATACTCTGCTCCAGAGTCTGATCCACAAACATATTGGTATATGGTATACCAGTTTTCTTCACACAAAAGGCAACTTCTTCGAGTGCTTTCCATGTTTCAGGGCATTCGGTCTTGAGCTCGTTCATCTGTGCAAGGTATACTGTAATCAAGCGTGCGTAGTTGTATAAATCATGCGCGAAGAAGTAATTTACTTGCTCATCGAGGGCTGACAAATATTCGTTCCAATTGCCCTGCCTACATGCGCGGATCAGGTGAAGAAGGCACTCTAACCGGTGTAAATAGTTCATGATAAACCGACCTAATTAGCCTCGTCTGTCATGTCTTTGTCAAGTATATCTGTCTAGTGGGCGCAACTGTCGTTGAAACATTTGTTACAGTCTTCATCACGTGCGTGAAGATGTGTCCGCAATGTTTGGCACTGTTCAACAAGTTTGTCTGATGGCTTGTCCCCAAATAACTGTTCATATTTGAGAATGTACAATGTCATTGCGTTTTTATACACGTCACTAAGTTGTTAATCTGTAACCAATGGTTAGTAATGATACATAATGGTTAATGTGGCCGCATTGTTTTCAATTTGGAAGCGTGTGTGGGCTCGCACAACAACCCATCATGTGTTTGCTAGTTTACACTGGTTCACATCAGTCGTCTTCAAACGGTAAGTTTTGTCACGTATACAAAGCGTGTGCAAAAATATAAGCGATATTAGCATAGTGGGTGGGGTATTTTCGCAGGCCGTAAACGATTAAAAATGAAAAATGAAACTGCCACCTTAGAAATTTCGTATGCGTTCGTTAAGAATACCATGTTAAAGTTTACATAATTGCTACACACAACATGTACATATACATTTTCAAAACACCCACAATATTCATACTGGCAAATAGGTAGGTTGGGTATTTTCGCGTAAGTATACAGAGGAGGAAAAACTCGTCATTGGAATATTGCTTTAATAATTTTAAATCATCCGACGATAACATCACACTCAAAATATCAGTGGCATCGTGTATGTAAAGCTGATGCGAACGCGAACCCGTGTGTAATAGTAAAAAAGTGGGTGGGGTATTTTCGTCGGCCTGTAAAAAGTTAAAAAATAAAAAGTATAATTTCCACCACGTTCCACCACAACACTTTTAGCAAAAATATCAATTTCGGCAGACATATCGCACGGGAGCCTGTATCCTACCGTCCAGTACTATACTATAACCTGAACTCTTCGTTGCTCCAACCAGTCCAAGAACATCTCTATGATAGGCTTGGACACAATGCAGACCTCGTCCCAGATGATGATACGCGGGATGAACTTTTGGCCCATACGCTCAGGCGTCCAGTCATTCTGCACCATCGAAAGAAGCTGTGGTAGGTCTGGGCTTTGCGGTCTCGGGCACTTATTTCTTTGGCGAGTAGGTCGGTCAGGGTAAACACGATGGGGGCGGGAAGAGCTCAATAGCTTTCGTCGTCTTGCCGCTCCCGCCGCTCCCGCCGCTCCCGCCGCCGCCGTTCAGGTCGCTCAATCGGTGACGCGTCAGCTGTTCGTTGTAGCTTTGCACGGAGCTGGGCATTATGTCTTTTTATTTTCCTCGGTATACCGGGTTGGCGTGGTTTTTTGCGTGTTCCTATGGCATGTACAGCTGCTTCTCCCCCTTGTCGCGTCACTGGGCTGGGCCCACTGGTGGAAGGTACGGCTTGCCAGCTTGGGCATGAGTTTTTCCCGCAGTCGCACAGCTGACGTGATACATACGCCTTAAACTTCATCGAGCGTGTACAACTCGGTCTTCTGGACGTAGATGCTGTCATTGGCCACTTGGACAGCCTCCCGGGGTTCGAATCTCGCCATCAGAGCGAGGAGGTTGATGTGGGCGTACGCTAGCATAATGGATCTCAGATGGGTGTACTGGAGCTGCGAGCCGTCGTAGTATGTAAGGATGAGGCCCAGTGGGAATTTTGGAGGTGCACCTCAAAGTAGTCAACAAGTAGTCAAGTTCACCACCGTCAGTGACCAGCCGCCGGGTAGACTTTTGCCACCTGCCTTGCTGCCTTATGCGAATTTGCCGATGATGTTGCAGCCTCACGGACTGCAAAAGGCGACAGGGTGGGCTTCCAGCCGTTCCACACACTGGTTATGACCGCAGCAGCATGGTTGAAGCCGAATACCTTTTCTGCCAGAGACTCATCACCTAGTTGGGCACACGCTTTTCGAAGTCGGTCTTGGTCTTCATGTGTCCTATAAAGTGCTGTCATCTTGAAGAACAAACTGGTCCACGTTGAGCCGGTTGTTTCCGCATCTAAGAAGCCAGATGGCTAGTGGCTCTTCCCGTGTGGCCTCTCTGATTGCTTGTCAGACATTGTCGTCGTAGATGCGGACCTGCCTGGACTGTGGGAAGTGGAGGTCTTTGCCACAGGCGTGACCGTTGTGGACGATGATTTGTATATTGCCTGGAACACCGTCCCCCCCCCTTTGGTATTTAACTCTATTGTAGATATCCTCGCCAGCGATGTCCCACAGGACGATCGCACGTTTGAGGATCCTCTCCAGATCAGCCACGTGGCCGACCGTAGCGCAGATTTCATGGACTCTCTTCTCCCACTCCTGTATCTTCTGGCGCCTTGTGGGGGTCAGCCTATCAAGGCGCCTTCGAAATGCTCCACCCTTTGTGCAACACAGTTAAGATCACCATCGCGCATTGGGGTCAAGTTGGCGGGGTATCTGTCTCTGAGAGGGTACAGCCCGTAAATGACCGCGGTGACTGGGTAGACATTCTGGTAGAACACCTTGTCAATTCCCGTCAGCAAGCCAGGCTTAGTGTTTCGAGAGATCTCCACAATATATTGGCCCTGCGTTCTCTCCGCTCGGACCGGGTCAACTTTGTATTCGACGATCCAGTCGTTTACACCTTCGGCGTACCGCACTCGCAATAACTTGATTTTCAGGACGAACTCACCCTCTGAAAGGACTGGTAGAAACCGCGCTGCCCTCTCGTCTGTCATGCGGGCATCCAGGGCTGGTTGGCCGGCCATCGCATCGGCAATCTCAATGTTAAGCGAAAACTCTGCTTCTACCCTCCACGTAGAGAAGATCGCGATGGCGCCATCAAATTCAAATTCGTCTTTAGCTTCGTTCAAGATGTCAACGCATGGTTCGGCGGCTGGGAGCCTTACGGGGCTAGGGACCTGGGTATCCAGGTCGAATGGCCGTCTTGGTTGTAGCAACCTCTTCTGGAATTGGTTCGTCGAGGATGTACATTGGCGCATGCTCTGCGAGCATCTCCTCGATCATGTTGTCCATGCTGGCTGGGTATATCTAACAGGGTACACGTTTCTAATTGAGGATTTCTGTAAGTTATTTTCATTTACCAGCATGTGGCTGTGTATAACTAACAGGGCACACGTTTGTAATTGGCAATTTCAATAATTTATTTTCATCTACCAGCATGTGGCTGGGTATAACTAACAGGGGCTATGTTTCTAATTGGACATTTGTATAGCAGCCAACCGGAAAAAAATAATATGTGGATGGCCCTAGCGCTCCGCATACAATCTCGCTTGAGCGCGCGATGCTACCCACATCCCTGACACAGTAGATAGCTATTTGTAACACCTCTGCCACACCCAGTACACGCCTGCCTTCCTGGACCTTTCCGCAGCCTGTCGAGTTGTACCTTACAATACTCGCCCAAACAGCTCCTACCGCAGAATCTGAGGAGCCTACAATGACTGGCAAGTGTTGTTACATTGCAGTATCTTCAGGTATACCTACATTACGGGTATGTCTAAAAGGAGGCCCTGTCCACTTATGGCGATTATCGCTCAGACTTGTCCGCAGTCGCCCACCATACATATCGCTTGTTAATCCTGTGTGCTCATATAAATCTTTCAGGTACAAATAAATTAGAACCTAATGTAATTTCGAACGATACTGAATGGGATATGTTTTGAAAGGGGACAGACACTTCAGTAACCGTTTACTACCATAGCTGTACAACGTTTCATTTTGTGTTATGTATATCAACGTTATTCTTATTTTGCAATTTGTTTTAGTTCTTAAACGCTGAAGAAATATATTCAATATTATTTAATTTACACGTATGAATGAATTATTTTCGTAATATGATACAGACGTTTAAAAACAAACATATTGCATTGTTATAGTGTCCGTTGTTCACATACTTCTCTATTTGACAGTTTGAGTGCACACGTGTACACAATAATATGTTAAATCACCACGTATATAAAATCTTCTGTTCACACACGTATGTATGTGGCAGTTTCAGGAAAGCAGGATCGCTCATGGTCGGTACCAATAATAGCCGGAGTCGTCCTTCTACTTGTGCTGATCCCCACTATCACCCTGCTTGCCGTTAACCTGTATGCAAGACATATACATCACAAAGGTATTATACTGAATGCGCGTCATCAGCATTGTTTGTATAGGTTGCTTGACAGTCCTGGAAAGTGTTTGATGTTAATAAACCAAATGCTGCATTCGGTTATGATTGGACAACTATAGGCCGTCAGCCAGAAATGGAAACCCTCCCACTTGGGCAATGTTTGCAGATATATGAGCCGCTCCATGCGAAAACCGGGATTAATGACAACATATATATTATATGTTCTCAAACTAAATTCAATTATTAGTGTTATACCCTATGTATGCGCTCTGTAACCCACTGGATGTATTTTTGGCACCATATTGAAATATACCACGCTCAGACTTTTCGCAATTGTGAAAAATCGCAATGTTCAATAGAAACAACTGACATAGCCGTTTTGTTTTACATTTTAAGATGTGTGCATAGCTATACAATGAAAACAAAGTTTAATTAAATAATATCTTAAAATTCAGATGAAAACCCATTGAATTTCAATAGCAAAACATTTACCTCAATAACACCATACAAATATGGTACTTTTGTATTTTCTCTATGATAAAGGTACCTAGTAGTGCTAATTATACATGATCATTGCATATATTTTTTTATGCTGATTATCTGATTCTGCAGTCGATCATACAATGTTAAAAACAAAGTAGTTTCTGTATCATCCTTCCCTATTATCATGATTATATGTTGTTATATAGCTTCTACCAATAGTACCCATTCCGAACAAAATGTATTGATCCACATCTAGTCCCCACTTACATCTGTCCCATCCCAATTGACTGCACGCATGTACACACGAGACACTTCCTCTTTGCTTCGGACGGCTTACGTGGAGGTATATTGTTTGTTACACAAATTCGTTTGCCTGTTTATGCACTATGTTACTGATTATTGTATGTAAGTAGTCAATAACTTCTGTAATAGAGTGTGTGCCATTGATTTCTATAGTTGCTAGTCGAGATATTTTCATTTTTCGTTCGGTATTTGCCGCGATTTTTTGTATCGCGATTCACTATGGGCAAGAGGACACCTAAGCGCAATTCGGGTCAGACAACTTTGGGTTGTGGCCAGAAAACGGGATTCTCATGAGATAATTTGTTTCCGTTGTTGTCAGACAACCGTGCTATGTCTAAGCCCTGTGGGGCCCGAACACAGGGTGCCGCTTATGGCTGCGACATACAGCGTCACTAGTTCTTCTCTGGATTATTCGCTACCCACTGAAGCAAGAACACCGCGGCTTCAGCCTCACATTCTCCTAACCAATTGTGTAAGGGAACGGGTAGTGCTTCAAACAACCCGTACCACATACGCCGCCCGAACAAGGCGGGGTTCCCAGAGGTGGTGCTACACGCGGTATGGGCAGGGGTAGGGGTTTCTCCAGAGGGAAGCCTCACGGGGCTTCCTGTTAGGGATACGCGGGGCGCTTTGTGTTTGTGGGAACTGTGCATTCCCACAGCCTATACGTCTGTAGGAATGAGTGTATCCGACTGTCGCGTGACACGTGCATTCTTGTATATTCCAGATTTCCGTATAATTGTATATTTGTGATGTGTGGTACTTTGTTGTATTGTTGTGCGTATTATTGATTTCACATGCCTGTGATTCCACATACCTGTGATTTCACATGCCTGTGATTTTTACATACCTGTGATTTGGCATGTACATTTGGCATGCACAATGTGCGTGTAATAACGGGGCTTATGTTGTATTGGTGGAAATACGTTTATGCATGTCATTTTTGCGGATTTAAATACACGTCCATTTTATGAGCAATGTTTTACTGAAGTCACGCCATATTTGCCACAGACTCTGCATGTGTGTGGTAGATGACTCTTTGACTGTGTGTGCTCGATTCGCTAGTGAATCGGCCCCTTTTTGTGTTACGGACGTCCACTATCCGTGCGCGAATGAGTTTGTCCGCGTGTCAGTTGTTCAACAGATAAGGGGCCTTCTGTAGGTGAAGCCAGTATATGGCGCAGACCATACCATGGTCTGCACTGTTATGTATGCTACGGGTTAGTGTTTCAGCATAGCCTGGTACTGGCCAACACGGATGTATCAGATCCCATACTGGTGATGCTTTGTGTCGTGATATTTCCGTAAATGACCACGATATTTGAGTTTAGTATGTGCTACACTCTCATTTGAGTGTACAGCCGCAGTACCGATATGGACGGATTTGGCGGGGCCAAATAGCGACCCTCGTATGTCAAGACCAGTCGAGTCCATTTCGCATTATGAGATATGGGTCTATAGTGTGCAGATATATATGTGCGTATATAAGCGATGTCTCGCAATGTGTCGTTGGGACTCATATTTTCTGGTAGCAGAAGGATTTTGGTATGTACCTACAACATTTTATTTCAGCTGTCATGTGCCGTTGTTCGATTCCCGTTTTAGTCCGTTGTGCAGCCTGTCTGTCCGTCTGTGCGTATTCGTCCAGTAATTGGAGGCTCATTTCATTGTGTAGCCTCTCGAGATCGCTCCAGCGAGCCACATTGGATGTTTTGGTCCACTCGTTGAGGACAGACCCCAGTCAGTGCAGAGTACCAGGTCGTCCGAGTGTCCGTACGTCTGTCTGGCGCAGTATGTGTAGCAGTTTCGGGTACAGGCCTGTATAGAGCAGTGTGTGATTGCTACATCGCGTTCAGCAGACAGTCACAGCCATCGATTAGTGAAGTGAAACACCATACACATATATCATCTTATTATGCTACCACCGAGTTGAATGTCACCCATGTGAAACCTTTCCCGGCGTCTTAGCCAACGTGATAATCGCCATTTGTATTATATCGGAACATTACATCCGGTCTACCACTTCCGGTATTACAACCAATTGATTTGCCATGGATACTTTACATCCGGTCCACCACGTCCGGCTTGCTACAGTCGAGTGATACCATAGGAACTTTACATCTGGTCCATCACTTCGCGACAGTCTACCTTTGGAACTTTACTTCCGGTACCAGCTTCCGAAACATTATCGTTGTTGACTACCATGTGATGTAACCACAGCCGGCTTTGACTTTGACATTCAGACTTTGGAAATACATTGCATAGGCAATACATATGTATACTTTGATAATGTAATGTAATACTCCTATCATGGCATATCATGGCTAAGGGATTGTAGTAAGACTACATACATGTATATTGTTTATTGATTAATCCACTTGAAGTTGGATTATAGCCATATTGTTGACTAGACCTCATACTGCGGGTGAGACAGAGATTGGGACGTTGCTACTCAGGTGTTTCCACTATCTATTGAGATACGCCAGCTCAGATGATTGTCATTTGTCCTCCAATGTTCGTTCTACCATGTTGTACTTGTATGTTATTTCACTTTGATTAACGACCATCAAAGTACTTGTGCATGCATACTATTCTCCACTACGGGACCATTGAGATACCACATACTGAGTTTATTCGTATATAGCTCTTAAGTTGCGTTAAAGTATAACAGTCGATTGGCTTACAACCTTGTAATTTGATAGTATCATGAACCGTACAGTGATGTTCGCATATCAATGTATCATGTATTCTTGCGTGTTCCCCATGTAATATACATGTAGTGTACATTATAAGTGATTAAGTGACTACGTGTCCTTATCTACTCTAGCCTATCCCTTACACTTCAACTGCTTATTACCACTTTTCGTTCGTCAGATCAAGATATACTGGCCATAACGTCATAACATTGAAGTATACTTGGTTCATATGATAATAGGGGAGACAATTTGTCTCGATCATTCCTGACCTTGGTAATAACCTTGACACCGACTTCCTTCCAAACTGGAAGGAAATAGCGGATTGCAAATGGATGATTTAGTTAGTGGCGAAGGGACATTTCATCCCGTTCAACACAACTCCCACCCCACCACCAAAGTGGGAACCATACAGGGATTCGCGAAAAACGGAGGCACTTGTTACAGAGTTGAAATCCCTTATAGCGGAACACGCAATTGTGGAATTCAGAGACTGGCAATCACCGGACTTCTACAGCAGGATTTTCGTTGTACCAAAGCAAGCTGCGCCCCGTATTGGATATGTTTATGCTGAATCAATTCATCCGAGCAGATCATTTCAAGATGGAGACTGCTCGATCAATACGACGAACTATAAGAGTTAACGATTGGGCCGTCTCCATCAATCTTCAGGACGGTTATCTTCATATACCGTTATGCCCTGCATGCAGAAACTTTCTCCGCTCTTAGTCGAAATTCAGGGTATATCAGGTTTGTGTCATACCCTTCGGAATTACCACGGCTCCAAGGGTGTTCACAAAACTAATGGTGGTAATCGCGGTAGATGTCAGGTTGAGAGGTATTTGAATACTTCAATATCTATACGATTGGCTCCTACACGATCAGTCCATGGGCACACTAATGTTCAATCTGCGTGTGTTCTGGGATCTGATCACGGGGTAAGGACTCATACCGAACATAGAGAAGTGGGAACTGGTACCGACTCAGGACTTCTGCTATGTCGGGATGGATTTCCTGACCAAGCCTGTGATAGTCAGGGTACCCATGGACAGGGTCGACAGGACGTTGAAGTTGGTCTTCAAAGTTCTGGAAACAGTTCTGCTACCAGCCAGGGAGCTATTATCGCTGCTTGGGGTCTTGAACTCAGCAGCAGATATCCACTAGACAGGTTGATACCGTTGTCATGAGACTTCAAGCGTCATCTCAGACGCTGGTCTCAGAGGACATGGTATCGTCAGGGGGTCCCAATGTCAATTCCCGAACCGGAGTTGGAGTTAACCACAGACGCCTCCAACTCTGGTTGGGTGGCTCACATGGAACATCTGCAGCTGGTGTTCTCGGGGACCTTGTCGGAGAAGTCGGCCGGGTGCCACATTAAATGGTTGAGCTGAGGGCGGTAACTCTGTCTCTAGTGAAAACACTTCCCCAGGTCAGAGGAAATATGTTCAGGTAGCCACGGACAACACCACTGTAGTGGAATATCTTAATAGACAAGATGTAACTCGGTATATGAGACTCTGTTTGCATACCAGGGACTTACTGATCTGGTGGGGGGGGGGGCGGATGGGGTTCACCAGTGCTTACCGAGTGGTCACTGTCGAAGACGGTGGCCCACGCGGTATTCAAAAGGTCACCCCTGGTTTGATCTGTTTGCGACCAGGATAAACAATCAGCTCCCAATGTATGTGTCTCCAGTGCCGGATGCCGGGGCATGGGCAATGGACGCAACGTCCTTGTCGTGGAACCGAGTGGATAGGTACGCATTTCCGCCATTTGTCCTACTGACACAGGTGTTGCAGAAAACTCGTCAAGCAGATTGCCAGGTCATCCGGTTGTCCTTCCAGTGTCTCCCAAGTTTGGGCGAATGCACGTCTCCCAGTTGGGTAACCGTGGGCGCCGTGGGACAGACGAGGCCGTGGGGGCGAGTGCATCAGCTCTTTGGTGACCCAGCCCCTTCCTCGAATGTCGCTTGCTAATACAACGGACAGCCAGTGGCGAGCCCAAGGGACGGCCCGAGCCCCGCGTCTGCCAAGGGTTCGCCCCGTCGCTCACTCCCATTTTCCGAAGCAATAATGTTTGTGAACAGCCGAGTATTTCGCTTTATCGATATTGCACAACAAGGTAGTGTTTAAATATATCTTCCGAGTATATTTTGTCAGTTGGCTTCATGGCCGTGTGGGCTAAAGTGCTGTGCTACGGAGATGCGGGCTGTGAGTTCACGCCGCGGTTTGACCAAAATCTTTATAATTATGCTTCCAGCCTTACAAAACAAGATTGTCGACCGGTTGCTAAGGTAAACAACAGCATGACAACGGCATTCCTGTCAGACCGCCATCTGACAGCTTTATCTAGATAATCTCGGGTCCCAACTGCGGCCGCTACATCTAAGGTCACAAGAACCACATGATATACCGCATTCACTATAATTTTACCATCGTACTCAGCCATAGTCAGCTACAACATATTACAGGGTTCGGAAGCAGTGTTTAAATGGTTCGCAATCGGCTTCGGAACTGTAGGAATCGCAGCGGGAACCGAAGCTGATAGTTGCGAAAGGCCCAATCATAGAGCACCTAGAACTACAAGCCCACCAACAATCCACGGTACGATCCAGGTCGGCACATGCGCCTGCTACTTAGGAACATGGTGCTGCCTGTCGTTTAGGGTCTGTACGTATCGACATTTTCTTGGGCCTGCCCATCCCCCACCCCCAGACCAGAGTGCGCCAGAACCTAATCTTGTATATACTACTACGGTCACAAAAATGATAGACAAAGTCCGTCTGAAGAAGATTCCAAATGCAAACGCAAATTATAAGTTTGAATGTAAACCGATTACGATAAAATCAAAATTGCATACGGGAATGAAAAACGTCTGAAGAAGATTCCAAATGCAAACGCAAAATATAAAAATCAAGATTGTATACTGGAATGAAAAACTTCTGAAGAAGATTCCAAATGCAAATTATAATTTGGAATGTAAACCGATTACGATACAATCAAGATTGTATACGGGAATGAAAAACGAAGAGATGGAGGGTGTGCGTCGATGCACCACGGTCCCCGTGTTGTCCCACCTGGTGTATCGACTCGGACGCTCGGTTACCAAGCCTGAAGAGCCAATGCTCTATTATTTGGATTCTGGACCCTCTCGCTGATTCGTCCGGGAAGAACTTCTTGTAGTACCTCCTGACACTGTGCTGCCACCAGATGGGGTTCTGCAGTACTAGGAGCTATTCAATAAAGGCGTCCATCTATGACGTTGTATCCTTGTGGCCATATGTCAGGCTGTCCACGCCATGTAAATTGATCCAGCGCTTGCTGTCAAAAGGGGACAAGGAAACCTTGTTCAGTCGCTGGCCGTAGACGCGGTGGAGATCGGACCGCAACACATCCATCCCGTGGCGAAATTTCCTCTTGACGAAGAGGGCCTCCTTGTATGGCGGACAGGCTTCTTCACGACCGCCTTCTTCACTCCTTTGGCATTATTGATATTTTTTCCGCCGGCCTCCAGAATCGAATACAACTTGGGGCGCAAACCGACGAATTCGGCGATGGGGCACCCGGTGCACTCATCCTTCATTTTGCAAAGGACCTTCTTGTTCACCGTGCAGTGGAGCGACTGGTAATTTGGGTAGTCGGAAACTCATAGTGGTAGTTGTGTGCCGCCATGTCCATGTACAGGTCCTCGGTCTGGATGTCGAGGAGGATGGAGTATGTGTATGTTTAGAGGAGCTGGCAGCTGCCCCCATACTGGATCTTCAAGTTGTTGTGGTACATTAGGTTCTTGGAGAGGTCGAGGAATCTCATACCCACATACACAGGTCGGTTGAGCACCTGGTGGCTCTTGTGCATTTGGATCGCCGCAAGGTCATCATCGAAGACGTTGGCCCGTGCGAAGGCTGGGCTGGCGATAATGCGCCGCAGCTTGTCTTCCTCGTTTACACGCACGAGCTTGACATTAACTCGCTTGCGGAGTTTCTCCATGGTATTCCCACATACATACTTGTTCATGAGCTTGTACAGGTCCTTCTCGAAGTCGCTGGTTGCCCCCTTCTGGAGCTCGGTGTTCATCCTGATGTAGGGCTCTATCCCCGGTCTCTGGTCGAAGCAAAGCTCTCGGTGAGTCTTTCTCAGGCGCATGCCCAGACAGAGATAAGTATAACTGCATGTTCCTGTAGTGGAGCACAAAGCGTTCTTTGTAGCGGAGGTTGGGGACCAGCCTTTCAACCTTTGTCGGTGCCACCTCAACAACTAGAAGGTTGCGTTGATATTCAGACATCCACTCATTTTGGTCAACCATGCGCTCCGCCGCCAGTGGTTAGGTATTGTGCTCTTCGTGCTGCTCTGGGGGTACTCCAGATCTAGATCGAGGACATAGCCCTCCTATGACCCACTCCAAGCTCTGTAAATCCTTTACCAACTTGAAACAACTCGTAGGCAAGGGGTGGCTCATTGACCCACCCGTAGAGGTTATTTGCGTCCAGGTAGAGGATGTGGCTGTTAGACTTGGAAGGGTCATAGCCCTCCGTGCTTGCGCTCGGGTTATTGGCTTTTACATAGCGCTTCGAGACCATAGAGATTCCTCCGCGCATCCCCTTCTCGATGAAAAGGTTTTGGTCGTAATCCGTGAGAAGTTCGAGCTCTGCACTAGTCATTTTAGCAACGTATTTCACGAGAGGCCGGGGCTGGTATAGTAGTGCACAGGATACAATCCGTACTGCCACATGTCTTGAAGACGTTTGCCAGGAGCACATCACTACGGTTGTAGAGGTCGTGGTAATCCCCCATTGTACGTCATCCGTAGGTCTGGAATACCTTTTGTGCGTGAGCATAGTCGGCCTGCGATGTATTTTCGTCAGACAGCTTCCTATAGAATGCTTGCCTTGCTGGGAGCTTGGGCTCCGCGAACCGCTCCCAAGAGTACATGTACTTGTACAGGTATATGCCCTTGTGCAGCAGGAGATCACGCCGTTCTTGGCTGGGCTCGAACCTGGCCGTTATTCGAAAGGCTTCGGGCGGGTTGGCTTTGATAAGCTTGTCCAAGGAGGCCAGCAGAAACTGGGCGCTGTCGATGGCGTGTATCAGGAGGTTGGAGTCATATCCCCTCAGATTGTGGAAGACCACCGGTATGGCCGTGGTCTTGGGACTCAGCCGCAGCTTTAGTTTGCAGGCGTTGTGGGCGGCGCCCTGGTATTTCCCGGTTATATGACAGTGGTCTCTTCCAGCGGCTAGCTGAAAACTTGGAATGTAGTGGCTGTGCTATAGGCTTGACAATCCTCCCGGTTCATCCACATGGGTATGGGATTGGCCAACACAACACTGAGCATGCGCTCCTCTTCCTAGATCGCTCTGAGGAAGTGCTCCGCTGCGTTGGGCATTCGATATTCCACCGGGGGCTCTGCCCGACCATCACAGCGGATGAGCACGTAGCAGTAGCTGCACGTCTCGTGTTGCTGCGCCTCTGGGGTGCTGCTCTTCGTATGGTCTGGCTCGGACCACCCGACGTTGGTGGGGAGGCCTCGAAGTCAGCATAGATGATGTAGGGTGCTGGTAGCTGTGTGCGGTGGTTTCGGAAGACCAGCTAGTTCCCATTCGCTTACGATGACATCTCCACCATCACCGCCGTCTTCCCGATCACCCGGCACTCGGGCTTGTGGTCCTGTAGGAGGTCTTCCCTTGAGTATTCGTAGAGGCATATCTCACAGAAGTGCTTGTGCTCCCGTTGTTGTTGCATCGAACCCTGTGAAATAAAGACCATCCTGAGTGGGATACTTCGAGGGTTTTTCCACATGGTCATGAGCAGGAAACGGGGCTGACCGGATTGGTGAGCGATTTTTGTAGCAAAGTTAATAACACTACCGGCGGGAACTTTAATTGGAGTGTCATCGAATATCGTAAACCATGACCTCTGCCCCGCATGCTTGGTGACGCCCGACTTCTGCTCTACCCCGTTCAGGACTAGATTATCTCGGTCTTCGGTAGTACCTTGAAGTTGACTGAGCAGACCGACATTCGCAGAACCGTCCCGGATGCTGCCATGGTGTATCCCGTATATATGTTGCTCGCGTTGGAGCCAAATGAATATTCGTGGTCCCCCGCGCGCAGAGCACCAGGTTCTTCTGCCCAAGCAGTTATGACGGGCTTTCGAGCTTGCGATCGCTGCACGTGTACACTCGCCGTAGCCGCGTCTCTGCGAGCCTGTGCTACGCTACTCTCCGGTATTCTCATTGTGGCTCCACCGTGGCTGCCCGCGTCTGCAGGTGGAACGTCCTGTTCTGTGTTTGCGCTGGAACTGCCTGGGCTCATGATGATATATATTTATGAAATCTATATTTTATTTTAACCTTTATCGGTTATTTCGAGAACGGTTGAAATCGGGTAATCGTTCTTTAACTCTTGCGCTTTATCATGTAGAATACAAATAATGAATTCGTGGATGTGCCCCGATTATTGGGAAGTCTAAGGTCAGTGTCTCGCCGTAGGAAAAGTCGCTGGCGTGCACGACCTTAAGGAGAGTACTGAGAGCTCCGTCTAACGTGTTGCACGATATGTGCAGCTGATCCAGGTGCATCCTCAGCGTTTTCGTGAAGGCCAAGCCCACCGCTGTTGTCGGAGTATATTGTGGCAAAACCGGGCCGCACGACCAACGCCGGGGTGACCCTTTCCCGGCTGCCGGGCTCGACGGTCAAGGTCGCAAGTCCGTTGGCTTTCGAGATGACTAGGCTGACTTGGCTATCAATGTCCGACGCGACGAAAGCTTGGAGGGATCTCAAACTCCAAACACCGGGGTTCAGCTTTACGAATACTGGGGACCGTTCTTCATGTAGGCAAACCCTTTGTTCTCCCCCACGTTTCGCAGGCCGACAGTGAAGGTGATTGATGTGAGGCCGGCGCGGCGTTCCCCGCAATAATTTTCGATCGGCTGCTGAAGCGTGACAGCCCCGCTTTGAACATTGGTGAGAGTAGCAACCATGATAATATATTAAATGAAATATATATATTAGATCATGGATACCAAGGTTGTTCCAACTACTGGAAATGATGCCCACGAGGCTGACAAATTAGGTATCGTCGTTGCCCTCGTGGCGGTCTGACTATTCGCGCTTTGGTTTTGGTCTGTTCCGAAGGAACTCTCCGGCAGCGAATAGTAGGAAACCGGCGATCGTAATGAGCATAGCCCAAGCATTCTCGGCAAGCCATCCATCTGTTTTTGACAAGATGGATAGCATGAAGGAGACGAGCCCATCTATCAGCCCAGGCAGTGCGGCAGCCGCTTTTCCGGCTAATTTAGCCAGGAGATTGGCGAGTGGTTTTATCTGTTGTTTGCCCACTCCTTTGCTCCGCCGGATGGTGCGGGTGCTGTCGTGAGAGTTAGTGGACTGGACTGTGTGCCGTGGACTGTCCGCCTCGCTTTCAATATCTCATTGACGTCAAGAGACGGGGACCGAACCGTCGTTAAGAACCTCGGTCGCGCCAACGTCAAGGAGACCACGATAAATATTTCTGGTTATGAGGTGATGCCAATCGACGACGGCGCCGTTTACTATTGCTAGCAAGACATGTGGCGCGCAAGAGCGCGCAAGAGCGCGCAAGAGCGCGCAAGAGCGCGCAAGAGCGCGCAAGAGCGCGCAAGAGCGCGCAAGAGCGCGCAAGAGCGCGCAAGAGCGCGCAAGAGCGCGCAAGAGCGCGCAAGAGCGCGCAAGAGCGCGCAAGAGCGCGCAAGAGCGCGCAAGAGCGCGCAAGAGTGCGCAAGAGTGCGCAAGAGCGCGCAAGAGTGCGCAAGAGCGCGCAAGAGAGCGCAAGAGCGCGCAAGAGCGCGCAAGAGCTCACAAGAGCGCGCAAGAGAGCGCAAGAGCGCGCAATAGTGCGCAAGAGAGCGCAAGAGCGCGCAAGAGCTCACAAGAGCGCGCAAGAGAGCGCAAGAGTGCGCAAGAGCGCGCAAGAGAGCGCAAGAGCGCGCAAGAGTGCGGTCTATCAGGGTATTGACTGGCGCAAGAGCTCACAAGAGCGCGCAAGAGAGCGCAAGAGCGCGCAAGAGCGCGCAAGAGTGCGGTCTATCAGGGTATTGACTGGCGCAAGAGCGCGCAAGAGCTCACAAGACGCGCAAACAGAGCGCAAGAGCGCGCAATAGTGCGCAAGAGCGCGCAAGAGTGCGCAAGAGCGCGCAAGAGAGCGCAAGAGCGCGCAAGAGCGCGCAAAAGCGCGCAAGAGCGCGCAAGAGTGCGCAAGAGCGCGCAAGAGAGCGCAAGAGCGCGCAAGAGCGCGCAAGAGCGCGCAATAGTGCGCAAGAGCGCGCAAGAGCGCGCAAGAGTGCGGTCTATCAGGGTATTGACTGGCGCAAGAGCTCACAAGAGCTCACAAGAGCGCGCAAGAGAGCGCAAGAGTGCGCAAGAGCGCGCAAGAGAGCGCAAGAGCGCGCAAGAGCGCGCAAGAGCTCACAAGAGCGCGCAAGAGAGCGCAAGAGCGCGCAATAGTGCGCAAGAGAGCGCAAGAGCGCGCAAGAGCTCACAAGAGCGCGCAAGAGAGCGCAAGAGTGCGCAAGAGCGCGCAAGAGAGCGCAAGAGCGCGCAAGAGTGCGGTCTATCAGGGTATTGACTGGCGCAAGAGCACACAAGAGCGCGCAAGAGAGCGCAAGAGCGCGCAAGAGCGCGCAAGAGTGCGGTGTATCAGGGTATTGACTGGCGCAAGAGCGCGCAAGAGCTCACAAGAGCGCGCAGAGCGCAAGAGCGCGCAATAAGTGCGCAAGCGCGCAAGAGCGCGCAAGAGCTCACAAGAGCGCGCAAGACGCGCAAGAGCGCGCAAGAGCGCGCAAGAGTGCGGTCTATCAGGGTATTGACTGGCGCAAGAGCTCAGAGCGCGCAAGAGAGCGCAAGAGCGCGCAAGAGCGCGCAAGAGTGCGGTCTATCAGGGTAATTGACTGGCGCAAGAAGCGCGCAAAGAGCTCACAAGAGCGCGCAACAGAGCGCAAGAGCGCGCAATAGTGCGCAGACGCGCAAGAGTGCGCAAGAGCGCGCAAGAGAGCGCAAGAGCGCGCAAGAGAGCGCAAGAGCGCGCAAGAGCGCGCAAGAGTGCGGTCTATCAGGGTATTGACTGGCGCAAGAGCGCGCAAGAGCTCACAAGAGCGCGCAACAGAGCGCAAGAGCGCGCAATATGCGCAAGAGCGCGCAAGAGTGCGCAAGAGCGCGCAAGAGACGCAAGAGCGCGCAAGAGCGCGCAAAAGCGCAAGAGCGCGCAAGAGTGCGCAAGAGCGCGCAAGAGAGCGCAAGAGCGCGCAAGAGCGCGCAAGAGCGCGCAAAATAGTGCGCAAGAGCGCGCAAGAGCGCGCAAGAGTGCGGTCTATCAGGGTATTGACTGGCGCAAGAGCTCACAAGAGCGCAAGAGAGCGCAAGAGCGCGCAAGACGCGCAAGAGTGCGGTCTATCAGGGTATTGACTGGCGCAAGAGCGCGCAAGAGCTCACAAGAGCGCGCAACAGAGCGCAAGAGCGCGCAATAGTGCGCAAGAGCGCGCAAGAGTGCGCAAGAGCGCGCAAGAGAGCGCAAGAGCGCGCAAGAGCGCGCAAAAGCGCGCAAGAGCGCGCAAGAGTGCGCAAGAGCGCGCAAGAGAGCGCAAGAGCGCGCAAGAGCGCGCAAGAGCGCGCAATAGTGCGCAAGAGCGCGCAAGAGCGCGCAAGAGCTCACAAGAGCGCGCAAGAGTGCGCAAGAGCGCGCAAGAGAGCGCAAGAGCGCGCAAGAGCGCGCAAGAGTGCGGTCTATCAGGGTATTGACTGGCGCAAGAGCTCACAAGAGCGCGCAAGAGAGCGCAAGAGCGCGCAAGAGCGCGCAAGAGTGCGGTCTATCAGGGTATTGACTGGCGCAAGAGCGCGCAAGAGCTCACAAGAGCGCGCAACAGAGCGCAAGAGCGCGCAATAGTGCGCAAGAGCGCGCAAGAGTGCGCAAGAGCGCGCAAGAGAGCGCAAGAGCGCGCAAGAGCGCGCAAAAGCGCGCAAGAGCGCGCAAGAGTGCGCAAGAGCGCGCAAGAGAGCGCAAGAGCGCGCAAGAGCGCGCAAGAGCGCGCAATAGTGCGCAAGAGCGCGCAAGAGCGCGCAAGAGTGCGGTCTATCAGGTATTGACTGGCGCAAGAGCTCACAAGAGCTCACAAGAGCGCGCAAGAGAGCGCAAGAGTGCGCAAGAGCGCGCAAGAGAGCGCAAAGCGCGCAAGAGCGCGCAAGAGCTCACAAGAGCGCGCAAGAGAGCGCAAGAGCGCGCAATAGTGCGCAAGAGAGCGCAAGAGCGCGCAAGAGCTCACAAGAGCGCGCAAGAGAGCGCAAGAGTGCGCAAGAGCGCGCAAGAGAGCGCAAGAGCGCGCAAGAGTGCGGTCTATCAGGGTATTGACTGGCGCAAGAGCTCACAAGAGCGCGCAAGAGAGCGCAAGAGCGCGCAAGAGCGCGCAAGAGTGCGGTGTATCAGGGTATTGACTGGCGCAAGAGCGCGCAAGAGCTCACAAGAGCGCGCAAGAGAGCGCAAGAGCGCGCAATAGTGCGCAAGAGCGCGCAAGAGCGCGCAAGAGCTCACAAGAGCGCGCAAGAGCGCGCAAGAGCGCGCAAGAGCGCGCAAGAGTGCGGTCTATCAGGGTATTGACTGGCGCAAGAGCTCACAAGAGCGCGCAAGAGAGCGCAAGAGCGCGCAAGAGCGCGCAAGAGTGCGGTCTACAGGGTATTGACTGGCGCAAGAGCGCGCAAGAGCTCACCAAGAGCGCGCAACAGAGCGCAAGAGCGCGCAATAGTGCGCAAGAGCGCGCAAGAGTGCGCAAGAGCGCGCAAGAGAGCGCAAGAGCGCGCAAGAGAGCGCAAGAGCGCGCAAGAGCGCGCAAGAGTGCGGTCTATCAGGGTATTGACTGGCGCAAGAGCGCGCAAGAGCTCACAAGAGCGCGCAACAGAGCGCAAGAGCGCGCAATAGTGCGCAAGAGCGCGCAAGAGTGCGCAAGAGCGCGCAAGAGAGCGCAAGAGCGCGCAAGAGCGCGCAAAAGCGCGCAAGAGCGCGCAAGAGTGCGCAAGAGCGCGCAAGAGAGCGCAAGAGCGCGCAAGAGCGCGCAAGAGCGCGCAATAGTGCGCAAGAGCGCGCAAGAGCGCGCAAGAGTGCGGTCTATCAGGTATTGACTGGCGCAAGAGCTCACAAGAGCGCGCAAGAGAGCGCAAGAGCGCGCAAGAGCGCGCAAGAGTGCGGTCTATCAGGGTATTGACTGGCGCAAGAGCGCGCAAGAGCTCACAAGAGCGCGCAACAGAGCGCAAGAGCGCGCAATAGTGCGCAAGAGCGCGCAAGAGTGCGCAAGAGCGCGCAAGAGACGCAAGAGCGCGCAAAGAGCGCGCAAAAGCGCAAGAGCGCGCAAGAGTGCGCAAGAGCGCGCAAGAGAGCGCAAGAGCGCGCAAGAGCGCGCAAGAGCGCGCAATAGTGCGCAAGAGCGCGCAAGAGCGCGCAAGAGCTCACAAGAGCGCGCAAGAGTGCGCAAGAGCGCGCAAGAGAGCGCAAGAGCGCGCAAGAGCGCGCAAGAGTGCGGTCTATCAGGGTATTGACTGGCGCAAGAGCGCGCAAGAGCGCGCAAGAGCGCGCAAGAGCGCGCAAGAGTGCGGTCTATCAGGGTATTGACTGGCGCAAGAGCGCGCAAGAGCGCGCAAGAGCGCGCAAGAGCGCGCAAGAGCGCGCAAGAGCTCACAAGAGCGCGCAAGAGAGCGCAAGAGCGCGCAATAGTGCGCAAGAGCGCGCAAGAGTGCGCAAGAGCGCGCAAGAGAGCGCAAGAGCGCGCAAGAGCGCGCAAGAGCGCGCAAGAGCGCGCAAGAGCGCGCAAGAGCGCGCAAGAGTGCGGTCTATCAGGGTATTGACTGGCGCAAGAGCGCGCAAGAGTGCGCAAGAGCGCGCAAGAGCGCGCAAGAGCGCGCAAGAGCTCACAAGAGCGCGCAAGAGAGCGCAAGAGCGCGCAATAGTGCGCAAGAGAGCGCAAGAGCGCGCAAGAGCTCACAAGAGCGCGCAAGAGAGCGCAAGAGCGCGCAATAGTGCGCAAGAGCGCGCAAGAGTGCGCAAGAGCGCGCAAGAGAGCGCAAGAGCGCGCAAGAGCGCGCAAAAGCGCGCAAGAGCGCGCAAGAGTGCGCAAGAGCGCGCAAGAGTGCGCAAGAGCGCGCAAGAGAGCGCAAGAGCGCGCAAGAGCGCGCAAGAGCGCGCAATAGTGCGCAATAGAGCGCGCAAGAGCGCGCAAGAGCTCACAAGAGCGCGCAAGAGTGCGCAAGAGCGCGCAAGAGAGCGCAAGAGCGCGCAAGAGCGCGCAAAAGCGCGCAAGAGCGCGCAAGAGTGCGCAAGAGCGCGCAAGAGCGCGCAAGAGCGCGCAAGAGCTCACAAGAGCGCGCAAGAGAGCGCAAGAGCGCGCAATAGTGCGCAAGAGAGCGCAAGAGCGCGCAAGAGCTCACAAGAGCGCGCAAGAGAGCGCAAGAGTGCGCAAGAGCGCGCAAGAGCTCACAAGAGCGCGCAAGAGAGCGCAAGAGCGCGCAATAGTGCGCAAGAGCGCGCAAGAGTGCGCAAGAGCGCGCAAGAGAGCGCAAGAGCGCGCAAGAGCGCGCAAAAGCGCGCAAGAGCGCGCAAGAGTGCGCAAGACGCGCCAAGAGCGCGCAAAAGCGCGCAAGAGCGCGCAAGAGTGCGCAAGAGCGCGCAAGAGCGCGCAAGAGCGCGCAAGAGCTCACAAGAGCGCGCAAGAGAGCGCAAGAGCGCGCATAGTGCGCAAGAGAGCGCAAGAGCGCGCAAGAGCGCGCAAAAGCGCGCAAGAGCGCGCAAGAGTGCGCAAGAGCGCGCAAGAGCGCGCAAGAGCGCGCAAGAGCTCACAAGAGCGCGCAAGAGAGCGCAAGAGCGCGCAATAGTGCGCAAGAAGCGCAAGAGCGCGCAAGAGCTCACAAGAGCGCGCAAGAGAGCGCAAGAGTGCGCAAGAGCGCGCAAGAGAGCGCAAGAGCGCGCAAGCGCGCAAGAGCTCACAAGAGCGCGCAAGAGCGCGCAAGAGCGCGCAAGAGCGCGCAAGAGCTCACAAGAGCGCGCAAGAGAGCTCACGAGAGAGCAAGAGAGCTCACAAGAGCGCGCAAGAGCGCGCAAGAGAGCGCAAGAGCGCGCAAGAGCGCGCAAGAGCTCACAAGAGCGCGCAAGAGAGCGCAAGAGCGCGCAATAGTGCGCAAGAGAGCGCAAGAGAGCGCAAGAGCGCGCAATAGTGCGCAAGAGAGCGCAAGAGCGCGCAAGAGCTCACAAAGAGCGCAAGAGAGCGCAAGAGTGCGCAAGAGCGCGCAAGAGCTCACAAGAGCGCGCAAGAGAGCGCAAGACGCGCAATAGTGCGCAAGAGCGCGCAAAAGCGCTTGAGCGCAAAAGCGCGCAAGAGCGCGCAAGAGTGCGCAAGAGCGCGCAAGAGCGCGCAAGAGCGCGCAAGAGCTCACAAGAGCGCGCAAGAGAGCGCAAGAGCGCGCAATAGTGCGCAAGAGAGCGCAAGAGCGCGCAAGAGCTCACAAGAGCGCGCAAGAGAGCGCAAGAGTGCGCAAGAGCGCGCAAGAGAGCGCAAGAGCGCGCAAGAGCGCGCAAGAGCTCACAAGAGCGCGCAAGAGAGCAAGAGCGCGCAATAGTGCGCAAGAGCGCGCAAGAGTGCGCAAGAGCGCGCAAGAGAGCGCAAGAGCGCGCAAGAGCGCGCAAAAGCGCGCAAGAGCGCGCAAGAGTGCGCAAGAGCGCGCAAGAGCGCGCAAAAAGCGCGCAAGAGCGCGCAAGAGTGCGCAAGAGCGCGCAAGAGCGCGCAAAGAGCGCGCAAGAGCTCACAAGAGCGCGCAAGAGAGCGCAAGAGCGCGCAATAGTGCGCAAGAGAGCGCAAGAGCGCGCAAGAGCTCACAAGAGCGCGCAAGAGAGCGCAAGAGTGCGCAAGAGCGCGCAAGAGAGCGCAAGAGTGCGCAAGAGCGCGCAAGAGCTCACAAGAGCGCGCAAGAGAGCGCAAGAGCGCGCAATAGTGCGCAAGAGAGCGCAAGAGCGCGCAAGAGCGCGCAAAAGCGCGCAAGAGCGCGCAAGAGTGCGCAAGAGCGCGCAAGAGCGCGCAAGAGCGCGCAAGAGCTCACAAGAGCGCGCAAGAGAGCGCAAGAGCGCGCAATAGTGCGCAAGAGAGCGCAAGAGCGCGCAAGAGCTCACAAGAGCGCGCAAGAGAGCGCAAGAGTGCGCAAGAGCGCGCAAGAGAGCGCAAGAGCGCGCAAGAGCGCGCAAGAGCTCACAAGAGCGCGCAAGAGCGCGCAAGAGCGCGCAAGAGCGCGCAAGAGCTCACAAGAGCGCGCAAGAGAGCTCACGAGAGAGCAAGAGAGCTCACAAGAGCGCGCAAGAGCGCGCAAGAGAGCGCAAGAGCGCGCAAGAGCGCGCAAGAGCTCACAAGAGCGCGCAAGAGAGCGCAAGAGCGCGCAATAGTGCGCAAGAGAGCGCAAGAGAGCGCAAGAGCGCGCAATAGTGCGCAAGAGAGCGCAAGAGCGCGCAAGAGCTCACAAGAGCGCGCAAGAGAGCGCAAGAGTGCGCAAGAGCGCGCAAGAGCTCACAAGAGCGCGCAAGAGAGCGCAAGAGCGCGCAATAGTGCGCAAGAGCGCGCAAAAGCGCTTGAGCGCAAAAGCGCGCAAGAGCGCGCAAGAGTGCGCAAGAGCGCGCAAGAGCGCGCAAGAGCGCGCAAGAGCTCACAAGAGCGCGCAAGAGAGCGCAAGAGCGCGCAATAGTGCGCAAGAGAGCGCAAGAGCGCGCAAGAGCTCACAAGAGCGCGCAAGAGAGCGCAAGAGTGCGCAAGAGCGCGCAAGAGAGCGCAAGAGCGCGCAAGAGCGCGCAAGAGCTCACAAGAGCGCGCAAGAGAGCGCAAGAGCGCGCAATAGTGCGCAAGAGCGCGCAAGAGTCGCAAGAGCGCGCAAGAGAGCGCAAGAGCGCGCAAGAGCGCGCAAAAGCGCGCAAGAGCGCGCAAGAGTGCGCAAGAGCGCGCAAGAGCGCGCAAAAGCGCGCAAGAGCGCGCAAGAGTGCGCAAGAGCGCGCAAGAGCGCGCAAGAGCGCGCAAGAGCTCACAAGAGCGCGCAAGAGAGCGCAAGAGCGCGCAATAGTGCGCAAGAGAGCGCAAGAGCGCGCAAGAGCTCACAAGAGCGCGCAAGAGAGCGCAAGAGTGCGCAAGAGCGCGCAAGAGAGCGCAAGAGCGCGCAAGAGCTCACAAGAGCGCGCAAGAGAGCGCAAGAGCGCGCAATAGTGCGCAAGAGAGCGCAAGAGCGCGCAAGAGCTCACAAGAGCGCGCAAGAGAGCGCAAGAGTGCGCAAGAGCGCGCAAGAGAGCGCAAGAGCGCGCAAGAGCGCGCAAGAGCGCGCAAGAGCGCGCAAGAGCGCGCAAGAGCGCGCAAGAGTGCGGTCTATCAGGGTATTGACTGGCGCAAGAGCGCGCCAAGAGCGCGCAAGAGCGCGCAAGAGCGCGCAAGAGCGCGCAAGAGCTCACAAGAGCGCGCAAGAGAGCGCAAGAGCGCGCAATAGTGCGCAAGAGCGCGCAAGAGTGCGCAAGAGCGCGCAAGAGAGCGCAAGAGCGCGCAAGAGCGCGCAAAAGCGCGCAAGAGCGCGCAAGAGTGCGCAAGAGCGCGCAAGAGCGCGCAAGAGCGCGCAAGAGCTCACAAGAGCGCGCAAAGAGAGCGCAAGAGCGCGCAATAGTGCGCAAGAGCGCGCAAGAGCGCAAGATCGCGCAAGAGAGCGCAAGAGCGCGCAGAGCGCGCAAAAGCGCGCAAGAGCGCGCAAGAGTGCGCAAGAGCGCGCAAGAGAGCACAAGAGCGCGCAAGAGCGCGCAAAAGCGCGCAAGAGCGCGCAAGAGCGCGCAAGAGCGCGCAAGAGCGCGCAAGAGCGCGCAAGAGCGCGCAAGAGCGCGCAAGAGCGCGCAAAGACGCGCAAGAGCGCGCAAGAGCGCGCAAGAGCGCGCAAAGAGCGCGCAAGAGCGCGCAAGAGCGCGCAAGAGCGCGCAAGAGCGCGCAAGAGCGCGCAAGAGCGCGCAAGAGCGCGCAAGAGCTCACAAGAGCGCGCAAGAGAGCGCAAGAGCGCGCAAGAGTGCGCAAGAGTGCGCAAGAGTGCGGTCTATCAGGGTATTGACTGGAGTACGACATGTTCACGATGCCTGACCTCGAATTATTGATTAGAGCCCAGTACGCAGGGCGTGTTGCCATACTTTATGACCGAGTTCTTCGCCATCGCAAGATGGCGAAAGACAAAAGCGATACATTGTGTAATATTAATATCAATGTCCCCGAACTCTCGATGAAAGGCATACTGATGCTGTTCGAGGAGGCCCGGTTCGCGCTCGGTGCTAGAAAAACCGAAACATTTTATTACCTAGAATCACAAATGTCGAGGTGACAACTGAGGGAGTCCCAAATCAGCTCTACAGCCAGGACCTTCGCACACACCAGCAGTGGTACGAAGCCAAACAGCAGTTTGCTGCCGGCTCTAAGCGCGTCCCAGAGGTTGCCGCGGTGGCCAAAGACCTGCAGCTCTCGGACGTCTCTCTCACAGAGTTCCTGACTTCAAAGTATGCGCTATGCCTAGACTTGCGAACAGACAATGACGACCAACTGCACGTGAGTGGACGCCGAGTAGAGAATGCCTCCGAGGGTGTGACGATCCAGATAGCCAAAGAGACGGACGCAGCTGGCACATTGAACGTGTACATATATATCATCACAGATGCGCAACTCAACATCGAAGATGGCCGATTCGTCTCAGCACTCTACTAAAATTGAATATCTTAACAATTTTACGAAGGACACCCACTCTGCCATAATATGCGGTCAGACTGGATGCGGAAAAACGGTCTTCATTCTGGATTTTCTCGAAGGCCCCAACCGTGATGCAGTTCGACTTATTGTGATCCTGTGTACCGCTGTGCGACACAACAAGACTTATCAGCAGCACCGATGGATCTGGACTGACCCTGAGGTCTACGTCGTTGACCCCGACGACAGGCTCCATGATTACCTTCTACTAAATATTTCAGGGTGAGCCCACCCTGTACGTGATTGACTACTGTTCAGCCAAGGCAGCGATGACCAAACAAACAGAAGGACATGCTCTCAGAGCTTGCATTTTCGGGCCAGCATGCGGAGCAACGCCGTCCTCAAGGATCTGCGGGAGCAAACGGAATGGGTCGCCCTCTTTCACTGCAAGGACCGAGACTCATTCGATGGCTGCCTTCGAGAGAATGACGTTATCCCAACGCGTGAAGAGCGACGGGAAACAAAGCACACGCAGATTCTGTTAAAGACTGATCAACCAACTGCTTAGCTTGTGATAAACACTGCTTAGCTCGTGCTAAACACTGCTTAGCCATGGCGGCTAAAAATTCGGGAATCAATTTGTTGCTCAGCTGCAAGCTTTGCTGCGAGTATAACGGTGATCATAGTATTCGGGTGGTGCGCTTGGCAATATGTTAGACTTACGTGGCGTGTCAGAACAGCACTGCTGAAAATCAAACAATATTCGATTGTCACAATGAACTGCGACGAAGTTCTCGATCAGCTGCTGGAAGAGACAGTCGGCACGACTGTCGGCATGACTGCCGACACGGCTGGCTGTCGGAACCACTGTCGGCACGACAGAAACAGCGACTTCGCAGCGGCGCTAACTGCTCGCTGTACTGGTTGCAGGGGACAGGCCGAATAGTATCTGAGGCGAGTTCTCACAGCCACCCAGGTTGATAAGATGCCAGACGCAGACATTGTTAAATTGTATGCCCGATACAAATCGCGGCTAGGTGCGGTGATGACAAAACCCTAGGGGTGTCAGCCATTCAGCTCTACGCAGTAGCGGCAATTATGTTTCTGCCAATCCAGAATCAATCGGGATTGGTCGACGACCTGGAGACTGACCACTTTGTTGGACACGCACTAAAATCAGATTGCTGCTTAATTTACCACAAGTTTAGCATGTTCTTAGCACCGCTGACAACTGCGTTGACAACAGCTAAGCATTGTCAATTTGTACATGTATGCCCACGGATTATAAGCTCAGAAAATGTTGACACACGACACACCTGCTACAGAGACGGAGTTGGAACCACATTAGTAGCAGCTTTAGCAGCAGCAGCAATCTCCGATTGCACCGTAATGACATAAATACCCAAAAAGACATGCAGCGGGGTGAGCACGGGCCGCTGCCCGGAAAGGTAAACAAGCTAAAATACTCGCCGAGCTTCGAGAGGCCAAACAGTTGTTAATTATTCTAGCAGCTGCCACGGTTGAAGAACGCCCGAAGGCAGTTCCTTAGGAAAAACACCCGGAGGCAGTTCCGTCGGAACATCCGAATGCAGTTCCTTCGGAACAGGTGCCGACCTGTGGGTTTTTGGTGGTCTGGCAGTTGCAGGCGCTCCGTGGGTGTTCCACAGCGGCAGCTACTGGAACTACCATTCGAGACAACCAGCTGCGGTTCCTTCGGAAATTGCGGTTCCGAAATCGATTGCACCCCATTTAAACATTGCTCGCGACCCCATTCGTATGCAGTAAATTTATTGATATCAATAATTATAAAAAATGGCTGAGTACTATGGTAAAATGATAGTCAATGCAGTTTATCACGCCGTGTTGATATCGAGTCGACTGTCAAAGATGGCCTTCGGTAGGCCCGCCCCCAAGTTGGACATGACGGCGAGAGATGTAGGTCTTGTCACCTTCGATATAGCGGTCGCAGTTGGTACCCGATATTATTTAGTTAAAACTGTAATTCTACCGGCTAATATATGGAAGCAACTCCTTTACTTCGTAACTCGTTAGTGAAGTTAAATTCACTAGCTTAATTAACAAAGTTAACCTATTTGTGAAACAAGTTAGTAATGGTTGAGCGGGTGACCAGGCTGCCCGCCGTGGTCTCTGCACTGAACGGCGATGTGACCAGATTGGTCGGTAAGAAGCCCTTGGATGCCATCAAGGTGAAACGGTGTCGCACAAGGCATCTGCCGCGCGGACGATCCGTTGGTTTAGCGTAACAAAAGCTTCCCATGGGTGTTGTCGTCTGATACCTCTACAACCCCGGTGAGCTGGAGGGCGGCCGCCGCCGCGCGACTGATACCGTGTGGTTTCTCGATGTATATCATCTGGATCGATATATTACTAAATCCGATTAGCCCGTGCTCTACCACCTTGACAGTGGTCCATAGCGCGGGTTTGTCCGTTAAGAACTTAGTGTGGTACCTTCTGACACCCAGCTACCACCGGGCTGACCAAATTCCAACGGCTCGGTGTGGGTCCCATCGGGGTGGACCCTCTTCTTATCATAGTAGGCAGAGAGCCCCAGCTTTTACTGCGCGTATGTGCGCAGCGTTCCGTCAACCAATCTGAACCCCCTATCTGCCGCCCGATCGAGACCGCCTTCGAGCATCATCTTGTAGCGGCCCCATTCGCTGAATGATTGGCACGATCCGCCGCTCCCACGTAATAACACCGTGTAATCGATCGCGCGGTGAATAGCCGTGATCACTAACCCGTGTTCGAGATACAATTTCAACAAATGGTCATATATAGTGTATTCGGGGTCCTCGACGCGCAGAACCTCTCGATTCAGGAACAGCGGCGCTATTTCTTCGAACTTCGGCCACAGTTTTTTCGGCACCTCAATATCAACTTCAGCAAATGCGAACCAGTTCTGTCGCGTGACGTGCCACTCGAATCTATTGATTGCCGCTCGATTATCTGGTTCTTTGTAGTGCCATATCATTTGATCTCCACTGGGCATGTCCGTCGAGAGGGTGAACAGATAAAGAGCGTTTGCATCGTAACATAGTACAGACTTACAGACCTTGTTGTAGGTGTCATTGACATTATCTCTGATCCTCGAACGTCCCGCCTCGGCGTACCTCGAGAACATTATAGATGGACAACCGACCAGTGCTCCTCGCATCATTTCGCACGTCTCTTCTTACGGAGCGCACATCGCTTGTTGTATCCCTGTACCTCGAAGAAGATATTGAAGCGCCACCCCGGGGAGCGATACTGCGTCTTTGAGAATGTCCACTCATCGACCCTTGCAAAACTCGGTCATCTTCGTCAAAGCTTCCAAGAAAGGGCCCACGTCCAAACCGTTGTAATAGCGAAGCCAATCCACGAACGTACTCATCTTAATCGTTTTGAGAATGTGCTTGCACTCCTTCCACTCCGATAGCGATAGTAGTTACCCATTGCGGAGCTTGGAGTGTTACTCGGGATAATCTGGTAATCCTGGATAATCTAGTTAGTCCGCACTGTCGAACCACTCGTAAGGAAAATGAGACTTTTCCATTTTACAATCGCAAGCTTTAACCCATTTCTCGTTGCTAGTCCCCGGTCCCAAGTACTGTATGATATCGAGGAACTTGAACCCCGGCGTGAACAGGAACATCGTAGTGTTTGCTCTTTATCCAACCATTACCTTCTTGACCGTCGATGCCAGCTTCCAGACCAGGTATCGTCTGATAAGGTTCAGATCGTATCTACTACAGATGAATCCGACTATGGGCACCTGGTCTATCAAAGACGTAATCTTGTTCTGTTGTGGTTGCGGTAGTAGTTCTATGTCGTCCGGTAGATACGTGGCGTGATTTTGTTATCTAATATTTGTTGCTCTCCTTTGCAGCTCGACGACGAACTTCTCCACTAGTGTCGGTATCGCGTTCACAAATGTGAGTTATTTCGGACCCTTCGAACATAGTGTCAGCTACCGATATCAAAATTGGCACGTGCTCGACTTCGAAGGACAGATCTGTGGTCGGATACGTAGCTTTGGTCTTATCTAAATACGCTTCGAAATCATAGACGATCTGGTGCGGGTACAGCCTCGCTTCGGGTAAAACAGGGGGCTCTTCATTAAACTCTTTGATTTTATCTTCGATTTTATTCCACTTGCACTCCCACATTACCACTAACTCGTAGCCAGCGTCTCTGATCTTCGCGTCTTGAGCTTTCGTTTCTCTATAGACCTCCGAGGCTTGTCTTCTATTACAATGTCTTGGGCACCCGTTCCAACAACAATCGTGAAATTGAAAGTTTTCGCGTTGTGACAGAATCCGTCGACGGGATTATTCTCGATCCATCTCTCGACCCGTGCCCACATTTTGCGTGATGAATGCGATTTTCCCTTTTGTGTGCCTCTTGTTCGAGCCAATGTATCGACATCGCACTCGCCGGACCTCGAGGATAGAACACCTTCTCGTACGCCGACTGAGGGCTCTCGATCTGCTTACCGGGGCATATCATCGTGGTGTTTTCCCTAGTGCAAGCATCGGCGTGACGATGTAAATTGCTAGATTTTGTTGTTGACAATCACCGCAGGCGTACTCGTTCGTCAACTTACGTATATTAGTAATCAAGAACGAATGACCCTCGGGTATTCCTACGGTCATAAATTTCATTCCTACCTCGTCGTAGTGGGCGGGCGCTCGTAGAAGATACCAGGCTCCATCGTCGGTTGGCTCGTACACTCGAATGCCTAGCTTGAAAACCTCTTCGACCCTATCAAGTTTTTCTATAGGTATGCCACCCGGCCCGGGTCCGAACTTGTGCCTTAGGAATTGCTTGGCTAGATCTCGAGCCTCCGCACAACATCGATCCGGTCTCTTACCTCGATGGATGGCGATGCATCTAACCAGACATAAATTATCGTCGAATGTATCGACCGCACACATTCCTTTCTTTTGTCTCAGCCAGTCCGGAAGCCGGCTCCCATAAGTTGCTGACGGTCGATTACCATTTTTACCGCCACCGAAAACCAGCGGACAAAGGTCCATTTCGTACTCGGACTCTCTACTCGATCGACCTCCATTCGTGCGATCTGTCGTTCGAGGATCCACTTCTCGACAGCGGCTATGTTATTAAACCAAGGACTCCCAGGTGGAGTTTTATGGAAGAGCGTCGTCTCTTCGGTTTCTATATTCCGATTGCGGTACGAGTAAGAATAACGTAGATAGAAGGAGGTATTGGCTACCGATCGGATCGTATCTATTATTTTATTCTTGATCGTTTTAATTACCTCACGATGAAAGGTCCAGTCCTTCCTTTCACCGTTACCTCTTGAGCTTCATCCCTCTCGTCGAGAATGTGAGGACCTCGTTCTACTATAGTCTTCGCGAGGTCTCTTCCTTTCTTATGTTCATCTCCGAGAACAGACTGGAGAATGCGACGGCAGGTTATTTTTTGAAGTGGTTCAGTGCGTACGCGCGAATTCTCTTTAATACTCTGCGCGTAAGCAGTGGCACGCAGGCTAGCTGTCGTTTCAACCTTCCGGTTTTAACCGAGCTTGTAACCCTCTCTGCGTAGACGATCGCCCTCACCTTACGTATCTCCTCACTTATCGCTCTCTTGCTACGTAGTCCTCGGGTCGAAATCCCAAATATTTTGGCCTTCGTTCGTAACTCTTGTATGGTCTCCATAATATTGATAGTTTATCTAGTGATACTATTCTCTAATTGATCGAAATTGTCGTGTCATACATCGACCAGTATAACTAGTGATTGTGTATTCTCTAATTGATCGAAATTATCGTGACATACATCGACCAGTATATCTATTGATACTGTATTCTCTAATTGATAAATTTTACCTCGAAAATGTCATACATCAACCAGTATAACTAGTGATAATATATATAGTGATACTATTCCCTAATTGATAAATATTCTTCACAATTGTCGTGTCATATCTAATTGATAATTGTTACCTCGTGTCATACATCAACCAGTATAACAAGTAATTATGTATTCTCTAATTGATACATTTTATCTCGAACATGTCATACATCAACCAGTATAACTAGTGATAATATATCTAGTGATAATATTCTCTAATTGATAAATATTCCTCACAATTGTCGTGTCACACAACAGCCACTATACCTAGTGATAGTGTATTCTCTAACTGATCAATTTTACCTCGTGTCAGACATCAATCAGTATAACTAGTGATACTATATCTAGTGATAATATTCTTTAATTTATAAATTGTGCCTCGTGTCATGCAGCAACCAGTTTACCTAGTGATAATATATCTAGTGATACTATTCTCTAATTGATTAATAGTCTAGCAGATACGCGTACTTCTTTTCGAACTCATCTAATACTCGTCCAAAGAACCTACGAGCTTGTTTTTCTCTATTTACCATTATATGTATGATGCGACAGGCACCACAAGATGGACTTAGAGCCGGCTCAGACAGTGTTCCGATTCCACAATTCCTACACGGACGCGGTTCTTTGGATCCCTTTCTTAACCACGCGCGATGGTGTTTACAGTGCTCTAAGAATACCAAGGGATGACACCTCTCGAGACTGCCAATTTGCAACAAAATACATCTGTTCGCTGCTCTCAACATTGTTAACTATTTGTATTGAAAATAAAAATAATGATATAACTAAAGGGATGTGATGTGTCTAAAAGGATGTTCTCCGAAGAGGATTTTTATTATTATTATTGTAAATATTATACTAGTACAATAATAAAGGAGGTGTGGTTCTGGACCACTTTTTTTGCTTGCACACCGGCTTTTCCTTAGGTAGTAATTGGCAGTTACAAACTGATACCACCTCTCTTGGGTGGTATCATTTTAACCCCACCCTTCCCAATTCTACACAATTGGAACACAAATGTTCGAAAATGTCAAAATGACATCGCTGACCGTAGTTAGTAGGTATGGAGTAAACTGGTACCACCTCTCTTTTGGCGTGGCTCCTCCCAAGAGAGGTGGTATCATTTTAACTCCCATATACTACTTATGTAATAATACGGATAGTTTGTTAATATATTTAGTGATTTTTAATATATGTAGATATACACATGTAATTTATAAACTATAACATTGTATAGTAGTCATGTTTAATTTGACAAAGAATGTGGTAATACAGGTATATTTGTTACTGCATTGTGTATTTTTCTTACCGTTACACAGTCGTTGTGAATTCTCAAACATTTTAACAAAGGATCAACAAACCATTCATATATCAAACTATGTATGTAAAGTTGATGAAACCAATGCATAGCATGTTTGCTTTTATCTCATCCCATCATGTTATTCATGTGTTTGTCATATTGTTAGTGGTATGTGTCAAACCCCACACGCGGTAAAACTGGCCGACGGCTTGTACACAATAAGATGGCCGTCATGGCAACCATGTAGTGTATAGTAAGAAGAGAATGTTCACATGTATGTTATGCATAGTAAGAAGAGGATGTTCACATGTATGTTATGCATAGATCCCATAACATTTAAGAAACAATTATGCATGAATCATAGATGATCAGGGGCCCACCGGGTCCTTAATGAATACGTGCTATTCTACTCGATCGCCTGCGTTAAAATCTTGTCCAAATGTCATCGTTTCATAACATCAATTCGCCATCTCTACTCTCAATCAATCAAGTAGTTTGATGTGCTGAGCCTGAGATGTAGCACAGCTCAGGCTCAGATGATCAAGCTGCTCGATTACATGCACAATACATAAGTATTTGTTAAATAGAACACATGAGACATGTTGGCAAGATTACCGCAGGCGGTGGTGTACCGCACGTATTGTTATTATCCCCTCGCCGATATGCAATATGGGATATAGCGTTAACAACTTAGTCCATGTACGTACGTGCGCTAGTAACACCTTTCATTTTTCAATAATGTATGCTCCGCTACACCGATTTTAATAATATGTGACCACAATGCGTGTCTTTGGATGGTGCTTTGTTTTACATACGACCCACGTCCGACCGCCCAAGGTGAAGGTCACTGAGGACTTATCTTTACCTTGTTCATAAACCAAACATTTGTTTCCGCTTGTTTAATAACGTGTTTCTTTATAAATGCTGCTAGCGAGGGATTTGTCCTAGTGATAACGATCGCATTATTATTATTGCCTTATGCTCTCATACGTGCACCCACTCGAAGTAGAATTGGACGGGAAGATGCGTTTTACTAGAATATATCTATTGCAGCCGTGAGAAATGACAGGACACGGAAAGATAATCTGGACGGTCCATCTGGAAAACAAACTGCGGACCGCCGACGCAATGCCAGAGGAATCCACAATAACACATTAAACATGGACCCACGTTCCATATCTGTCACCGAGGAGTACGGGGCAGGAACAATACACTCGGTATCGGCGAGAAGGTTCAACAGATTGCACTTCAGTCAGATGTATGAAACCCAACGGCTTTAATTCGAAGTCTTAACCATTTCGCCCGTAATATTTGTGCATGTAGTGCATACATTGGACTTTTACTGTTTAATAACACAGTGCATAAGCATAATAACACACTAGTGTAATACATATGCAAATGAGCCCACTGGAGAAAAAACATGTTCTGGCAAACAGTACACTAGCGGTCCAAATGATGATGATGTGCTTATGTAATGAATATAATCTAACATTTTTGTTGATTTAATACGATATGTATTAAACTCGCTGACTGGTTTCATAAGAAACTTGGCATATCCTCGTTTCTTATGAAATCAGTAAACTCGTTTCATAAATATCATATTGAATCATCAATCATGTACGATAATCTATGTATTTGACTACACTATGCTAATTTTGGTCTGTTGCAGCAATCGAACAAGAGGTATTGGAAGAACATGATCAAAGCGTCTCCACATCTGTCGTGTACACATTAGTTACTTTACTTTACCCGTAGCGAGTGATTTGAACGGCAGCTTAAAAGGGAAATGCACATTTCTTTTCCATCTCGTTCTCACGACATAACACCACTCACTTTACTACGACATATCATCTCGTTACCACAATATAGCATTGCCCGAGTTATAAATATCGTTCCCACGACATAGCATCTCGTTCCCTCGAGCTAGCATCTCGTTCGCTCCAGATAGGATCGTGTTACCACGAGTTCGCTATCACGTTCCCACGACATAGTCAGCCAGTCAAATGGTAACACCATTGTCATTCAAGATGGTGGAATAGTATCGTCGATCCTATTGGCTGATGATTACGTCGTAGGAACAAGTTGCTATCTCGAGGGAACGACATAATGTGTCGTGGCAACGACATAGTTAACTCGTGGTATCGATATCCTATCTCGCGGGAACAAGATGCTATCTCCAAGGAACGATATGTTATCTCGAGGGAACGAGATGCAGTGTCGTGGGAACAACATAGCTAACTGGGGGTAACAAGATGATATCTCGTGAGAACGAGATGCTATGTCGTGGTAACGATATGCTATGTCGTGGGAACGAACTAGAAACAAGTCCGTATGTCCCCTTTAAGCAGCCGTATATTTGGCCGATAAATTGAGTTTTTGTTATGTGCTACTTGATTGATAATAAGCCATACCTGTTCACATTCTGAGGTGTGAATTACAACTGAACACAGTTGGATGGCCATTGTAGACTGTTGATTCTTTGGGCGAGATATTCAGTCCTATGATCTTCTACCCACATACTTTGTTAGCGCAACATACCTCCTAAGTATTTACACAGATGACCATACCTCAAACGCTTGCAAAGTTTTCGTGACCACCATTATTTGACTGTCAATTCACGCAGACTCTGTGGCTTGTGGTCACTCATTAAATGCATGTTTATGTTCACTGTTTCAATTACCTGACTTATAATTTTGCCTGTATAATCGCCTGGACACCTGACAGTGACGAACTCGTAACTGTACAGCTGCTCTAACTTCTAGAATTGTAACTTTCAAATACAGTAAACCTTCAGTCAATGAAATGTCTGACTTCTGATGTCCTGGCCACCGATGTGCTGACTGTCAGATCCAGTATCTATATAAGGCAAGATACTGGTTCACTCAGCACCTCGGTCACCCGGTGAATTCATTTGCTCGTACAGTATTAAAACCTGCTAGTCTAATTAAGATGGCAATCCTCACACTTTTTTAGTGCGACAAACACAATGTGTTCGAGCCTGTCACCCTTGCCGAATCATAATTGTAAATATATTCACTCCATATATTCACATACTCTGCTTGCTGCATGCATTGACTACCTGATATAGCATATTAACAACAAACGCAAATTCAGACATAATGCACAAGCACAAAATGTGCCGAATCTGCATTTATTTGGTCACGGCCACCTATTGCAGAACATGGATTTAAAATATCCCATGCGAAATAATGTTTGCTAATTCCACCAATTCTGTAATCACACCTTGTCACACTGATCATAGTCTATACCGATCGTTCTGTTTTCGATATCTGCCTTTCTGACATAAAATGGCTGCCAATATTTCCGACGAAAATTCCGAACAGCAGTGTCGTACTATTTCGATGTATTTACTAGCAAAAATCGAAACTAACCAACTCGCCCGAGGACTGCCACCTAACTAACTTGTTTTCCAAACATTGTACCTGGTCATGTGACTGCCGCATGGAAAGTCACCAATTTCAAGGAAAACAATTCAAATTAATGTAGCCCTAGTAACATCCTATAGCCGCAGTAAGCATCTTCACGCAATATACTCTTGCGGACAAAATCAGCATTTAAAGCACTGCCATTCAAGCACACGCACATGTATTGAGAATGGAATTACAGATAATAGAGATGACTTGCATGCAGTCTGTAACATTCTCTGGCAGAGGAATAAATGCAATAACACAAAATAAATACAACTTGCCATTTCCAGGGACACCTATCTGACTAATATAGGTAGCAAGAGTACGTTACGAGCATTTCTGAATTCTTAAAATATCGCAAGAGGTTCCACGCGTATGCATGCTCTTGAGGCGAGCGTGAAGCTTGGGTCTGCTCTGCAATGTCACATAGATAAACTGGTAAACATTTTCAGATAATTGAACGACGGCTGGTTCATTTAGCCCAGGCAGGTGCTTAGCAAAATTATTGTTCACGTTGTGGAATGGCTTGCAGAGATTGACAAACTAACTGTTTTCAGATATGGAGCCATCTCGGATGTTGCCTAGGACAACCAAGAAATCAAAAATGGCAGCCGTTTCCATATTCAGCGAATAAAACGAAATATATAAGAATGTTCTGGTTGTGGTAAAGAGTTACTTGGTGGAGTTACAGAGAAAGACAAATCAATTCATACAAAATTAGAAAAACATCAGATTTAGCTCACAGCTATCCAGAAATTCAAGATGGCCGCCCAAGCACTCAAAGATTCAATGACTTAATTAGAATATTTTTTTAAAATACAGTTGAGCACCAGTACCTCGAACATCAGTATCTCGATGATATCCCCTATCTCGATGATTCGTTAAAGTCCCGAATTATATCCTTACTTGTTTAATATAATTTTCCTCGGCTATCTCGAACATGCCCTATCTCGTATATGTTCTCTATCTCGACTGTTCATTCTGTCCCCTTCGTATAAAAATACGTTAAAAATCACTTCGCTATCTCGATCACATAAACGCTTGGGTAAATCACCTAAGCGCCTGGCTGCCAAGATCAATTTGATTAACACTAATTTTCAAAGCCTATTATCAAACAAAACAAAATAAATTCACACCTGCCTCGGGTTGTTTGCTTAATTGGTCCACCTCGATTTGTTTGAGTGTTTGATACGATTCATTAAGCACATCACGCCGGTCATTTAAGCAATTCACGTTGTGACGTAACCTGTAATGTTGGGTAGTTTACTACCTTAGGTCATTAATTAATCGGTGATTAAAATTTGTCAGTAAATTAATAATCATTAATATTCCTTTATTGTTTACTCGTGATGTGATTGGTAACATAATTTGATATTGTTTTGCGAAAATATTCGACCATGTCACTTCATCGCTATCTCGAACCTAGTCCTATCTCGACTAAAATATGATCTCCCTTCGACTTCGAGATAATGGTGCTCGACTATATTTCCAAATGAGATAAAAATCTGAAATTTAACAAAGCTGTAGAGAATTACATGTACATTATTTTAAAAATAATTTGGTATCTCAGATTTCACAGATTGCGAACCAATATCCAAGTTGACTGCTATAAAACTAACGGTGCTTTGTCAAGCATGTTATTTTTTGCTCAACTGTTACGGGTTATCATTTTAAATGTTATTCATGGTAAAGTTAGTATGCCAATAAGTATTGGATGTTAGCAAACTATAGCTGTCCGATTAGATCATTTTCATCAATTCAAGACGGCCACGAAAATCATAATTTACCTTAAATGTCAGTATTACTATCACGTCATTTACAATGGTAGGTACATATAAATGATAAAAGTATAACATGACATGTGTACAACAAATATAAACATGCTTCTACAATATAGAAAAAAAACATATTTGGCTCTCAGCGACCAAGAAATTTAAGGCTACCAAATAATAAACTTTCAATATCCTGATCAGAATAGGTTTTAACAATATTTTCAAATGAGATAATAACCTGAAATTCAGCATAGCTGTAGATAATTACATGTACCTAGCTTATTTCATATTTCACCAGTGATGATCAACGACCCAATATGGCTGCCTTCAAATATTGGTGTTTTGTCTTGTATGTTACTTTGGTTTGCTAATATGTTAGGTGGTAGCATTTAAATGTTATTATTGGTGAAGTTAGTTATAACAATAGAGTATTGGATGTTAGTAAAATCTAACTGTCAAATTAGACTGTTTGCATCAATTCAAGATGGCCGCAGAAATCTGTATTTACAATAAATATCATTATGTATTGTCAAATGATATACATGTATACTGTTAAGTTCATTTAATTGAAACAAACCTAGCATGACTTTGTACACCACAAAAGCACATGGGTAGTGCTAATGCAAACAGTGAATATATGTCATATTATCATAGTTACAAGATGGCCACCACAGTATCAGTGTGACCTTTATTTATAAGATGTTCGTCTGATTAGGAATTGACAACTGCATATACATGTTGTACACGATGTAGTATGCAAGTGCTCAATATGAAACAGCTATACAATTGATTACTAAACTTTTCAACACAAAATTACATTAGAAGAACTGTTTGATCATACCCTGATCCTGTGTGTCGCTTTACATAAATTAAGATACTCGTTAATAGTCCATAATTGGGCCATCGACTGACACAACATCAATTACAACATGTGTAGCTCCTGTGTCTCTTGCATCTGCTGACTTACAGAGTCATATGAGGACCAATTCCATTTGCTGATGGCAGTAATGACACGGATGACACTGCGCGCAAGCACATGCTGATCTGTGATGATGCTGGTCACAATTTTTGCAGCGTCCGTTTACTCAGTTGTGGACACATAGTATGTATCCACTAATTCATGTATATATATGTATCATTGCTAATGCAATTGCAAAACTTTCGCCAAGTGTCCTGTCATTGTGTGATCAAATATACTTATTGATGCAATAATAATACACCTCAGGTTAACATAATTCATTCCTGACGTGTGCGACCAGTAGAGCTGCCAATAACTTAATACTGTTCATACTTCTGTTTATTCATCATCAAATGGAAGTTAATGTAGCATTACCTGAATGGACAACATTGGCGTCTCTGGTAATGTGCAGTCTGTCTTGCGGTTATGCTGGCCACAAATGGTATGATGGTCTTTAGACAAACAGGGGCCCAGTTGTTAAATTATGACCAGACAGTTGCTCATTGCGTTATTCTGTCCAAAATTGAGGACATATACAACCTATATAATACTACCTACACCGTTGGTGCTCATTCCAAAATGTTTTTTTTATTCTGTTGAACCACAACGACTGCTGTCCACAATAACTTCCAGCAGGACCTGGAAGTTATGCATTGGCCACCAATGTTTGTCCCCAGCAGTTTACAGTCTGATAGAGTCCGTCGTGTATGTTGTATAAGAGATGTCTGAGTTGGCAGTATGTGTTCAATAGATTTTGAACCCTTTCAAAAGGGTTTACTACCAAATTCACGAGAGCCTCTATCATGTCTGGAAGAACTTTCCATGCATCCAATGTTGACTTCTGCCTACCAGCATCAAACTAGACACTGCATCACATGAATAATGGCAATGCTTGTCATCTCAAAGCTCCGATACTTATGTTCGCACTGGCATGATAATCGAGATACTGACAGTACTACAGCGCCAGAGCACACAATTTGAATGGGAACTCTGCATTGACAATGCCCCATTTGAGCTTGCACGTACAGCATCGTGAGTCAGCCTCCTCATGTGAGTACGGTGTTAGCCATGATATGTCATACCCAGCAGAGGACCAAATAGTTTGTTGTTTCACCAGGTGCTATACGGTTCTTGTCAATAGCAATCGAGTGTACTAAAATCGAAAACAACTCACAGAAAGCTCTGCCAGTTTTCAGGAACTGTTTTTGTTGATTTAATACGTTTCCTATCTGCAGCATGCCCAGTAGCAAGATTCTCACTCGTTGCTAGTATCATACTGTCGGGTAGATATACGAGGTACAGTCATAAAATGCTCGGATCTTCTTGATAGCATGTTTAATATAAATGCCACTTTGTTCATCTTTATATGGCATTTACCTGTGGTCAAATTGAATTGTTTTGAAAGCAAAAACATACTTTTCGACAAACTGTTCACACGTAATGCGTATCTATAGCAACGATGCAACGTCAGTACCGAGCAGTTGAAAAATCCAACATTTCATGATATACATGTGTTTCGGGTTTCATAGTTATGTGGAGTATATTACGCAGGACTTTAACTGTATTACTCTTTCCACCGAAGACATGTCGAACTTTGTTCGTTGGAAAACAAAAATATGGTGTAAAAGAACAGATGCGGGTATTGCAAAAAAATCAAATTCAACAAGTATGACCTAACGTCAATGGACGGAGCAACGTTCTGTGGTCATACTAGTAGTTAATCCCCTGCCAACTGATTTTGAATGTGTTTGTGTTTTTTATTAGTTGATCTTTAATAATCACACGCAGAACCTCTACAACAACAATGTTATGTTGTTACTGCAATATTATGATCTTACAAGTTTAATATCTATAAATAATGATATCTGGCGGCTATCTTGGATTTGTTGTCGTCATATATGAGATTTCTCAAGTCGTCTGAAAACAATAATGTATGATTCTCTACAATTAAGCCACAGTTCAAGCTTTTATCAGAAACATATTATTGTTAAATATTATTGTATCCTTAATGAATGTGATTACCAGCGGTTGCCATTGGTACAATCTGAGACTGAGGAGAATAATTTTTAATTTGGACGGGCTGTAACTAATGTTGCTAAAACTTTTAGCCCAACCCGTTTGCTCTTCTAAATTAACCTGTATTTATTAACAGTAAAGTTACATTGTACATTTAGAGCAATAAAATATGTTTAAACTAAATAATTTTAAAATAATGTATCTGTAATTCTCAACTATTCTACTCAATTTCAAGTTATTAACTCAATAGAAAATAGTTTAAAAAACAGTCTGCCTATGACATTAAATTTTAATGTTTTTGGCAGCCATTTTGAATTTCTGACTGGCCATGAGTCCTATCTTATTTGTTCGTATATTTTATGACCAGCAATGTGTGTTTCTCTACAACTCCACCAAGTTTCATTTTTATATCACAATCACAATTAACATTGTTTTATAAATTTATTAATGAAAATTGTGATTTTGGCGGCCATATTAGATTTCTAGGTCATCATGGCCAATAACTGAGATGGCTCCATATCTAAAAAAATAACCAGTTTGTGGTTTATCAACACCTCTACCAAAGGTCAAGGTTGTATCACAAAGTGAACAGATTATCAGTTAAAGGTCACATTACAAACTATCACTTGTTTTCTTCAAAACGCGTTAAAAACAACAACGGCGACCCTAATAACCGATTTCCGGTTCGTTTGTATTTTGTGTGATATTGAGATTCCTCATATCGCACATTATCTGACACCTATACAGAGCCATGCAATGCATTGGTCATCGCTTATCTCTCAAGTTACTGCGACCTACTGACGCGAGGTGGCGCTGTAAAAAATAGCCGCTATGACGTAGCAGTAGAACAGCTTACCTGATTGGTGGATGAAGGTTTCTTATATAATATGGTTTGGATTTACGGACATCATGTATTTGTTGCATACTTTCTTCGTTTTTGTCGTTTAATATATACGTTAATCGTTATTTTTTTCCTTCGCCTAGTTATACTTATTTATACGTTGGTTGCAATCGTCGGCGACGACTATCTGTGCGGAAGTCGGTTCTAATTCACGGTCAAACAGACAGCAGAGCCAGAATCAGAAAAAGATGTGAAATTAAATGTTATATTTCTATATATTTTTTTCACAACATGCTAATCTCCGACATTTCGTAAATTGATTCTGCAATGCTTTGCAGAATGTTACTTCAGCATAATTGTGCTTTAACAATTTCGAGTTGAAATAATCAGTGACACGCGTGTGTAGATATGTTCAAACGGGTGTCGCTGGAGGTCATTAATAGCGAACAACTTATCCGATGATTTGACCTCAGGCAAATAGGGAAGTGGATCTTGGAACAGGTGTATTCTGAATTCAATGAAGCCACACCTATTCTATGCTGATTGGTTGAATCCATTTTGTTTATCTGTCCTAGTCAGTGACAGACGTGTCAAGCTACGTTCAAACGGATGTCAACAATAATGCGGCAGGTGTATATTAAATCCGCGAGGCCACACCTATGTCAAGCTGATTGGTTGAGTCTAAGTTGACATACATGGTAGTATAGATACACTGTGCACATCAGGGTGCTTTCTACAGTTCCGAATATCCAATATTGATGTGTTTGTTTGTCATAGGGTATACGTGGATGAATGTTATATTGCAGGACTACAATTGTGTAACGTGAATGTCCACTTGCTTATTTTTCCGTAAATACTGTTTTCGAATACTAAAATATAACTAAATCACATATTTTGTTCGCTGACAGATAAAAAAGAATTAAAAGTATATATTCAATTTTCACATGTACAGTATATTCTTTACTATTTCTAATCTATTTTCCTACGTTTCAAATAAATAGAAAATGTTTGGACTTGATGTTAAAAACTAAAGATGTTTTCCAGAAGAAAATCGTTGTTTTGTCAAATGGGGGTTACGTCGAAGCTTGGTCCTATATGTGGCTGTGACTGGAGAAATGGGGTTTGTGTGATTTGTGACTAGCGTAGGTCCTAATCAAATATAACACTCCTGTAGTCTAAATACGATCTAGATTGCATGTTAGTGTGTTTTATTGAAGGAATGACGAAAAGTGCAGATCCTGTTCAGACTGCTGTATGAATGTGCAGGCTGAACTGGATCTACACTGGTCGCAAACGCCCTATAAGCCCCATGTTGAGTTTGGCATATTGCACCTTCTCAGTCGCAGTGTACAGCGGATGTTGACACTATCTTCAAACAACACCCCACCCCCATGGCAATTAGAGCGACTAGTTTTCCCATTGCTGCCACCCCGGGCTTTCCTTAATTGACCCCATGTACAGCATTGTTTCATTGTAAGTGGACAATGGCCTGCAAGAATGACGTTATGACAGTTTGACCAGCATAGCACCAGATCCATCTATGCAACTGACAGCTCTGATAAGTGTCTACTCTGTTGCCCGTCTGATTTAGCATTATATATAAGTACTATCGGGGGAAACATAGAGTGTAACCTGACGATGTAAATATAAATAAATGTATACACAGACTGGTATCTTACAGCTGTTGAAAATTGCACAGCATGTCCATTTCTTTCACCCACTGTCGCATTTCAGTATGTAGTTTGTAACTAGGTCATTCTTATATTTGTACAGTACAGTACAATCCCATATATTTATATCAGCGGTCTAATAAACTGGAGTTCTAAGTAGTCTGTTGAACTATTACGTGTAATAATCATAGTATGCATACATTTCTGAAGTTCTACGTCATATACACACGTGACCACAAAGGGAATTTAACTGTGGTGAGCAAAATAAGGGGAAGTTAGACATGCAGTGACGGCTGGAAACACTGATTGTCCTGAATATGAAATCCGTAAAAGAACGGCACATACTGGTCGGATTACTGTACAACTTGTTTTATTTGATATATAAATGATGAATACATAAGCGTATCGCGATAACAGAAGCGTGTTATATCTCCTTTATGTCTTGTTTTAAAGGGAAGTAACTCAAATATAAATAAATGTACCTCCATACAGACAGCTGTTAGCACCAGTTATGCAACTGGAAAGTGGTCAGAAATGGGTGTGAAGTTATTTCTGTGACACCAATTAAGCTGTTGTTGTGCTGAAGCAACTATCTCCCTTATATATTATTAATCCTTGGATAAATAACTTGCGGATGACACCCTTGAGTTGCGGCTGTGACTGGAGAAATGGGGTGTATTGGATTATTTACCAGTGTAGCTCCTGACCAAATAGCACACTCATGTAGCCTGATAATGATCAATATTGTTGTTAGCAGCATGTCCGGTGTACAGCTTGCAAAATGATACTGATCAGACTGTGCGGATACACTTGCTAATCTGGATCCACACTGGACACACAACACATAAGCCGCATTTCTCCAGTCACAGCCATACATATGAATAAGGAATGACTATATAGAATATGACATTTTTCTTTCAAATGTAGTACATGTTACTGGATATCTATATAAGTATATCTGACCCTGTAGTATTGCTTTCAAAATCATGAAAATAATGACACATACTGCAGATCCAGGTGAGACAGCTCGTACCGAGCCGACTCATCTGGCAGTGTTTGCGAATGTTGGCTTTTTTTGGTTGGTCGGGTTGAAATGTCTGTATGATTCTGTATACATGTAGATCATTATTAGGTCTCATTAGTTTGCTGCAAGATAAGTAGCCGAGTTCACCAAAATTGCCAAAATTACTTTTCTAGCTAAGTATACGTTGAAGGAGTAATACTTTATTTTTCCCGATATGCATTATTTCATATAGAACTAACCACTGCATATATTTGATTAAACGTATGCAGAATAATTATACTGGATTTATTACATTATCACAGCCAAAATGGCTGTGATAATGTAATAAATTCAGTATAATAAAAATAATGAATTTATCCTTCAATTGAAAAATCAAGATAAGTATACTTTGAAATTTTGGTGAAATAGGCAACAGGACCTACTGTGGCCACACTCCCCATAAGGCCGATTTCTCCCGACACAATGCAACGGATAGTGTGATTGTAAATCGCCGAAGCATATGGCATTTAAAACATAGTTAACGCTTTACTTTTTAGTTGTTAGTTATGTTCCATGTTCAAGCAACATTAAGTTGTTAAAGCCCCAGTCAAACTTTCATGTATATAGTGTGGCGGCGAAAACGGGTATAATGGCATAATGGTATTCTACGGTAGCATAAAGGGAACATGCGCGTTAATTTATATCTTGTTCCCACGACATAGCATCTCGCTACCACGAATTACCTATCTCGTTCCCACGACGTAGCATCTAGTTCTCGTGAGATAGAATCTCGCTACCACGATATAGCATATAATTACCACGAGTTGCTATCTCGTTTCCACAAGATAGTATATCGTTACCACGAGATTGCATCTCGTTCGAACGACATACTGAGCTAATATAATAGCAGATATTACTCCACCGTATTGCATGGCAATGTTGCTACCCTATCATTGGGTCACTGTCGTGGGAACGAGATCCTATCGTGGGAACGAAATTCTATCTCGTGGGATCGAGATCCTATCTCGTTGTAACGAACTGCTGTGCTATGGGAACGAGATGACTAACTCGTGGAAACAAAATGCTCTGTCGCGTGAACGAGAAAAAAATGCGGATGTCCCTTTTAAGCTGCCGTAGTATTCCGAAGAAGCGTTCATAAACCTTTCACTTTCCTACTTGATTTAGACGTATGTGGCGCTCGTCTGCCACTCTATTGTTATTTTGACGTTACATCACTGATTTTGACGTGAAACGTCATCAAAATAATTTGAATTGAAATTAAAAGGACCAAGCGGCATTTCAGAAGATGTGTCGAAGGTACAGTGAACCCTCTCTAAACCGGACAGAGAGTCCGGCTTAGACAGGTTTCAATGTAAATCAGACATTTGACCATTCTTAGCCATATTTGTTTGCTATGGATCACGAACAGACATCATCACCTGAGATAAATGACCAAGACACTCATCAAAAATAAGATCACACGTGTTGTCTTGATGGAACAAATTCCAGCCATGGGAAGAGATAATTACCATACGCTGCTGAACATCAATTGATAATCTCAACTCGCAATCAAACAGATGAATTTGCTGATCCTGAGCTGCCCTGTTTGATTGCGAGTTGAGATTATCAAGTTTCTATTTTTTTTAAATAAAAATAAATTCAGATATTGGCAAGATTAACGCAGACGGTGGTGTAGCTCCGGTTCCGCCGTAATAGCGCGTGTTCATAATGTCACCGGAATGGCTGTGCTCGGCTATCTGGGCTTCATTGCTGAACATTACTTCGAACGATAGATACTGCAGGTGGAAACGGTGATTACCCAGTGTGGTTATCGGTATGAATACAATAAATGGGGTCATAAATATGGTGTACGAACGGGGTCAAAACTGAACTTACATGTGCAGCTATACAAATATACAGGTGCACCTGTAAATTTAAATATACAGGTGCAGCTGTAAGAAATACAGCTGCACATGTAAAAATACAGCTGCACCTGTACAAAATACAGCTGCACCTGTAAATATACAGGTTAGTTTTGACCCCGCTCGTACACTATAATTATGGTGTACGAACGGGGTCGTAACTAAACTTAAAGGTGCAGCTATAAAAATATACAGGTGCACCTGCATTTATTACAGCTGCTCCTGTAAATGTATAGCTGCACCTCTAAAATGTACAGCTACTCCTGTACAGCTGCAGCTATACATTTACAGCTGCAGCTGTACATTTGACAGGTGCAGCTGTACATTTACAGGCATATATTTACAGCTGCATCTGTATATTTACAGGTATATATTTACAGGTGTACCTGTATATTTTTATAGCTGCACCTGTAACTTTAGTTTTGACCACGTTCGTACACCATACGTAAAGGGATCAAGCGGATGCGCACAGGTAGGTACACATAATCCTGATGATGTTATGTCACAGACCCTGATCAACTGTTCAGGAAATCTACTTGAGAAACATGCTAAGGCACATCTGTAGGATATGTAACCATTTCTCCCCGAAGTAACAGGAACATATTTTGATATGTTAATTTTGCAACCAATCCAACCGTTTACAGACTAGTTCATTTATGAAAAGGGGGTGTTTTTGTTCTAAAGAATATGAGTATTACTTGAAAAAAGTGCAGGTCCAGATGAGACGACGCGTCACGAGTCGGCTCATCTGGATCTACATGATTGGCCGATACAGTGGAACCTCTATAAATAGGACACGCGGGAATATATGGATGATTAAATCAGATGTGTTTCGCTGTTATATACCTCTGATAAGAATGCAAAACACTAGAATGTGTCATGGAGTTCTCGCATGTCTGATCTACAGTGGAACATCTCCAAACCCAATACACTGATAGTCCCGTAGTCTTCTATTATATTCCGAATTATAACTGTTTCTATAATGGGACCACGCTCTTATAGGCACAGAACATCGTGTTTTGCCTCTGTGACCAGCAAATACGTGGACCACCACGTCCATCCGCAGTATAATCGGACTATGTGCCTGAGACAGCAGAAATGGGCCTTATGAGATTTGTGACCAGTGTAGCTCCTGATCAAATAGCGTACTCATGTAGCCTGATAACGATATGTATTGCTTGTTAGAAGCACAACGCGTGTTTCATTGATGGAATGGTGGACCACAAGCTGATATGGATTTACATTGGTCGCAATGGCGAACAGACCAGGTAATGATATGATTGTGCGGATGCACATGCTGATCTGTATCTACACTGGTCTGGTTGCAAAACCCCATCATCCCATTCCTCCATGCACAGCCATACATACTCTACGCACAATGCGATGAGAAACAACTACGTACATTCTGTCACGGCTTTTTATCCCGTCCTTAAATGAACGTAGCTGTTGATAGGCCGTTAATCACCAATAAGCAAACAAACTGTCACGGTTTTACTGTACATGTATCAGGCAACAATGTGGGTCACTGTGGTGCAGGAGACTATGTTCAAGAGGGAATTACCCAATTGCATTGTTAGCCTTAATTGCTCGACCAATGAAAGCACTACATTTAGTTTAAATAATTGCATATTAGGCGGGTCACTACCAGTCCTAAACACATAACCATTTACATATAGAGGATATTCATATTTTTGCAACGAATACATATTCGTTGCAAAAATATGAATATTCTATTTATTATATACCGCTCCATGGAAATTATCAGATTTTTAGACTGTATACGGTAATGAATGTGTATTTGCAGCCTATTTGCAGTCCGGCACTGCAGGTGCGCGTTATGAATATAGATAGCGAAAGTAGTCGTATGTTCACCAGAAGATGTTTATTTCATCGATGAGAACATATGACTTTTATTTACATCGTATAACTATGTATGTCATGGGTAGGTATATAATACATTTGGCTATTCTATGTTTCTTTTATTTTTAGTATGGATAGTGTGGGACCTATTTTCACATAACCTGCACCCATCCAGATCTGGTTATTTTCACTAATAACACTATTTGCTTAAGTATTGTGAAGAAGATGAATTCAATATCATGTGAACACGTTGGTGAGGACCCAAAATGCCCAGTGGCTGGTATTGGAGCTACGTCATGTAGCAAACATGTACAACATTAAAGAAATAAAGCCAAAACGTATGCTGAAAATGATGTAAAATTTACAGTAACATGTGTATGAAATAGATTAGTACATCAATTGGCTAACTTGCAAACAAACAGTGTCTATGACATTTAACATATGTATTGTTTTATTTAACGTACTATTATTACTGTTTTAGTGCGGTTAAACCTTTCAGGACGCTTTCGCCAACATCTATTAAATTAATATTACATGTTACCATAGTTATACAGCGTGGTGTCATCACTTCACGAGACGTGCGCAATTTTACCACCCACACGCGCACTCACTTCGGTGTCACACCGCCAGTAACATACTAGTATAGTTATTCGAAATCACGTTTACAAAATGTATGGGCGGAGTCACGCGACGAGGTGTTTTCAAATAATAAGTCAGTTGCAGTTCACACATTTAATTTTTATTAAACTAAGTCATTAACAATTATACTATTACAGATGATGAAGCTACAAAATAAAAAAATATATATTTATGCACAGAAGTATATGTTGTGACCACTCTTTGGAACCGTCTCGTCATGACGAAATAAAAGATATCGATAACAGAAATTACATATGATTTCTCTCAAAGCCGTTCCGCTTATTTGCGGGCCTTTACAATTGCTAACCGTATCAGTGTGGGTTTGTTCCTAAGTGAATTACATTCATAACAAAACACACGTTATCCCATATATACAACTTACACAAACTGTCTCTAGTGATTTAAAATTATGAAAGATATAGAAATAATATTTCTAGAAAACAATATTGTCAATGTGTTCAAGACAATACCACACTTTCGTGGAGTTGTCACTTACGTCATGCAGTAAATCACATAGCTTGTCGAACGGCGACTAAAACATATGTCGTCAATTACACGTTCTTACGGATTGATATAGACTAGTTGTGACTAGGAAGTACCCTTGTAAAATTGACAACGCGTCATTACCCATGTTACCTGAATACCTAAGGTGTACATCACATTATTTTATTGATACCTGTGTAGTGATAGCATCAGGAATATACAGTGCGCTATAAAAAAAACATTTGTTAATGACGGTAACCGTGGACTTTGTACGGACAATATGACTCGGAGACAGATAGGAAGTTTGTTGCCGCCCTGCTATGGTATGCATGGGATCACGTACGTCATACTTCTATGCTGCTCCGTTATGTCGGGTTAGTATTCCAGAGCGAGGTATGTCAGTCAATGAAATATACAATAGAATACCAGACTATCGTGGTTTAATACCAAGTTAATCAGACAAGGCTAGGACACGCGTAGGAATTCCTCGGCTCGCCGAGGAATTCCTACCGTTTCCAAGCCGCGTCTGATAGACTTGATATCAGAGGACGCATGCATGATCATGATGATAGTATAGTCTATATCAGTTAATGTGTCATGTTAGAGAATTGTCAATATAACGTCGTTTTCGTAGAAAAGGATCCGGACTGGTTGCGTCATTACACTACATTACACTACATCAAATCAATGTGGGATATGACAATATTTGTTAGCAGCCAGCGTCTATTCGGTCACTGCAGAGCAAATTATCTGATAATCTGCGATTGGGTTGAAATCAAGCATCATGCATGTGGAAGATGGCCTGTGTCCACATTGGTCAAACACTATAAAACAATTATGACATTGTTCCCTGTTAATGGTTTACAAATTTCCTCTGTAAATATTTCAATACTGACACTTATAGTTCGCCCTAATTTCTAAGCCAATCGCTGGACAGTATTGTGCTCCACTTCTTTCACATATTGCAACGTTTAACCCCATTAAGTTGTGTATTGCCAGTTTAATGGGTAACTGTTCGATAGGAACTGGCAAAACAATACTCGGATGGGACATCATTATTGCGTTGTAAACCTGACTGAACTATAAGTCAGTTATTGTTCACATATTGGATTTCAGGAACTAAATGCTGCGCTCCCTAGCGCTCCCTAGCGCTCCCTCGCATTAAATTCCATAAAATGTCAACAACAACGTGTAAGTATTCCCCCTTTACGATAACGATATAGTTATGCATAATGTATATCATGAAGAAATACAAAGGTTTAAACTTTATTTATTGTACAAAGATTACAAACAAGGTTTCGTTGACACAGATGGAGGTGATCCCTATTGTGGGAGGAAACCGGGGCACCATGGACAGGCTTCTTACGACGCTTATTTTTCGAGTTTCCCCTACTCATTGTATAAGTGACCCAATCAAGGGAGACAATATGACAATTGTTATTGGGATCCTATTATCTAACCTTTTATGTAGACGCCCCATCCCCGTTAACAATTTTCGAACAATAACATTCTGAGTCGTATCGGGAACATTGAGCCTCTTGCAACGAAATGAAATGATAGATACATATAGCCGTGCTGCATACCTCGCAATGACAAGCTTGCTATAAAATCTGAAACCTGTTGTAATGGCGGAGGCCACAAACCCGGAAAAGTGTATGTGCTCCTGAATACTTCAAACATTCACACCCCATTATTATAAGCCTCTCTTGTACTTTCTGACAATGCCCCCGCTAGCAATCGGTCAGATTCATTGATGGTGAGTTCGCCCCACTCATGTAAAGTAACCACAATTCCTGGTCAACCGTACCCCACTGCAGTGTTTGATCCCTGGATTTCCTAATCCGAAACAGCTCATCATAGACTTTCCTACCTAGCCCAGTTACCCTACTTGCACCCAGACTGATATTAAACATGTATTTTAACAAACATGGAGCCTCATCGCCATGCACCTCTGTGTATACACTTGTGAAAATGATGAAAACATCCGTCCACTGCTTCATTGTTGATACAGATTTTGCCATATTTTTGCTTTTTAATTGCCCTTGTTCGAAAGACACATATTTTTTATCTATGCACCCAGCCGCAGGAGCAAAAACAAGCATAGCCAAATCGACATAGTCGCCATTAATAATGTTTTGCCTCAGCAACTGAGGCACATAATGTCCAAGCGTATCGTGGTAGCTTGGAATTGAGGGAATAATATTACCACTTTCATCATTCGTTAAACCGCACAAATTGGCTTCAATTGGACAGCCCTCCAATTCAGCCATACCTGGCGTCATCACTTGCCGAGCCACCCGAGTGGCTATCGCTTCTACATCCTGCATCGACAGTGATGACGAACTGGCCGGCCGAGCTTCCACCTCCTCTGTTGCCACTGTCCCATCAGTCTTATCGCTCATGTGCCGCGTTTTACGCTTAGCCTTAGGCATCCTGCTAAACACAGTACAATCATACTTTACACAATATATATACATAATAAAAGGTGTGCCCAAATTGTCAACACCAATAGCATGATTTCCCAATTGCAACAATAATTAATTTACGAATTAATATCCACAAATGCCAAATTAACATAAATTAACGTAAATTGTATAAACTATAGAAGCCGCAAAATTATATTAAATTATGTATGAAACAACCAAAATCAAGACTAATGTTCGATACAACCATATAACAACACAATCAATTTCACTTCAACGTTAACGATATTAAAAAAAAAGAAATGACTAATGATCCTCTAGCAGTCAAAAAAATAGGCTACCAACCAAATTCAATTAATTTGGTTATGGGCAACCACAAACAACACAATGCAACAAGAAGCCACAAATTGTATAAATTTAAAAAAAAAAAGGACTAATGATCCTCTAGCAGTCAAAAAATAGGCTACCAACCAAATTCAATTAATTTGGTTATGGGCAACCACAAACAACACAATGCAACAAGAAGCCACAAAATTGTATATTTTATAAATGAAACAACCACAATCAAGACTAATGACACAATCAATTTCACTTCTCCCAATAACGATATTAAAAAATTGACTGTAATGATACTCTAGCAGTCAAAAAGTGGGTTACCAACCAAATTCAATTAATTTGGTTATGGGCAACCACAAACAACACAATGCAACAATTTTTCAATAACAACAAACCAATCAAAAAACAATGTACCATTACGCAAACATTGTATTAGCGAGCATACCTCACTATACCCCCAGTTACCTATGTAAACAGGGTTATGATGAGGTACCCGCGCAATAGGTAATGTGGTCATATAGGTCACGATGCAGTGACTATTTTCGATCAATAACTTATGTTGTAAGCGATTGTAATGTGTATTTTCAATATTTATATTATTAAAATGTATCATATCGATACCCCTTAAGTAATATTTGTATATTTTAAATTTATTGATGTTCTCATGAGGCGCATGAATATAAGTATGAATTAATCCAGCTTATATTGAGGCAAATCACACAGCCTTAAAACATAGTGCTGGAATATAAACCATAGTATCGTATATTATTCATAAGTATATCACTATTAAACATTAATTATAATATGTATGCATATTATTAAAACGGTAGATGCTACCACTGTTTCGCTATATGTGATATTTATAACAAAATATTTTTTGTATTCGTCCGCGTACGGATTTCTGTCACACAAAGCGCCATTTTCAGTTTTTATTTTGACCTGTGCATAATTATGAACAGGACTAAGTTTAAACAACGCTCGATTCCGTCCTATTCAAATTTCTCTGCAGAATGTTCAGACTAACTACATAAATAATGCTGCTAAATAAGTGTTAACGGCTGGAACATGGTCATCACTAAAAGGAAGAATCCACAGTCGTATTATTTAAAAATAAGATTTACCCGAGACCTCATGGGGGCCGCCATTTATCCAGTGTAAACAATAGACAGTGTGATCCCATTCCCTGAGTAGCCGCTGCTTAGTGAAACGGTATGCTAATCATGATATTATTTTCCCCAATAATTGGAAACGGTTTGAATTTCTCGGTAAAAATAAAAACTACGAAAGTCATACAAAATAACGATGTATATTTAACATTGGATACGCGTAAACGGTATTACTCTCTCATCGGATCGTGAGTTGTCGTCGATGCGATTTAACGTACTGATCTGGTCTTAATTTATTGTCAACTTTCAACGCCATTTACAGAATATGGCTAATTTTGGAAATAAATAACGGCAAATTACGATGATGTCTGCTCTGAAATATCTGTCAACTTGCGGACGTAATTTAAGGAAATCGATTATATTTTAAGGCTACATCTGTGACTAATTACGAATTTATGTATGGTCTTTGGCTACACCCGACACATTACACAGATCTAGTTGTAAATACACGTCGCTTTGTGTGGGGAAAAAAATCGATAATGCGTAGTTGTGTGTGACGAGGTGTTGATCTGATGACACCACACAGCTGTGACCCTTAGGCAATGTTTTGAAATTTACGTGTCGTTTTGATGTGTGCCGCAACACCTCACTGTCGGAGACAACATGACAATTAACGATATACTCTCGATTATACACAGATCTATTAGACGGCTGGTTATTTAAAATAAAGAGTAGTTCAGTACACCTTCGCCGATATTTTTTTTAGAAAATCAGTAATATTTTCCGTAAATGGTGTTGAAAAGTTGACAAAAATTATATCACCGTATTTAGTTGTGCCGATATTGTTTTAAAAAATCAGTAATTTTTTTCCATAAATGGTGTTGAAAATTGAGAAAACATATAGCCGCATTTCTCCGATATTCGTTTAGAAAATCACCAATATTTTCTGTAAATGGTGTTGACACAAAATGCAGCGTTCACGCGGAATTCAAATAAAATAAATAATAATAATTTAATAAATAGACGCCGATGGCTACTGTGTTTGCGGCCAGTGAATTCTGGTCGTGGTAGCCACAGGCGCAGTTCGAACAGTGTTGTGAGCAGATGGAGGACAATAATTATTTTAAATTCATAAAAAAATGTTTGCTGTCCGAAAATTAATTAATTGTGAAAGCCAAAAAATAGATTTTGGGACAGTAAAACATTATATGGTATAGACAGTACCTCAAACTTAAAAAAACAGTAACAAGCTGTCTGTGTATATATTACTTAAAGACAGACACTTTCATTGTTGGTAAGTTTCTATCAATTTATAGGTATTTTTATTAAAATCATAAAATTGTGAAAATATTAAAATCACAAAAATAATATATATGGAGAAAAAAAAATATACCACGTCAAGGTTTGAACCCCCGACCCTTTCGGGAATCGGTAATTAAATCATTGAAGTCGGCGACCTTAACCTCACGACTATTGCGCCATTTACGACAACCACAGTTATACAGAAGTGCTATCAGTATTACGCAACCATTTGAACGTAATAATTATTAAATTATTTGCAACTCCATCTACAACGATACCGTTACAGAGATACATTATTGAAACAACATGTATTAGTACCCATAACATAACAAAGTAATGTATCATTATATATCACAGGAGATAGCTTAAAACTATATACTAATCATAAACAGAACAATCCGCTTGGCTCGTATGAAAATAGTTCGCGTGATATTGATTATCTCCCTTGCCGAAAGTAGTTCATTGATTTATTAATTCCAAATAAGACGTGTTTGCGTAATGAATAGGAAATGCAAAACAACCAATAATAAAAACTAAAGTTTCTGGCTTGTCTCAGGCAAAAGGTGGGTTAGATGGTAAATCAAATAATTGGTTAAGCGCAAACAAAAACAATAACAATTGTCACCTACAACAATATGCCAAAATTAGACATTTTTTATTTCAAATAATTGGTTAAGTGCAAACAAAAAACAATTGCCTCCTTCAGCAATATGCCAAAAATTAGTTGTTTTTTATTTTCAAACAACACCCACAAACACTTACATTTATATTCTCAGACTAGCACATCAAATAAAAATTACCCATCATGCCTATTAACTCAATTGCAGCAGGCAAAGACAAGTAAAAACTGCATTTGCTAACACTGTAATAGGTCGCATAAAAATAGTCTGGTTTATACGTTTTCCCTGTTAAGATGGGCCCCTAAAAAAATATATATCAATAAATAAACCATTATGAGCTTCAACCTCAACCTAAATACTTACGGAAACTATCGACGAAAAGAAAACTCTCACAAATACCTGGCGACCAGTGTCCGCTAGATCTTCCGGATGAACTAAAATATGCACAAACAGAACATGTATTTATTTTATAGGTGCTGGTGACCTACAAGGGACCCCACCACCAACACCCCTCTGATGAGTGCTCAAACAAACCAAACGTGGTCTTTTTCATTCCAAAATGTCAAGACGAGTCTCTATATTCCCCTATATCTACTATGGTTTATATCTGTGTAAACATTCTGCAACAAAAAAAGAAATAATAAGTTTATTTAGAGAAAAAAAAACATAATTATTTTATAGACAATTGTCTTCCCTCTATACAAGTATATGTAGTATTTGCCAACTGTCTATTTTATTGTATATGAGAACACCCCTCATTACTATAGTAACCTGCCACTAATAAAAGCTGCTTTTAGAATTTTGAGAAAAATCCCTGTACAACTTGTAAGTGTAATTGTTTTACAACTTGACATGACCATATACAGACCACCTGGTTCTTATTATACAGTATGACACAAAAGGTGTGAGAGAGAATGCTGACAATTAACAGCCTGTTGTCATAGTCTGATGGTTTATTAAAGTATATTAAAGTCTCATCAATATACATGCAAATATTTAGACATTAGTAGGCTTTTGGCTAATTTTAAAGATTTTAGGTACTGTATCGCATACGTACCTTCATGGCCCATAGTCTTCACGTTCAATAAATGTCATAATAATAATGCAAATAAGTAATACAAATGCAAAGCATAAAACAACAGTACATTGTCAGTCATATAAGACTTGTAAGAGACTCCAACTTGCAAGAGACTATGTGTATGCACATCATGCATGCTAAGATCATTTATTCTCATTTCTTGATACCGAATATTAGTGTGGAAGAAGGTTGACAATTAACAGCCTGTTTGTCTAAACATATTCTGATCATGATGACGTTATCATTGTGAATTGTATCTAGCAGACACTCAGATGCTTCCTAAAAAATGAAGAAGTAATTTACAAAAAAAATAATACAAGCAAAATATAAATGTCATGGTTGCCAAATATTCCACCTGATGAGTACCCCTAGTTGGGAATGAAACAGATCTATACATTGTAATTAACCCCTACATATAATTAGTAAGCTGTTGATTGTTTAATTTACTATTTCTGAGCATAAAACTTAATTTAAATAACTTTAATTATCAAATAATACCATCAAAATTCATATTTCCCGGTATTTCACACTTTGAGGAGTATTTCCTGGGACGGGAAATACCGGTATTACCCGCCGGGAATTCCCGGCCAACCCTGATGCACAAATACTTGCAATTATTTCCCTAACTTTGGGCGCAGACACAGTTTTCCAAAACAAAATCAACGGCTGCTTCGCCAGTCAAAGACAATAATACAACAACAACACAAATAAAATTCACGTCACATATCCCATGAATTAACGGAACATTTGCAAACTTCCGAAAAATATAAACGACACAATAGCAGTAGCAAATATTCATAGTGATAAATATAAAATATTTGTTAACAGTTGTCCATTATTTAATTTTAAATACCACAAGTTTACTGACAACAAAATTGCCCTCGTGTGTTCCACGCTGGTGTGTTATTGAAAAGAAAGAACGACTCGAAAATCCGTGACAATAAAATAGTTGGCCCGCATGAAAAAACCGAACGACTAAAAATACTTACAATATAATGACCCCATTGTAACAGACTTTAACCTGAAAAGCTTAAAGTGTTATTATGAGTGGCTATGCTGATTGTTTATCTGTATTCGCCCGGTTATGTTATGTGACGAGTGTGATTGCATGCATTGGTTGAGATAGACTAACCGTCATTCACTGGTCTGACATAGTAACAGCATGTCTCGTTTGCTGAGTTAATTCTATGAATCAAAAAATATGATTACAAATATTAGAGAGGTGATTACCATTAGCACGATACAGATTGTCCATATCAAGATTTGAGTTTGATATGACACAGCCCTCTTCACTACATGCAGCTCAGTTACCAGTGCGGAGGCGAGTCCCGCACGAGGGTGTAATACGAACGTCCCAGTGCAGACGTGGCAACACGTCTAACCACACAGGCAGCTAAATCTGATGCAGGTATAATACTATAGTGCTGTGCGCAGCGCGTACATTGCCTACATAAGTTCTGCCACGGACTAGTATGTCGAGTTATGAGCGAAGCTGGAGTTCCACCTGTACGAAACGTGACAAGACAATCCCAGGTTACGCCTCTCATACCCTGCCAGTGAATCCGTGTTGATATATTATGTTCCGGCAAGCACAGCCGTCCCGTAGCTAACGCAACTAGTGAATATATAGTCACGTTTCCCAAACAAGTCAGTGTAAAGTACATGTAAATACATGCAAAATACCGTATAAATTGTATTAAACACCCATGTTTTATGCGACATACCGAAAAGTCTGACTGTACATTATTATGACAAACTGAACATATAGCTGTTTGCAGCGAGTTTAGTAATGATCATTAGATTTTGCTGAGAATATGAAACCGGCTTGCTACTAATTGTAAGAGTGGATATTAATTTAAATGACTATAAATGTATTGTGCATATTGTGGCGTGTGTCTGACTACAGTGTCATGTAAAACAGTGGCTAACTTCAATGACTAATGGAAAGGTTTAGCATGTATGTAATAAGACTATTGGCGCATACTAGGCTGCTTATAGGTATAGGTATATATGTATATAGTTCATTTAAAGTGCAACCTGTTACACATATACATAGTACAAGAAGTTATAACTGATGATAACATCCAGCCTACAGAGGCTCATGATGCACTAGCATATACATATTCAGCGTATATATAGAGAGAATAGTAGGTTAGGGCCATGACTGATAAAACTATCTGGCAAGGCATAGGAAAGGAGATGGGCGAGGCGATAAGAACGAAAGCAGTTATTTTATTATCTTATATTTAAAGGTAGGAATTGGCTCGAGGACCTTCCAAAACCCGAGCATTTGAGCCCAAAAAAGGCAGGCCAATGACCGTTGGCCTGTTTGTTTCTGAATTTACTAATATTTGCCATACAGTCGAAATATGTGCATTAAATGAAGGAGGCAATGAGGCGGTTAATTTAACCTAGCTAGTTCATTCTCCTATCGCACGAAGCCGGTATGTAAGACCGTGAACAAGGCTGAGTGTGAGTACATGTGATATATATTGAGACTCAGCCGTAACTGTGTTATCACATATGATAATGATATTTTACGGTTGGTCAGGGCAAAACATGTCAGGCATGGAATGATCGATATTGGGTTATGCAAAGTATGAAGTAATATGTTTTCGGGCCAAGCTACTGTCGTTTCGCGGCTTATCGTTATATAGGAGATACTATTATTCGAGTTCAGGTACGACGTTTATTTGTTGTTATTTGGTTATAATGGTAACAGGGGTTATGCAACCAGCGTAGACACAGATCAGCCTGCGCATCTGTGCAGTCTGATCAGAGTCTACACTGTTCGCCATTATGTGAGTGAAATATCCGTTACCTCTTTGGCAGCCATAATATGTCATTTTTAAGTCGCAGGAACGGACTACATGGGCTAGCAGACTTCAATACTAAAGTGATCAATAACCCCATGGGCCCCTTTTCTCAAATCACGGCCACATATACACATGTACACCAGTATTCAGGTACGTCTGTTTATACCAATTATATAGGAAATATATTGAATGTTTGGTGCTCTGTAGTTGAAAACACCTCATTTTAACAAAATGTGAATGGGATAGCACAAGTATTGTGTGTAACTGATGGCAGCTTCATTGTTTACCCCCTGGGGGTAGGTATTGAATCTGCTTTCAAATCCACCTATTATGCATTTATGATTCACTGTAAATGGACAATAATGTTTATTATTGCTCATGATGGCTTAAAATAGGCCCAGCTGGTGTCTGTGATGGTGGCCTCAGTGCATGTCCCCCTTGGGGGCCGGTACTGCGGTTGCTATCATGGACTCATTGATGGTCCATTGAGATGGACTCCAGATAACATTGTGCTTCTAAATTAATACTGTGCACTAATGTTGGTATAGTACATGTATCTGTTGTCTCTGACGGCCACTCCAGTTCTTGCCTTTATGGGTTGAGTACTGTACTTGCCCTCGGATACACCCATCATTTATTGATCACAGGCAGGTGTCCACCCAGACTGAAGATGGACTAAGCCCACTTCTTACATTTTGATATACACATGTATGGCTTTGCCATTGCTACATCTGAAAAATATGAGGAAGATTGTAATGACAGAATAGATATATATTATTTTAGTTCATTGCCTCCTATGTGATTGAAACCTTCTTTTTGCCTAAAACATTTGCTAATTGATAAAGTATTAACAATGTTTAACAAAGCTTAGATGTTGTGAATTTTAATGATATTTGCCTATATACTATGAGAAATGAGTGTATGTATGGGCCCTGCTATAAATAAACTATTATAATATATTACGAGGCCAAGGACAAACGCTCGACCAATCATCAGCTGTGGTGAATCATCTGTACACATGTGTAAATTCTATCACTAACCTGGAACAATACATTTGCTAAATATGGTAGTGTGTACTACATTTTGCTATTATAGTGGACTTGTGAACCAATCAGCAGCAAGAACACACCCCACGTGTCGGCTCTGGGTCATTGAATGTCAAACCACACTAGTGACCTCGATTTGGTCGAAATAGACCTACTGCGTATGTATTTTGAGTGTGAAATTTCGCGCTTTCCAATTTTGCGCTTCCCAATTTCTTTCTTTGCACAGCTCACACTGTGGGTCATGCACTAACTATAAATCTTATTTGATAAATAAAGGTTACTTTCTTATGTATCTATAAACTGTAAGCTGTATTTGGTAGACACATGCTATTTATAGTAAATAGATATCTACATGCTGGTTCACTTGCCACTTTTTTCACCTACATGTATGTGACAAAGCTTTCTCGGGGCGGGTATGGTGTACCACGAGGACATGGGGGCAGCTGCCGCTGGCAGATTACAGTCAATAATGTTTAATCAGAGTAATGCGGGCGGCCAATTCCGGTCTAAACTGCATTACTCCATGAGAAGAATGGTGGGGAAACCGGAGTACCCGGGGAAAACCACCTCCTCCGGCAAGTAAGGACAACTTCACGTCGGTGTATAGGTGAAGAGTTGTGATCGAACAGTTACCGGGGACCAATGCCGGTACAACAAAAGCATTCTTATTCTTATTCAGCTTATATTTAATGGTGGGAATTGGCTCGAACACCTTCCATACCCGGTAACGAAAGCATATGCTGCGAGCCCTTATATACTAGTGGGGGAATGTAACGCTTGATTGACCATTGAGTTATTTACCGGCCGGTTCAATAATCAAATCCCTAAAATAAATTGGGTTATTCGAGAATAATAAACCGCATTATATTACACTCATCCGTACGTAAAACATGTCAGGTTTCTGGAGCGTGTTGTGCCTGGTTGTTTAACAACACGAATCTCCATCGAATATCCCCCCACATACGCAGAAAGTGGCACAGTGTGTCGCCTTTACCTGTCTAACCACACACTACATTACCATATATACCCAGTAATGTACTCTATTAGTATACACTATTACAATAGTGCAATGAAGCTTCATACGGGAAAGTATGTATGGCTCATGTGTATTTACATACAGCACAGTACAGTATTTGGGAAAAGTGTTCACGTCAGGCATAGTTTATGTACATTTTAAGAATGGTGGCAAAAGCACACCAATATCTGACTTGAATATAATTGATAGGAGTCCGTTGTCTTGACTTTCCAATGTATGATTAGCTACATTATGCCATAGTCCATGAGCTACATATACCCCAGGGCACCCCTCCCCCCCCCCCAGATCCTCCACGAGTGGTATCAATTTGTTCAGGAGACATATCTAATTGATATTAAACATGTTAACAATGAATAAGTTGGGATGTGTCTCCTGAACAAATTGATACCACTCGCGGAGGATCTGGGGTGGGGGGGAGAGGAGGATGCTCGGGGGAAATATCTAACTGATGGACAACCATGTGGTCTACTTTTCAGTGTCAGGTCGTTGTCAAACGCCAGAAGAGTTGAAACTGGCTGATGGCTGGAATAGATAATGATGGATATCTCGGCCACTCAATGTGCCGTATAAGATACAGTAACGAAGTATATTTAACGAGACAGTGACATAATTATATATTATACATATATTCCATCACATTTACGAAGCAATTATCTTTGAAGCAGAGGATGATCAGGTATAGAACAGCGCTTTAAATAATAAGATGATATATGGCTGTGACTGGAGAAATGTGGCTTAAAGGTATTGTGACCAGTGCAGATCCAGATCCGCCTATTCCTTCGCGCACTCTGATCAGGTTATGTACGGTTTGCCATTTCAACTATGAAACACTTCAAACAAGCGATGAAGAGAGGCTACATAGAGAATGCTATTATACCAGGAGCTACACTCGTCACATATCCCATAAGCCCTATTTCTCCAGTCACAGTCTCATATTTATGTATATAATAGTATGGTATATTGCAGTATCCATACTACCGGAGCCGTTATATACAAAGACGGCGTGTGTCAAGGAACTGTTCAGCGTGTCATGTATTGGCGGGAAACTCGCTATCCGGGACCTGAAGTACGGGTACAAGAATAGTAGCCAGCCCACCGGTACCTGCAATATGACGATTGAATGTAACGACAACCTGAACCACGACACGTGCTGTACACAGGCGGAAACAGACTGTCTGTTCACCGCGGACGGAAACCAACATTTACTTATATTTGAAGACACCACTGGACGCAACGAGTCAACACTAAGTTCAGGGGGCACCAACGACAATATTTCCTGTTACCCCGACTTACACGTCATGTGCAACCATTATATGCTGATGGAGTACTACTGTATTCCGGGTAAGTGACGTCTATTCAATGTACGTGTAAATTGCCAGCGGAAGATCGGTATACCTCTGCTCGAGAATTATATATAACATAACCGACTTTTAAACTCCTTTCTCTGTTGGCCCTTTGCTGCAGATCCTACATTTTAATGGACCTATTTGACAGCAGGCAGACAGGCATGATATACATTAGTGATGGACTGCAGTTTCCTAAAAGGCCATAAATTCGCATATCTGACTAACTTTCCTGAATTTGGCGCAGATGATATTCATGGTATTCCTTTCAAGAATGTTGATGGAGGCAATCTGAATTGTAACCTTATTTTCCATAGTGGGTCAACTCCAAGATGGCCGCCAATCAACACCAGTTATCTGTATAGTTCAGCTCCATGTGGTGCTATTTTCATAAACATGGTGTCTAGTCCATGAGTTGAGACCGCTGATTAAATTTATGAATGTTTTGAAACAATTTAGATCAAGGTCACACATTCGAGGTCAAGGTCATGTTCAAAAAACCATAACAAAAACATATCTTCATTTCTATGCGTTTCTGGCTATTTATTTGTCAAATTGGTTCTGGAAAAGTCAGCCTGAAGGATAGTGACGTCTTTGTGTCTATGTGCGTACCAAAGTAGAATTGTACTGTATCCATTCTGCCGATTGTCTGCATGCATAACAGCGGAAGATCCCAAAACGGTCTTTTGTATAGCAGTGATTCCTCAGAAATAATGAACGGAGGCGGGAACATGAGTGCCGAATGTCACAATACACGCCCTTCGAGGTGTAGTCAGTATACAAGGGGAGATAATTCCATGGACAAATAAATAAGTAACACTAACGTGTATACTCCTCAGAAGCTAAAACTTAAAAACACGAAACGAGGCAAAGCCACGAATACCGTGTTTTCTTCAAGGCATAGACAATTGGATAACAATTGGATAACAAGTATTGTGGTATTAGGTGATACAGTAAGTACGAAATGGACATAAACAAGAAAACGTAAGATACAAAATGTCACATGTTGGACAGTCGTATGTGGTGGCACCCGTTGGTTATGAAATGTGCAAGTATGGTGGTTCTAGATGGTATAATAAGTGAGAAATAGATTTCAACGCGAAAACTGAACATCGAAATTGCCTAAGTCGATTACACGGAAACAATAGGTCAATGTCACATGTTGGATAGTGGTATGTGATGGGCACCCGTTGGTGATGAAGTCGTGCAAGTATGGTGGTGATTAGAAACAAAAGTGCTACACCGCTCCATACGTCTCGCGAGGGTAGCAATTTAACCCCATCTCTTTAATGTAACACATGGAAGAGTTATTTGTGCAATCGGTTATCCGGCGTGTTTGATATGTTAGCGATATAAAGCTGTCAAAACAGTATCAATAAATTATTAATAAAGAACATACACATGCAGAAATCTTTTATTTTACCGTGTCAATGTGTTTATCTAACATTCACATGAATATCTTGTAAATTTGAAAGCTTCATTCCGTTATGTTGAATGTTGAACAACAACAACAGAAAATAAGGCTTCCATGGGAAAATTATTTCCCTGTTCTATTATTTTTGGCAATTTACTAGTTCTACATAAAAGATTATGTGCTTAAATCTATAAAATATACAGTTTATTAACTTTTGTCCTACATACGACAGGTTTGGGTATTCACTTCGGTTGCTCACATTTTTTAATGTGTCAAATTGTAGCCGTAGATAACATATCGGATGCGAAGTATTGTAGCTAGGTGGTGACAGGTGGTACAGTGACAGAGAAATGGACAAAACACGAAAGCTTAACATTGTGGACGCCGCCACCCGCCCGCCCGGCTTTCGCCAATCCAATAGCCGGGTTTTTTTCTCTCAAAAACCCGGCTAAAAATAACGCAAATTGAACAAGAGTGTCGGCGGTCACAATATCGAGAGACGTCAATGCATGGCCAGTCAACAATGGGAGATTCCTCTTGACGTGACAAGCAGTGTACCAACTTTGGTTGTGGTTCTACACGATTGGGAGAAGTTCCTGTGCTATCCTGGAAAAGGTTAAGCTATTCCATTTCTTTGTTACGTCTGCAATCAAATCTGCTTCAACGCTGCTCACCCATGTGGATGTGTACACCACAAACGGTGACAAGGCGGTAACATGCAACACTATAGCATACATGAGCTACACCACCCCCTGCATCCACCAAGAGGCAGATTTGGATATTTCTGCATATGTCAGACATTGCGCAGCAAGGACATGTCAAAGCGATGATACAGACTGTCGATAGTGATATTGTCGTGATAGGCATGCTGTAATTTCGACAATGTCCCTAACCGAGCATTAGGTCGCATTCCGCACTGGTAACATATTCATGAACATCACTGTCCATAGCATCGCCCGTTAAGTCGGACCACAGTAGCGCCTCTCATGTCCTCATTTCCATTTAATAAGTGGCTGTGACAGCAACTACCTTTCTGGGAGTCGGAACAAAGAGAGTCTTGGTGGAATGGGAGGTGCATATGCATCCTGCTATATCAGAGACACTCATTGACCTCATTCAGGACCAGCATCACCTCTGTTGCCTCTAATTGGGGGTAGGTTAATGATTCAGAGACACATCGTCTGGACGCTATTACCAGATGCTAGCCATGCGCCCGCGTTGCTGCTAAACTACGGATGTGAACAAATTTGCAATGATAATTGCCAATGTTCTCAGGATGGACCCGCGTGCAGGATGGACCATTATGTGCCACTGTGACAGCTGTTGCATTAATGATGAGTGAGGTTTTCTGGTATATTTACAAATTCAAACTTCTTTTCTTTCTGGCGGGCGGCTGGTTACGAGCATGCGAATGATTTGGCTTTCTTGTTACTTGAGAGTTGTATCCGGTTATGCCCATTATAAAAGTAGTAAGAACAGCACTAAACATATTACTTTAAGGCAGCGGGGGCTATGTGAGTCTGGGGTGGTAAGGACCTGACACCAGATCAGGTTATTCTGATTTCAGGGGTGAATATACATAAAGACATGTAAACAATATGTTTGGTAAATGTCAGTACTGATTTTTGGGGTTTCCACCATCCGTACATTAGCCATGCCTAAATGACGTAACATAATTGACTTAACAGCCCCTTAAACACAATTAAATAAATATATTTTCTGCCGTCCATTCATACCGATAATAACTAACATAGCCAACACATTTCTGCCAGATATGCGGTAATTTTGGTATTTTCCGATGCCAAGTTGCCTTTACCTTGACCACACACAAATATTTGACCTTGAACCCACACCCACCCCACTTCCGAAAACAGAATGTCAGATACCTCATCAATTGAAGAAATCAACTAAAATGCCTTATAATTGACATGACAACAAACAACGGTTGCTAGAATAAGATTATTTATACATTTCAGGGTCATTTGACATTGAACTTGGTTTACAGAAGGTGAAATTAACCAATAATCATATCAATCACCTCAACAACATACTCAGTGACCTCAAAAACTATCGCCAATGAGGTGTTTGACTGGCCTCCATCTTGAATTTCTGCTATAAATAGCTGAGAACATGAACATTCAGATACCTTCCATCAACATTCTTGAAAGGCATTATCTGAAGGTCAATGGTACCAAATGTGTACAAGTTAGTCAGATGTGCGAATTATTCTGACTACCGTCCCTCACTACATGGCATCTAAGGACACTCCCCTGAAATTCTGTATCTGCAGACTTGAGGACCGTGAACGTGAACGTAAGAAGATCGCTCCAGTCGAGTGATGGGTCGGCTTTGTACCTGTACAACAGGCCGGTCGTGGCGATCAGCTGCTCCGTGGAGGTGGATAGCTGCACGTCATCACTGGACGTCTACACGATCGTCCGCAACCTCTTCGTCCACTCCAGCGGCAGCTGTCAGCAGGCGATCAACGTCACCGACGGCAGCGTCACACAGACGTTCACCTGCGAAAACAACACGATCTACAAGATACATAACACGACGGCGACATCAAACTACATTGTCGTGTCAATCTCTTATACGATTTCAGGAGCTGACGTAGGATATGTTTGGATGGGTTTCAAAGGTATGCATATTTATTACATTTATTATCACGTACATTTGCATAGAACGGGCTGGACATTATGTGTAATATGTGCAATGCCAATTTAGAAAGTATCACCATAACTTGCTATGATATTTATTTGACATGACTAAATGCATGGGACTATACTGTTAATAATTACTATAATGCAAATACCCATTAATAAACGTAGTCATAGTTTTGATATTTGTATAGTTGTATTCTTATGACCGAGTTGTATTGTAAATCCTAAGTGTACGTGATGCAAGCATCATAGTCTCGTGTCCATGTATATTTACAGAATATAATAAATAAACCATTATTCGACGATAACATAATTATTCTAATTTGGTAATCATTTATATTATATTTATAACAATGCATTCTGTACGGATTTACTATCTATGTTGGTTTACGGCTGTATATAAGTGTATTTTCTCCTGAACGCGGTTTTAATCGTAGACATGTGTACGCTTTCACTAACGACCAGTGTGAACCTGATCAGTATTTGATTGAAATGTAATTGGTTCCTAAATGTGACCGGATATATGTCTAACATATATGTGACCATCAGCGTGTTACTTATACTATACGGTGCATGGAGTTGTTATGATGGCCATCTTAGTGTGTACACGCTATCAGTCACATATACCGCTCGTAGCATTGGACATGTACCACAAATATTATGGTATGCACATACAATTTGGTGCAATATATTTCAAAGACATTACACAACAACGTATTATGGGTCGTTTTAATTACACGTATATACAAAGTCTGATTTCTAAACATTGAGGTGACCCGTTGTTAATTTTGTGTGAATCCAGTAATGGCTGTGTAACAGTAAGATAAATACACAATGCTGTAGATATATACCTGTATTACCATACATACTGTATCAAATCCATTGACATGTAAGCAGCTATGTTAATGTATTGTCCCTGGTGTCTACATGTCTAATATGTGAGTGAATACGGCTGTACATCTGGTGACACGTACACTAACTGTAGTGCAACAGATTGAATAGGTTTACACATGGAAATTTATTTCGAGATTGATGGAAAGAAATACTCGGATATCTCGCCTGATCTATAGTGTGCTGGCATAATATGTATAGCACGCTGTTGTCATATATTTATATTATGTAGTGTACTAAGCTGCATTAGCTGTCATGTTATTGGTTGTATGTGAACGCTCCAAGTGCTGAAACTGGACGATGGCTTGTACAGACAAAGCTCTCAATGTACCATATAGTATACAGTGACAAGACAATTTCACGTTTCTAACATTCATATATCACATCACACTATCGAAGCAATTATCAATGAAGCCAAGTGTATATTATATGATCTATGCACGTAAGTGTAAAATAGTCTTCACCAGGCAAGCAGAAAATGTACGACGTCCCAATTGTAACCCAGGTGTAGATACATACCAGTAGTATATAGGATATGAGTTCATTACCGCGACTAAGGGGAGCCGGATTTGCGTGTGTTTGAGTGACCACCAACACCAAAAAACTGGTACCAGTTTATATGGTGGAAAAAATGAAAATATGCCACCACCCTCAATTCGCGAATTGAATTTGGGTGGATTTTCGAATTATGTAAATTCGAAAAACTGATTAATTCGTAATTATTAAATAATTACGAGAAAATATGAGAAAAGATGAGAAATTATGAGAAATCGCTCAAAAAAAGTAGCCGAAACCATTACGGATTATACCACTTATAGAAATCCGTCATATTGAACAAATATAACATCTCTTTATAATTAATAATTAATTCCCAAGATTGGGAAAGTATATTTACTAGTATATAGAAAGATATTATGACAGTTACCATAACAAATATGAGACGGATGGTGAGGAAACCGAATGTATCTCACAAACTGATCAGTGAGGTAGCGATTTCCCCAACCCAAAGAGTACAAACGCCTCATAGAATTAGTCGTAATACGAATATAAAACACCCTCCACATGGATCCGCAAAACTTCGTGAATTACGGTCGGAGGCCACCAAATTGGGAATAACCTTCCCCCAAAATGTGCGAGCGAAAGGAAAGGTCTGACTAAAATTATAAATGAGGCGAAAAATGAAGAATTTATGAAAAGACTGGCTTATGCGTACACATCGAGAAAAACGGATGATGGGGGTAGAATAAGAAGATTACATCTTGACAATTTAATCTCGCACACACTATGCAAAAAAGCTAAATCTTTAGCTGATGAGGCGGTATTGAGTCTACGCGGTAAAAATATTGTGGTACCCCAAAAACGAATTCATAGAACCGAGTTGTTAAGGAAAGTAATAGATGAATGTGACGATATTCTGGACGATTACATACGGGCGGAGAGTAAAATAGTGAAAGGACGTCGCACAGTAACTATTAGCTTAAAACGGCGCACCCAAGAAAATATAACTGAACGAATAATGACAGAGATCTCTCCAATGCTAACTGGGAGTTTCTACATACGTTATTTATTTTCGTACAAATTGGCTCACATCGAGCAGACCGACACACGGGATAGGCCGGAAACAATAATATTTCATAAACAACTACGGGGGAGCCCCTGGTTAAGAGAATATGAGGCCGCGAGTGAATGCGTTGCCGAACAGGAGGAAACTAGAATGAACATCGATAAAATAGACCGTGCAAGCACAAAATGGACATTTGTTAGGTGGGCCGGTGTTACGATTAAATTAATTATTTCATCTAGTGCAGATGATGCGGGCATGAGATCTTCGAAAATGGCGTGGGGACAGCTTCGTGAATGGTTGCGATATCGGAAGGGGATAAAACCGTTGGACAAATTTAACGACGATCTTTGCCTGTTTATATGCATCGTTCTTCACACGACTGATCTGCCGGCAGACCGCTGTCTCACAAAAACGCAAGATTTGGTCCACGAAGATATCCATTTATGTAGCAGTAAGGGGTGGAAAAAACCAGCCTGCCCTATAAAACTTGACGACATCAAAAAAGTGGAGTAATGTTTTAAACTCGGAATTGAGGTGCATGAACCAGTCGAAGAGGGCACATGGTATTTATGAAAAGTGGTGGCGCATTACGAAGAAATTGGTACGAAGAAAATGAAAATCGGTATTTACAATAATCACGCGATCTTGATTACCGACATGGACAAAGTTACCAACACCCTCTGCTGCTACGGGTGCAACCAGCGATTCACACAATCCCATAGTTTAAAACTGCACGCGGTTACCTGCATGCGAGGACAGACGAAGCTCACGTGCAAAGGTGCTCAGATCGACAGACCCACATCCGCCTGCGAAAAGGCCTTTTACCCCAGATCTGACGCGAGTGCGAAGGCGACAAGTTGGATAAAATCGCTCGATGGGGGTGGTAAACCGCATATACACACTGCACACTGCGGTCACGGCGGTGAGAGGTTGGTGGGTGGGGAGCCAGTCGACGGATTTTGTGAGGAAACTAACACGGTTTACCAATTTCATGGATGTTATTGGCACCACTGCCCTAAGTGTTTGTCACGGCGCGTTGAGAGGTCTAGGGAACACTGGGGTTCCAAAATCATTGCGAGCCCAGCAGTAGTAGAGGCTGCCATGGTGCCGCTCACAAGGGAGAAAGAGGATGAGTTATTTGCCAACCAATTGGCGGCCTACGACAATTGGTTCGACAACCAAGGGGACCCTGGTGACCCTGGTGATCCAGCCAATTGTCGACCATACAGAAAAGAGAACTATATTGACCCACCCCCACAAAGAGAAATATATTGACCCGCCCCACAAAGAGGATATTATTGCCCCGCCCATCCCCCCGCGGTCGAGAGGGGTATCGAGAAAGAGAGATCGCGGATAAATGAAAAATTCAGAAAAACTCAAGTGAGAGACGCTGCGATTGCGAAGGAGTTTACATTAGTTACTGTTTGGGAGTGCGATTATAAAGACTGGTTGAAGAAAATACCAGCCCCTCCGGCAACCATGTATCCATACCAGATTGTATACGATTTTGAAGCGTATTTATCGAAATCCAACGAGTTGGTGGAAGGTGGGCCAACTTCGGTTGGGTGCCGGAGTAAGAAAGGTAATCTCGAATTTGTAAACGAGTATGTGCCCATAACCGTAAGAATTGGCGATAATTTATGTAACGAAATAACTCACATATGCCAAACTGATCCGGCCAAATTAGTTGCTCTATTTATGGAAAACATACAGGAAAGGGGTAAGGCGATACGAGAGGCTGTTGGTAAAATATATCTTCCTACCTGTATGGACAGACTTTCCGCTACCCAACAACGCGAGATCACCTGATGGATAGACCAAGTTCCTGTAATTGGTTTCAACTCTAGTCGATACGATCTCAATCTGATAAAAAAACATTTCGTTGGGTTGTTGGCCGATACGACATCAAAAGTTCTCGTCGGTAAGAAAACAAACACGACGATGTTCCTATTTACCCCCGAATTCCGATTTCTCGACGTAAAATTATATCTCAGTCCAGAGACAAATGGATAATGACGTACGACTGCGAGGGGCAAAAGTCGTTCTTTCAATACGAGTGTTTTGATTCTATCGAGAAATTGGATTACGAAAGGTTGCCCGGAATAAAATATTGGGACAATCAACTCAACCCGAAGGAAAAAATAATTAGGGCCGGTAAAAAATGCGAAGCCATAATAGGCATCGACGCCAACGCGCTGTATCTATCTACATTAAATAAAGAGATGCCTTATGGTGAGGAATATATACGCCATACTAAGACACATTACGACCCCCAAGGAATATCATGCTTTACCTGAAAAGTTTTATCCGGGAGATGGTTCGGATTTGCCGAGGTGGATATAGAAGTTCCTCCAACATCGTTGGAGTTGAAAGATAAATTTTCTGAGATGTCCCCACTATTTATCAACATAGTAGTCGAGGAAAAGGAAGTACCCGATTACATGCTAAAATATTTAGACGACTCGGGAAGAAAACGCGGTAGCGGTAAGAAACTAGTAGGTGCGAAATCGGCCAAAAAAGTATTGCTGTACTCATCGCTTCTAAAGTGGTATTTGGAACACTGCCTAAAAATCACTGGGGTCCACCGGAGCCTCATTTATGAGCGGGGTACGCCGTTTAGATGGTTTGTTAAGGAAGTTACTGACGCGCGGAGAACCGGCGATGAAGACGCGAGTAAAGCCCATATTGCGGGCATAATGAAATTGTTAGGGAACTCGTGCTGCGGTAAAATGATAGAATCTCCGGAGGTGCACCTGAATACGACATATACGAAGGACGAGAAATGTGTGGACAAGGCATTAAGATATGCATACTTCCACGATCTGGAGGAGATCGGCGGTGCGGCGGAGATATCTTCTAGAAAAGTTAATGCGGTTATGACTAGACCGTTCCATTGCGGGATAGCCGTGTACCAACTGGCCAAGCTGAGAATGTTGGAATTCTATTACGATTTCTTAGACAAGTATGTGGACAGAACAGATTTTGAATTAATACAAATGGATACGGACAGTCTATACATGGCAGAAAGCGCGAAATCTCCGCAAGGAAATGAGAAATACGGCAGTTTCGATAGTATGGTAAAACCTCATCTGCGCGATGAGTATGAGAAAGATAAGAAAAATTGGTTGGCGTGGGATAAATGGAGTGACCGAGAGCCAGGGCTTTTCAAGGTAGAATTTCACGGAGATCGTGCCATTGCGCTATCGAGCAAGTGCTATTTTGTGGAGAAGTTGGCGACCACAAATACAAACGAGAACAGCAATGTCATTGATACTGGCGACGTTGGTACATTAAAACATTCTGCAAAAGGATTATCTGCCAGACAGAACGCGCTAACCTGGAATCGGTATAAGAACGCCCTGAACTGGGGGGGGGGGAGGGGTGGGCAACCAAGATTTGGAGGAATTGGTAGATATGTGTGAAAACCGCGGATTCCGAATGCGGGACGGTGCGATGAAAACATATACACAGAGAAAGTTGGGACTATCAGCCTATTACGATAGAAGAAGAATCCTTCCCGATGGTATACACACGGAACCTCTTTTCTAATTAATGGATTATAACGGGATTGTTGTTACTCCGAGGGCGGCCAACTGGTCTCGTCGGACCGCTAAATCCTCTAATCCCAATTGGGCCTCCTGCTCCAGCTAATCCGGGATTGGAGGATTGGGTCGGATCTCCGAATATCCAATTCGAGAATTGGTCGATTGGGCGCTCTTTTGCCCACAGATTGGTAAGCTGAGAGTTTTTGTGAAGGCGAAGTCCACCGGGTTATCACCGACGTACTCACCCGGGGCAAACACTACTTTATTCCCGGAGTATGTCTCTATAAAACCGAGTCGAGTACCCAACGTCGGGGAGATCCTTATCCGGCTGTCTGGGCCGATGGTCATTGTTGCGAGCCCGGTAGCCTTCGATACTGTGAGGTTGGCTTCGTCGCCAAGCTCTGAGGTAACACAATCTTTGACCTGTCTAAAACTCCACAGTCCGGGAGGCAGCTTTACCCCTACTTGGCGTCCATCCTTCACATAGCCAAACCCTTCGATCTTCCCCACATTCTCCCACCCAACCGTGAAGGTGATTGATCTAAGGCCTACACGGCGCTTTCCGCAGCAGTTGTCGATTGACTTCTGAAGTTCACAACTCTCTTATTGAACATTAGTGATAGTAGCAAACATAATAAACTCCGATTAAAATTTCGTTGGATATCAAGGCATTTAGCTTCAATTCAAAGGCAAAGTCCGATGGGGGAGGTGTGTACTACTAAACGGTAGGAATCCACTACTTAATTAGAAAGCTAATAAACCAAACAATAAGAGTAAACGAAGACACCGGATTTGATACAACTTTTTAAAACATATTTGATAATTATAGGCTGCCCAAAATTACTATCCAAGAAACCGTAGACGCGTGGACAGCAACACCGATGCAGTTTTGGCAGAACCAGTTAAATTTTGCTGTGTGGTGTGCCACAACCGGGTGTGGTGTCTGTTACATAAACCATATAAACCATAATAAGAAAGCTCTCTGCAAAAGTGTTTATACTTTTCACATCTACTACACTATTAGGAGGATTCTCAAAGAGATGAGCGTGAAACTACCCCAAGAGGATAATTGGGACCCTCTATACAGCCCGTACGACGACCACAAAGCCTACGAAAGAATATGTGCCGAATTTCAGATTTCTAAAAATACCGACTGGAAACAGAAAACAGTTACTAAAAATGGTGGGTTAGGTGATATATTTGTAGATGGTAACACCGTAACGGACACAAGTCTTGGGGTTTTTAATCCTACCAACATGACATATACACTAAATAAAATCCTTCACTGTACTTTTTCCGGGTGTAAATACCCCGGGCCTACTAGAATCCACTACATAGAACAAAGCGAACACGTCGAGATTGGCTGGAGGACTTTCATTTTATTTTGGATAGGGCGAAGGGGTTCACCAGGGTTGGGGTTACCCGCCTCAACGACTCCATTCGCACATATGTCTGGGCCATCCTCAGCGCACAGGGGCAAGTGGGCAGTTCTATAATAGGAGCCGGGAAGGCATTTGACGCGCAAAAACAGTTCTTGGCCAATGTCGAGGACGCCATCTCATCTCCGGTGGACCTGGAGAAGGCGATCCAGAATTATCAAGACTTTTTGCAGAATGCCAGCACCCCAGTACATTATTCATTTGGAATCGGTCTTTATATGGCGCCGAGAAATTATGATACTATGAGACGACCCGGTTGACGGTTACAATAATCAGATCGTAATCGCCACCGTCAACCAAAAAATCGGCTACAACGGTAACGTGAACGCGGATATCATCAAGTCGCCCCCCCCCCCAAGACAGTCGGGTTCAACAGTGTTGAGGTTGGAAATTCAACTAAAACCCCAATCCAATCATCAACTCCGCTCCCGAGCATGTTGCAATTGGAAGAATTGGATGCACACCCAATTCACGAATTGGTTTCCACCAGTTCACCCAAGCCAATCATCAACACACCAATCGCGATTGGAGAAATTGGAAGAATTGGAACAGGAGCGGGAAGTACAACCCACGAGGAGGAGAAATTAGCGCTCGTCGTCGCCCTCGTGGCGATCGGACTATTCGCGCTTTAGTTTTAGGAACTCTCGGGTGGAGAATAGTAGGAGACCGGCGATCGCCACGATTAAAGCCCAAGTATTCTCGGCGAGCAAAATTATCGGTTCGCCTAGCGCGAAAGTTTGCGAACACATACTACAGCCCCCGCGGCTACTGGAAGGGACTCGCGGCCATCAAGATCCTCGCGGCGGCAACCAAGGTTTCCGAAAACGCCGCCACGGAATGGCTCAAGAAGCAGGCCATCTGGCAGATCTATTTGCCCGCGACTCACAATATTCCGCGGCCGAAATTCGACGTGCCGGTGCCGAACGAAGTCCACCAAGCTGACCTCCTGTTTCTCCCTCACGATCGCGTCGGTCGCAAGACGTACAAGTACGCACTGACAATCGTTGACGTAGCGAGTCGTTATAAGGGGGCTGAGCCGCTGGCCACGAAAGAGTCTAAGGAGGTGACCGAGGCTCTTTCCCGAATATATAAGAGGAGTCCTCTCAAATGGCCGAATCTTCTCCAGGTCGATCCCGGCCGCGAGTTCATGGGCGCGGTCTCTCATCTATTGGCTAAACATGACGTTTATGTCAGACGCGGCCGCGTCGACATCCACCGGGACCAGGGGATCGTGGAGCGGTTCAATCTAACCCTGGCTGAGAGGTTGTTCGGGCACCAATATGCCAAAGAGCTTGTAGATCGTCATACACGATCGACCGAGTGGGTGACCAGGCTGCCCGCCGTGGTCTCCATATTGAACGGCGAGGTGACCAGATTGATCGGTAAAAAGCCTGTAGATGCCATCAAGTCTAAAAAGGTGTCGCACAAACCATCTGCCGTCTCGCGCGGGCGACCCGTTGGTTTAGCGGAGAAACGGCTTCCATCGGATGTTGCCGTCCGGTAGCTCTATCAACCGGGAGAGCTCGAAGGTGGTCGCCGATGCGCGACTGATCATGTGTGGTCTCTCAATGTATATCATCTGGATCGATCTATTACCAAACCCGATGAGCCCGTGCTCTACTATTTGGATGATGGTCCATCGCGCGGGTTTGTTCGCGAAGAACTTCTTGCGGTGCCTTCTGATACCCAGCTGCCGGTTAAGTTTTGAAGATTCTCATAATTTCCAAATTAAATAATTAATTAATTAAATGTTAACAAAATTCGAAAAAATGAATCCACCCAAATTAAATTCGCGAATTGAGGGTGGCGGCATATTTTTTTCCACCATATAAACTGGTACCAGTTTTGGTGTTGGTGGTCACTCAAACACCCGCAAATTCGGCTACCCTTAGTCGCGGTAATGAACTCATACCCTATATACTACTAGACCAGTATGTATGTCATAACTATATATCATACATGCAGTGGTTCAATATTAAAACTTATAATTGTATTATCAGAATATATTGCATCTGTACATGTAGACGAACGAAAATTACACTGGTTACAAATATAAAAGTGTACTTAAAATTCATCTTTGAATACGCCTATCTAAGGTATACAGCCAAGGTGCAAGCGATATAACATATTTCGAACTAATTTGGAAATCTTTTTTACTTTTGCGTGCGCACGCGACAGTCTTTGCGTGCGCACACGATAGTCTTTGCTTGCGCTCATGATAGTCTGTATCCAGTAATGTGATGCGTATAATCTACAAACGAATATAAAAATCCTTAGTTAAAACACAACAGTTAAAAGTAGAGAGTAGGTATTTTTACGGACATACACACGGATATTAAAACGCGAACGTTCGACAACAGGCTATGTCAGGTAGAATTAATTTCAAACCTTCAATATGCACAGAAGAAACATGATAATGTCCATATAGCAATGCTTTGAAACATATATATGAGTAATACCAACATTGCTAAACGTATGATTAATGTTGTGTTTTGGGAAGTTTCACAAACTTAGATGCATGTAATGTTAAGAAAAATGGTGATATTACTGGCCATCTTTAATTCATTTAATTGTGTTGTTGTCTATAAACAAATCTAATGCAAGTGAGGAAAATAATTAACGGAAAGGATATAACTGACTTAATGTACTTAGGGAAAGAATTGTAATGTTAGCGGCCATTTTGAATTTTCTACAGAAGCGAAATTTGCCATAATAATAGTATTATGCTCTAAAGCCACCATACTGTATGAAAAACACATAACAACGTTTTGGCTCCGTTGAATATGTTTTCTCGGGCCGAAAATGCCGAATACTACCGAAAATGGCGTGCGCACGCAAAGCCTATCGCGTGAGCAGGCAAAGCCTATCGCGTGCGCACGCAAAGCCTATCGAAAGTAAAACACATAGTTCATGTCCCCTCTGTGCCACCGTAAATATCACAGTCGTACAGCAGTCAGTTTACGGGAGTGTTTTGACGTACTAGTATTGTCCGTGCTACATTGTATGGCGGAGCAGATGTATTTCCCAAAATCACAACGAACTGACGGGTGTTGTTAGACAACGCACAATCCAATTCATACGCCCGAACACATAATTATTTGTTTCAGTTTACATATTAATTTAGAAGAAATGTATTTAATAAATATAATAACTACCATTATAGTTCGCATTACTTTCTAAGCCAATCGCCAACAGTATTGTGCTTCACTTAGTTCACATATTGCAACATTTAACCCCAATACGTTACGTATTACCGGATTTCATGACTACATGTTCGACAGAAAATGGAAATTCAATACTCGGATATGATATTGAATTGTACACCTGGATGAACTATGCACATGCTATTGTTCACATATTGTATTTTTCAGGAATTAAATGCTACAGTGCTAGGGCTTCCTTGCATTTAATTCCTTAACAATCTTATATGTGAACTATAACTTATACGTATATGTTGGATACACAATATATTTCACGAGACAGCCAGACTCCGTAATTCGGTTGATTAACGAGTTCACATTCTATTCCGCATTTGCTCTAAACAGTTCGTCAACTTTCGACGTAATTTGCGGAACATATCGTACATTTTGTAAATATTTGTTCGTGAGATATCGCACATATTCTTATATGTGGGCACATAATAACATGACTTGTTATTTAGGACACCGTTGTACATTCACAGCTGAAAACGGTTCAACTCTGCACCTGAACTGTCCGGCTATCGAGCAAGAAATGTGTAAATGTAAGTACGACGACAATTGAGACACGCCATATGATTGTGTACCTTCGGACATCAGAATAATATCATTAAATACGTATATTGCATGCTACCGTGATTCTGGTAGGATTTATTTCCTTGTAGGACATATTTCCTCCCAGACGTTCGCGAGACGTAATTGACACCACTTGTTGACGTCCAGCAAAGAAACAGTTCATACGCTAAAGTTAACATTTCTATAAACTGGTCTACGAGCAAATTTCACATTTTTCGAAGAGCATGTAATATATAATATATTTTTTCAGGCCTGGCGTTTCCGGTGATGTGACACAATACTGCAGGTCATGCGGAAACATGCCACTAATTGACACGTCATTCAAACGCTTAGCCGTAGACATCGTAGGACCGATTTATCCATCAATGGATAATACAAATCGGTATATCCTAACGCTGGTATATTACGACACACGATATCCCGATGCAGTACCATTACCGAGTATCGAATCAGAACGAGCAGCTGAGGCACTCGTAGACATGTTCAGTCGATTAGGAATTCCCGAGGAATTATTGACTGGTTGCGGATCTCAATTTATGTCGACCGTAATGCAGGAGGTCAATAGGTTGTTATCACTGCGACAATTTACTGCTACTCCCTACCATCCCATGTGCAACGGGTTGGTATAGAGATTCAACGGTACATTGAGCAGATGCTTAAACGCATGGCGAGCGAGCGTCGCAAAGAGAGGGATAAGTACATTAACGCGTTGTTGTTCGCATATCGCGAGGTTCCACAGAAGAGCCTACCATTCTCCCCATTTGAATTACTCTATGGGAGAACAGTCAGAGGTCCTATGAGAGTTCTCAAGGATCTGTGGTCTGAGAAGGAAATTGACGAAAACGTTAAAACTACATACCAGTACGTACTGGATCTTAGACAGAAACTCGAACAAACCTGTGAAATCGCGAGAGAAAATCTCATGAAATCGAGCAAGTAGTACGCGGAATACTATGACAGAAAAGCGCGTGACCAGAAGTATAAGGAAAGTGACCAGGTGTTAGTACTACTCCCCACTGATAAGAACAAATTGTTACTCCAATGGAAAGGTCCATACCCTATAGTGGAAGTAAGTACTAAATGACTGGGATTATAGGATCGACATGAAGGGGAAACTGAAAACATTCCATGTCAACATGTTGAAGCGCTATGAAGAGCGAACGCCTCAAAGCCCAGGGAAGGGGATACTAGCCGTCATAAAAACGGCGGTAACTGACGACATAATTGACGGAAACTCTGGTACAGGGGAGTGTATTGCCGATGAGCACATGACGTGCCCTGTGGGGACACATGCATATTATATTGACAGGGTGGACTTATCCCCAGGGTTGTCCAAGGACCAATACGTAGAGAGTACAAAGTATACTTATATAATTGAGGATGTACTGACTGATAGACCGGGGCGAACTCATATAGAGATTCATGACATTAAATTGTCCACTTCAGACCCATTACGGATCAAAGGTTATCCCATCCCGTATAAAGTTCGCGACTTAGTCAAAGATGAGGTCGAATAAATTTTGAAGTTAGGAGTTATCGAACCTTCTAGGTCCCCATACTTATAACCAGTCATTTTGGTTAGGAAAAGGGACACAGGTTTTTGTTTTGATTTTCGTCAGGTGAACAAAGTCACTATTTTTGACGCGGAGCCGATGCCTGAAATTGAGGAAATGCTCTCGAAATTAGCGAAATGTAAATATTTCTCGAAACTGGACTTAAGTAAGGGGTATTATTGGCAGGTCCCACTCTCAGAGAACGCAAAGCCCTATTCTGTTTTTGAAGAACCCCAATGCCTTTTCCAATTCAAAGTCATGCCCTTCGGAATGGTGACGGCACAAGATACCTTCTGTAGGCTTATGAGGAAAGTCCTGAACGGTGTCCCAAATACAGACATCTTCGTGGATGATATCCTAATTTTCACTATCACATGGGATGATCACGTTATAGACATGAGGCAGGTTTTGTCCCGATTATCCAGTGCTAATCTGACCGCACAACCGTCGAAGTGCATCATTGGCTTCAGTGAACTAGAGTGTTTAGGCCATACGATAAGCATCAAGAAAGAGCTCAGAGCTCACCCAGAGAAGGTTACAGCTGTACAGAAAGCGAACGTCCACGAAAGTAAGAAAGGGGTGAGGGCATTTTTGGTGTTAACGGGGTTCTACCGTAAATTCATCCCCAATTTTGCAGAAATAGCTGTCCCACTAACAAATCTCACGAAAAAGGGTCAACCGAACAAGATTGAATGGGAAGACTCCCAAGACAATGCTTTCAAGAGCCTGAAAAGAGCGCTGACGAACGATCCAATCCTCAAACTCCGAGAGCTAGACAAGCCATTCATATTGAGAACAGACGCATCCGACGTAGGATTTTGGAACAGGAACAAAACAGGACACATCTACCAATTGCGTACACTAGCAAAACACTACTTCCAAGCGAGCAAAACAACTCAGTCGTAGAAAGAGCGTGCTTAGCAGTAGTCTGGGGTGTGGGGAAATTTCACGCGTATTTGTTCGGTAAAGAGTTCGTACTAGAGACAGATCATCAACCAATTACGTACCTGAATAAGGCGAAAGTAGCAAACTCCAGGCTCATGAGATGGGCGTTGCTGTTGTAACCCTATCGCATGATGATCAGAGTCATCAGGGGCTCAGAAAATGTGGGTGCAGATTATTTTAGTAGGATCTAAGTCGTAGACCACACAACACAGCCGAGATCCTGGTGCCCAAAAGTAAACGTTGTGCAGGATTTGTTTTATGTGTATATATGTGAAAGATGTCGGTACAACTCGTGATTACCGCTAAGCGTTGCACACTTCTATTTAGGGGGGAGTAGTGTCACGAATTGTAGCCGACTGTCTTCTTTATCATCCATTATTTGTAACACGGGTTAGACAATACTCGAATAGCCATGTAACGACAATCGAATAGGTGTTCGTGTGTAAATATCGCTCCCGTGGAATACCCCGCTGTATAGAATAGCGCTTTATCCTAACCGTGCACGTACCACCAGTATTGAATTTTGAACCGGTTATATCAGAGTGATTTACACTGCTTATGCAGATTTGGATGCTATCCTGAATACCGGTAGGTCATATCTACTTATGACTGAATTATTTCAGATTAATTCGCCAGATATCTCATGAGGTAAACTTACTGTTAGAACATTAGTCCACTTACTCAGAATTGTAAGCCAAATGTTGGCACGGAGTTCTTATATTGACACGCGGACTATCACAGGAATCTAATGCACTAGAGCATGTATATAAACTCTCGTATCCATATTCTAACAGTCGGACTATCAACCATTATTGTGATCAATTTGAGACGCAAATTTTCGTTAGGAACTCTTTTAAGTACATATGCTTATTGTTTACTTTCAATGCAGCACAATAAAGTCTGACTCATGCCAAACCGGCAATTCGCCGCATTATTATCATATCCTCGATATTACTGCTCTATTTCGTTAACCTGAGTAATTTGGACCCATTTAGACAATATGCTTGGTCAATAAAAGTCATATGACATGTATCCATTGTTGTAGATTATCTCCCTTGATCAAATTGAACTAAATAACTAATAATTCATGTTTTCGTGTAAATTATAACGATTACCGGTTTCGCTTATAGGAGCACCCGTGAGTATTTTAATGGTATATAATTCTCATGTGGTTGATGCATGTCACTCCGAATAATTGTAGTAGCTAATTTGTTCTAATTGTAAACGAAGTGCGAAAACGATTGAAATGGAAAAACGATTGAAATGTTTACTACAATTAAGCTATGCATTTTATATTACTATAGTCCAATATCGTGTCATGCGCCCTGTACAATACATGAGAATATTAACCTGTAACAATTGTAACGTTAATATTCTATATGATTTTCATTGACTCTATGTTGGACAGATGTATGACTCCAATCCAAGTCGTCTGTACATTCATTTTATTAAGTCATGTACGTTCACAGTTTATTGTAAATAGTGGCAAATGCTATTGAGATCAGGATAGACCAGATCAGACAGTTCTGCACTGAATGCATACCCCTGCTGCGAGCGCACTCAATGCCACTGCAATTGTGTGTACCGAAAGGGGGGCTCGAAGAACAACACAATATAGCCGGATGGGTATACCTAACAGGGCTGGGTATACACAGCATTGCACTTTTCAAACCCAGAACCAGCATTGTGAATACTACTCTCCATGCTAGTTTTTGGACTATTCCATTAATAGAAAAATATGCTATTGCTTTCAAGATCTTGATTATCATGACAAATACGAAATATCAGATGAGATAGCTCACAACTGTTGGCTTTATGATATGTACGATTGAAATGGTCAATAATAACTAATTATATTCAAGGCCAAATGGATTGTATGACGTACGCTACATTGTTCGTAAAATATGTTTGTCAATATTGACACTGGGTAGAAAACAAAAGGCCCGGTTTATGAGATATATTGTCAAAGCGTATGTAAACGTATTTAAACACCAATAATGTGTTGACTGGAAATGTAAACATAACATGGTGTTCCCACAACCGTGCAAACTAGATTTAACGTCGCAGAATATATATTCTTTATTTTCTCCATATGTTGGAGATTGTTGACAAGATAGTTAACGTGTAGGAATTTATAGAGCAAAGAGCAAACATGCATATACAACTATTTACACAGCAATAATATTACTGAATGCATATTCACAAGCAAATATCACAGACTTCATACACGGGATATGAATTGTAGCCGCAAATAATGGAGACACATAAATATAGCTCCGTGCAGACTATCATTACAATCGGATTCACCATTGCATCTTATGTACTTAATAATTTAGTGACGGACTCATCGTTGTGGTGACTGTGCATGCGCGCGGATACAGAAACGCCATATTTAAGTATAATGACATTATTTAACTTTTCTCTCGTATTCATAGTAGATGGACAGTCCCAAACACAGTGACTAACCAATGTATCCATTACCGAACCACACATTAGGCATGTCTCATTGTATTTTGTGGGGATGGAAATCATTTGGCAGATCGACTTGCAGTATTTCAGGCACTCAGGCAAAAAGCCATATGTTGTTACATTCATGTTTCGTGTGTACATTTATAAACCGGGAGAATTCGGACGATGCTGTTCTAATCTGTCATTCATTGACACTAACTTCACGATTTCTTATAGTAACAGGCCTCTTCCAGTTTGACATCAGGCATAAAACCTCGAATGCAGTCACACAGCATGTATGAACTTGGACGCAACAACAAAACTTGTTTTACAGCACAGTCTCTTCGGTGTTACATAGCTTCGCTAGAAGGGTAAGCTTCCTAGAAGCGAGTATGACATCTAACTGAAAACAATTCAGTAAGGTAAGGGCCACATCGGTTTTCGTTATAGCATTAAGAGTTTGCATGCATTTAATATATAATCGATGTGCCCGATCTAATGGCATTATTTCACTGACTGACAGATTAAACCAGCACTCGCAACAGAACAGAGTTTTCGGTAAGATAATAGTGTCATACAATCGTTTCAATCTTTAAAGCTTACGTTAAAGTTTTTCAAATTGCTATATCTCTGTGACCGCTTGCTATATCAATTTGAAACATCATATACACATTGATCACCATGTGTTGCGATTAATAAGCATACTACACCAATACCCAGTGTCAAGGACTTTGAATTTCAATCCAGGCGTCATCGGGGAGCATTTGTCGGATTTACCGACCATCTAGTTTTTTATTGCAATGGCGGCCATCTTGGATTTCACATTTTTCGGGAGTTTCCCCAATTCATATTTTGGCAGCCATATTTCTCCTGAAATATAAATACATCATTGAGCTAAATTCAATTGAGAAACTATTTGTGGAATTTTCTTTTAATTTTACAAATATTATTATGTTTTCATCAATTGTCAAAAGCGTGTTTTTTACATATATCTTGGCGACCATTTTGGATTCTACGTTGCCAAGATCGCCCAAAAATATTACTCTATGTTGGTAGGATTTGTGTTATTCATCCACATATAATTATACACTTACTACATCTGATTTCGTGGCTAGTTCCAATTGTATGACTCTCTGTTTTTGGCGGCCATCTTGAATTTGAGCCAGTTTCAGATATTTCCTCAGAGGCTTTGTTTATCAAACCATTACGGTATAGCGCGCGCAGTATCAATTGCTACATGTTTCCACTTATATTGCTTCATTTGTTCACGTGAACATGCAGTATTTGTATGGAAATATACTTCTTTAGAATGTCTTTTATTCCCTAAAATCATGCACATTTACCTCGCCATTACAGCCTGCATCGAACTGACTGCTCCACAGGACGGCAACGTGTCCACTCCAAACGGAGTCACGTACGGCCAGTCTGGGACATACACATGTAACCCAGGATATGAATTAGTACGGGACAATGTGACCACATGCACGGCTGACGGAACCTGGAACAATGCGCCTCCACAGTGCACCCTAGTTTGTAAGTGATGCGACTATATAAAGTTTAATTGCTGACTACATGTTTCCACGTATATTGCTTCATTTGTTCACATGAATATCGTTGTTGAAAACACGCAGTATTTGCATAGAAATATACTTTTCAAAACGGGTAATGACACCTGCCATCATTCGGTGATGCATATATGTCATTTCCATAAAGAAGGTCTGCACTTATACTGACATTAATAAGACAAATGACTTTGCCTGATGGTGGGCATGGTGTATTTGCTTAAAACCTATTTTGTTTGCAAGAAGATAGCGCTTATATTATTGTTTATATGACAAAGGAATTTCCACGGACATGTATTGACGGTCGGTGTGGTGTCAGAATATAAGAACGTATTACTCTTGTAAAACGAATGACTTGCCATGGACATTACTTGGTGGTAGAGCTTCTTTTTTGTCAAACCTATATTATTTGAAAGACGGTAAAGCTTGGGGTATTGTTTGTAAGACAAAGGACTTACAACTGGATATTAACTGATGGTGAGTTTAGTGTCTTTGTTTAGCACCTCCCGTATTTGAAAGAAGATATCGCTTATAATGTTCGCTTGTAAGAAAACGGACTTGCCACGGACGTTAATTGATGGTAGGTGCTTTGTCCTTCTTTCGAATGTCTCTTATTCCCTAAAAGCAGGCACATTTACCTCACCATTACAGCCTGCACCGAACTGACTGTTCCACAAGACGGTAACGTGTCCACTCCAAACGGAGTCACGTACGACCAGTCGGCGACCTATACATGTAACCCGGGATACGATATAGTAGGGGACAGTTTGACCACATGGCCGATCCGGCATGTCCTTAGGCAAGACAACTTCGTGCTAGCTTAATCCTATCAGATGGGGACTTATAAAGTAGGTAATAATAATACATGTTATGAAATAGTCGACAACATGTCTGGATTTGAAATCGAATTTAAAGCAACAAATGTTTTTCCTTTGCAGCATGTCCTGACCTAACTGCTCCTCAAAACAGCGACGTGTCTACTCCAACCGGAGTCACGTACGGCCAGTCGGCGACCTACACATGTAACCCGGGATATGAATTAGTAGGGGAAAATGTGACCTCATGCACGGCTGACGGAATCTGGAACAATGCGCCTCCACAGTGCACCCTAGTTAGTAAGTGATGCGACTATATAAAGTTTAATTGCTGACTAAAATCAGCTGCTACATGTTTCCACGTATATTGCTTCATTTGTTCACATGAATATCGTTGTTGAAAACATGCAGTATTTGTATGGAAATATACTTTTCAAAACGGGTAATGACACCTGCCATCATTCGAGTGACGCATATAGGTCATTTCCATAAAGAAGGTCTGCACTTATACTGACATTAATAAGACAAACGACTTTGACTGATGGTGGGCATGGTGTCTTTGCTTAAAACCTATTTTGTTTGCTAGAAGATAGCGCTTATATTATTGTTTATATGACAAAGGAATTTCCACGGACATGTATTGATGGTCGGCGTGGTGTCAGAATATAAGCGCGTATTACTCTTGTAAAACGAATGACTTGCCATGGAGATTATTTGGTGGTAGAGCTTTTTTTTTTTAAACCGATATTATTTGAAAGACGGTAACGCTTGAGGTATTGTTTGTAAGACAAAGGACTTACAACTGGATATTAACTGATGGTGAGTTTAGTGTCTTTGTTTAGCACCTCCTGTATTTGAAAGAAGATATCGCTTATAATGTTCGATTGTAAGACAACGGACTTGCCACGGACGTTAATTGATGGTAGGTGCTTTGTCCTTCTTTCGAATGTCTCTTATTCCATGAAAGCAGGCACATTTACCTCGCCATTACAGCCTGCACCGAATTTACTGTTCCACAAGACGGTAACGTGTCCACTCCAAACGGAGTCACGTACGACCAGTCGGCGACCTATACATGTAGCCCGGGATACGATATAGTAGGGGACAGTTTGAGTAGTAGTAAGGGAGTCAAAATGATACCACCTACCGTGGTATCATTTATAACCCTCTATAATACCCCCACCACCCCCGAAAATCAAAAAATTGGTTAACGAGAAAAATTGGGTCTCCCGACAGCAAATTTATGAATTTTTGGAGAAAATAATTTTGAGAAGAGGGAGTCCCAATTATATTGGTAATTGACTTTTGAAAGTATATATTGGTGTCATAAATACATCATGTTTTTTTTTCACGTCCAATTGAACAGAAAAAACGAGTACCAATATTATTAGAGAAAATGGATAATACAATACAATTTGAATTGAAAATTTTTAATGACTGTGTTGAAGAAGTTTACGAAGAATACGGGGGTTATAATCCTGTATATAAATTCTATAAAATGAGAACACTAGGCGATATCGAATATAGAAATACCAGCGTAATTTATTACGCTCCGATAAAAACGTTACATTTCCAATATTATACCGGCAATTATGTCAACTATACAAGAGGCAAATACGAACATTAAGACAGATAATGCGTATCGGATATGAAACTAAGGCGTATTATACAACAATTTTAAAACCCAACGATTCGTTTACGAACGTACATTTCTACGATATCGCTTATAAATTTATATTGTAATCACAACACCAAGCAGGCGACAATGTTTCACTTACACGTGTTATAAACACGCAAATTATGTGTCCTACCTTACACGTATATTAAGTGTCCATTTTATAGAGAGATTACACGATTACGTCTTCCGGGATGAAACATAAACACACTATAATATATACTACACACACGTGGGTGTGTATTACACAACCCGCTATCGATATTCCGGAATGAAACATAAACACACTGTAATATATACTACACACACGTGGGTGTGTATTACACAACCCGCTATCGATATTCCGGAAGTATTTCTTACATTGTGATTGGTTGGCATGTTTTTTATTTTTTTAATTTACTTTTAATAATTTAGAACGTTATAACCTATATTATTAAATAAAAAATGAACTTGTTATATATAAAACAAACATAAAAATAAACGAGTAAATATTTGGTATTGCACAACACGGTTTTAACTTCATATATGTAAAATTAACAACAATACTTTGTCTTGGGGGACGCCCCTTGACGAAAAATGAGCGCTCAGTGCTTCCGTGCAGGCACTTCCAAGGTTGCCTAGACTTTCGACACTGGTTCCTAGATCAGCCGATAGATGGGGGTGTGCTGTACAGGCAGCTATTACACCCGGCTAGCCACAACATGAGACGAGTAAGACAAAGACAAGATCAGACAAGATCAGAAAAGGTGGCTAGCCGGGTGGGCCCAGAAGGGTTTTGCTAGCGTGGGTTCGAGCCTCGGTGGAAGCTAAAAAAAAAATTCTTTTTTTTCTATTTAAATTGTTAATAATTTTCCTAAAATTAATTAATAAATTGTTTACTGCGACAATATAATTAATTTTAATTAATTTTATAATTAAAATTAATTAATATAAAAAATCACAATGGTGCTGTAACATTTCTTCCGACTATATCTCCAAGTTTTTCCCTAAATTTATCCCAATCAGTACACTCAATCTTGGGCATGGTGGCGCGTGCCTTGATTCTTATATCATTTTTTAATTTTTCATATCTCCGCATTTCTTCCACCACGGATTCAAACTCTAAATTTGATATTTTCTTATCGGCCAACGCTTTGGACACCATAACGTCGATGCTATTTTTCTTAGACCTGGCGAGAACGGATATTCTATCATGTTTTCTACATTTTTTCTCGAGTTTTCCACCCGACGCCCTAATTACCATACACAACAACCCAGAAACGGCCGACACCGCACATAAAATCCCCGCTACAGGAACCGTTATAATGGTGGATATAGTTGCAGCTGTCCCCGCCCCACACAACACAGAAACACTCGCCAGAGCCGGGCTAGATACTTCAGCCATGTTCACAGCGCGCCTATTTTTTTTAGCGTTTCTTTTTCTATTTGTATATTCTCTAACTAAAATATCCTGCATAGCGACGATATTATTCAACCTAAAATCTGAACTTCTTTCGTTAATTGTACACAGTGTTGATGGAGTGGTATTGACAATTGGAAGCGTTGATTCGTTCATATTTAAATTTTACAAATTTATTTCAATATATTAGATATTTATAAAATAAGTTCAATTAACAACGAGACAATAGTGGAAGAACTCTCTGAGTCACCGATTTTCGTAACAAAGTTAATAACACTACTTTGGGAAAGTCTAATTCGATCATTACCGGCGAACGAAACAATCGTCGAACTATCTCCAGAGATTTTAGTGACTCCAAACCCCCGTTCTTCCCCATCTACTACAATATTTATCGCGACCGCGCCCACAGGTTTACCATTAGCATTAACCGAGCAGACCGCCATTTGGATAACTTCACCCGCGGCTGTCATAGTGTATCCCCCTATTTATTACTCGCTTTGGCACCGAACGTAATATTCATAGTGCCCCTCAATCAATGGGCCCCGCTTCTCAGCCCAAACTGTTATGACACGTTTTGGCGTTTTCATTGTTTTCACTATTCCGGCAAGCGCCCTGTTTGCATTATATGCCTCAGTACGAATCTTATAAGAGGCCTCCTCAAGAGCTTTGGTCGCGGCTATACGATCATGTTTCAGTTTATCGGAAACTTCGGTTATCTTTCCGTCTAGTTCGGTAAGTGCCGCTTCTCTGCTGAGAGAGTCCTCTAAGCGCAACGCATCATAAGCCTCCGTAATGGTCGCCTGGTGGCCTTCTAGGGCTTTCTCAACACCCGACAGGGCCTCTTTTTGAAATTCGGTTATTTTTCCGTCTAGTTCACCAACCGCCGCTTCTCTGATGAGAGAGTCCTCTGAGCGCAACACCTCATAAGCCTCCGTAAGGTCCGCCTGGTGGTCTTCTCGGACTTTCTCAATACCCGTTCGGACTCCATCAAGATTCAACCGGGCCTCTTTTCGAAATTTGGTTATTTTTTCGTCTAGTTCGGTAAGTGCCGCTTCTCTGTTGAGAGAGTCCTCTGAGCGCAACGCCCCATAAGCCTCCGCAGTGGCCTCCTTGTGGTCTTCTCGGACCCCCTCAACCCCCGGCCTGGTCTCTTTCAGAAATTCGGCTATTTTTCCGTCTAGTTCGGTAAGTGTCGCTTCTTTACTGAGGGAGTCCTCTAAGCGAAACGCATCATAAGCCTCCGCAATGGCCTCCGCAAGGTTCGACTGGTGGTCTTCTCGGACTTTATCAATACCCGACCGGGTCTCTTTTCGAAATTTGGTTATTTTTTTATCTAGTTCGGCAACCGCCGCTTCTCTGATGAGAGAGTCCTCTGAGCGCAACACCTCATAAGCCTCCGTAAGGTCCGCTTGGTGGTCTTCTCGGGCTTTCTCAATATCCGACCTGGCCTCTTTTCGAAATTTGGTTATTTTTTTACCTAGTTCGGTAAATGCCGCATCTCTAATGAGAGAGTCCTCTAAGCGCAACGTAAGGGCCGCCTGGCGGTCTGCTCGGACTTTATCAATATCCGACCTGCTCTCTTTTCGAAATTTGGTTATTTTTTCACCTAGTTCGGTAAATGCCGCATCTCTAATGAGAGAGTCCTCTAAGCGCAACGTAAGGGCCGCCTGGCGGTCTGCTCGGACTTTATCAATATCCGACCTGCTCTCTTTTCGAAATTTGGTTATTTTTTCACCTAGTTCGTTTAGTTCCGTTTCTCTGATGAGAGAGTCCTCTTCGCGCAACACCTTATAAGCCGCCTGATCTTTCTCAATTTGTGCAGTCGCCGTCAGCACGTCTACTCTAACATCTGATATACTCCTGTGAATCCCGTTTGTGACCTTCGATATAGTTTTATTGATCAGGGCCTTGGTTTCTCCGGTAGTTAAAAAGTCGCCCTCTGTCGGGATGAATCCACCTTCTGCCGGTTCCAAATTCTTTGAATTTGTCACCCAATCGGAAGAACTACCTGGTCCGTATATACTCATTCTTAATTTTGGGCACCTATACTCAATTGGAAATTTCGAGAACTACCGAAATCGGGTAATAGTTATTCAACTTTCTCGCTTGATCATCGAGAATAGAGACAGTAAATTCGTGGATATGTCCCGATTCTAAAACTTTCATCTCGGGGTGTGGGAAGTCTAAGGTCACAGTCTCGCCATAGAAACAGTCGCTGGCGGGCACAGTTTTCAGTAATGTGCTGGGAGTGCCGTCTACCGTGTTGTACGATGTGTTCACCCGATCCAGGTGCACCCCGAGAGTTTTCGTGAAGGCGAAGTCCACCGGATTATCACCGACGTACTCACCCGGGGTAAACACCTCCTTTGTTGAGATGTCTCTCTAAAACCGAGTTGAATACCCAACCCAGGGGAGACCACTACCTCAGTGGTGATGGTCATTGTTGTGAGCCCGGTAGCATTCGATACTTCTGCCACCCGACCGTGAAGGTGATTGATCTGAGGCCCACCCGGCGTTTTCCGCAGCAGTTGTCGATTGATTTTTGAAGTTCACAACTCCCTTTTTGAACATTAGTGATAGTAGCAAACATAATAATATCTTTCAATGGATACAAAAGCATTTAGCTTTAACTCTAATGCAAAGTACGCGGTCGGTGGTAAATACAAGCAAAAAGACGTTGTTAACCACCTTGTACACCCAACCGTAACGGTTAGACCGGCCAGTGGCTTTGCCACCAATTTCCTTAACATCTTTGAACAACATAGACTGCCCAAGATTACTACGGTGGAGGCGGTAAACTGGTGGAAAGCAACACCGATGCAGTTTTGGCAGAACCAAATAAATTTCGCTGTATGGTGCGCAACAGCCGGGTGTGGAGTTTCACATAAAGACCATCTGACATCCAAGAATGTCATGCTCCGAAGTGTTTACAACTTTCACACGTATTATACTATTAGGAGGATTCTCAAAGAACTAGGTATTTCACTACCTCAAGACGACGCCTGGGATCCCATTTCCAACGCATACGACCGTATGGCGTTTGAAAGACTGTGTAACGAATTTAACGTTTCAAAAGACGCGGACTGGAGGCAGAAAGCATTTCTTACCACCACCGGCCTCGGGGACGTTCTCATTCGGGGCCAGTCCGGGAATTGGACGCAGACCGATTTTAGACACGATTACTCCGGTGACCACATCGTCAGTCGGAACGCCGGGAATTTTGACCCCGCCACTATGACTTTCGGGCCGGAAGTGTCTGGAGGTCGGCACTGTGGCGCGTTTTCTTGTAAATTGTTACCCCCGAAACGGGCTCACGTCGATTACATACAGCAGGCTGCTGAGGTTCAGAACGCGTGGGGTACATTTATGTTAGATAAGGGTCTAGGGTTCACGCAGGTCGGGGTTACTCGCGTCAACGACTCCATTCGCACGTACGTCTGGGCCATCCTCGGCGCACAGAAGCAAACTCGCAGTTCTATACTGGGCACGGGAACGGCGTTTGATGCACAAAAACAATTCTTGATACTTGTAGAGGACGCCATCTCAGCTAGGGTGGATCTGGAGAAGGCGATCCAGAATTATCAAGACGTTTTGCAGAATGCCAGCACCCCGCTAGACTATGTATTTGGAATAGGTCTTTATATGGCGCCGAGCAATATGATACTACGAGATGACCTGGTTGACGGTTACAATAATCAGATCGTAATCGCCACCGCCAATCAAAAAATCGGCCACAACGGGAACGTGAACACGGATATCATCAAGCGCACCCCCAACATGATCGGGTTCAACAGTGTTGAGGGAACCGATTTCATAAAACGCCCAAAACACAAAATGGATACACATCCCTCAACACAATCGAACCCAGTACCCCCAATTAGTAAATTGGATGCACCATCGAGTTCCATCAACAGACCAATCGCGATTGGAGAAACACCAATCAATCACAGATTGGGTGAAATTGGAAGCACAACACACGAGGAGGAGAATTAGGGCTCGTCCGTCGCCCTCGTGGCGATCGGATTATTTGCTCTTTGGTTTTTAGGAACTCTCTGGCGAAGAATAGTAGGAGACCGGCGATTGCCACGATTAAAGCCCAAGTATTTTTGGCTAGCCATCCGGCCGTTTTTGATAATATAGATAGCAAGTAAGAAACGATACTTCCGATCAGTCCAGGTAGTGCGGCAGCCGCCTTTTCGGCTAATTTAGCCAGGAGACTGGCGAGGGCTTTTAGTTGTTTAGGCGCGGGTGGTGGTGGTGTGGGTGCTGGCTCGGGTGGTGGCGCCGCACCACCAGTGAAAGCTAGAACTATGGTCGATATAGTCATGCCGATAGCAACGAGGATGCTTGCTATCGTGATGCCCTGTTCTCTGAACAGAGTGCGAAGACGTTCACCGAGTGTCGTCTCCTCGTGCAGGACCCTCGAGATTGTTTCGCGGATCCGACTTATTTGGTTGCGGAGAGCCTCACGGTTAGTCGAGGCGGCCTCCAAACGAGCTGCTCTTTGATCCCGCAACGACTGTAGGCGTTCGGTGATCCGCTCGGTAGATTCTATATCGACACCGGCTTCCTCCAGTTTTTCTTTCTTTTTCTAGCGCGATATGTTTCATCCAGCGACGAGAGTTTGGCGAGGTTACGGACCAGTTCGCCCCGGACCGTTTGCATAACCTTATCGAGGCCCCGGAGTTCGAGAAGAGGTAACAGTGGGTCATCGTTAGACAGGTCGATTTCGCTGAAGGTGGTCTCCATCGTGTTAATAGCGTCGGTGGCTACTCGAGGGAGTTCGCTGAGCTCAACAGTTTCTATATCGGCGGCCGTTTTCGCCATCGTTTCGTCGGTAGACTGTAGGGCCTCTACAGCGCGGGTCGGCATAATTGTTTTACTACGCGTCCAATCTGGAAATCCTAGTTCGCTCCTTATGAGTTGGCCACCGCCCCGGTTTCCGGCAATGGTGCTCATCGCTAGGGGTTTACCGGTCATCGTGTTGACGATCGGGACATTTGATACTTTTAGTCGCAATCTACCGTTCAGATCCAATTCGAACTTGGAGTAGTCGCGACCGACAGATGGGACCACACCTTTTTCTGCCAAACTGTTGTAGTAGTCGTCTACAGCTCCCTCGAGTAATTCCCGACTTTGACCAACGCTGCTGGTAGCGCCACCTAATTCCCCCGATTGGATTGGAACTGGAGGCTGTATCAAGGGCGTTTCGTCATTATAATCATCTATGTCATAATCATCGATGTCATCATAATCGCGGAAATCGTCTCTGCCGATTTCATCCATGTCAATATCGTAATCATCCATATAACTTTCTTAAAATTAATTATGTAGTAAAGACAAAACCATAAGGGTTTAATATAGTTTCACTAAATTATGTCTTCGAGTCAATACGGTCGCAAACTCAATCCATACCGCAGACTGCGTGAGCCCCTCGGGGCAAAAGGCGTGAGACAGAGTGTCGTTATTACGAACAACCCATCGACGATCGACCAGAACCAGCAGCTCTTGGTCCGCTTCCCCAACCTCGGAGCTAACGACGTCATTGTGCCGGGTACTGTTCGCCTCGCTTTCACTATTTCGCTGACGTCGACGGACGAGGACCGAACCGTCGTTCAGAACCTGGTCGCGCCATCGTCAAGAAGACCATGATAAAGATTTCTGGTAATGAGGTGATGTCGATCGACGACAGCGACGTCTACCATTTTTATCAGGGACCTATGGAAGACGGCGCAAGAGCGCGAAAAAACGCTGTCTATCAGGGTATTGACACCAGCAAAAATTAAGAACGTAACCAAAACTTAGAACGGGGCTGGTAACAAGGTAGATAAACAAACTGCGAGTGACAATGCGGTCGCGGGCGCTTACGGCAACCGCTTCTACATCCCGCTCGACTTTGAGTTGCTGGAGAGTCACATGCCCTACTATCAGAGCGCTTTGGCTGACCGCCTCGAATACGAACTAACGTTCAACGACTACGGCCGAGTTCTCATAACCAGCGACATGTTATCGACGTATACGATCGATAATGTTTCGCTGGAGTACGACATGGTCACGATGCCCGAACTCGCGCGATTGATCAGAACCCAGTACGCCGGGCGCGTTGCCATACTTTACGACCGAGTACTTCGCCATCGCAAGATGACGAAAGACAAAGGCGACACATTGGTGGAATATTAACGTCAACGTACCCGCCCGCTCGATGAAAGGTATAATGATGCTGTTCAGGGATGCTCGTTCGCGTTCGGTGCTAGAAAAACCGACAAATTCTATAACCCCAAAATCACGAAGGTAGAGGTGACGATCGAGGGAGTTCCCAATCAACTCTACAGCGCGGGTCTTCGCGCGCACCAGCAGTGGGACGAAGTAAGAAAGCAGTTTTGCTGCCTCCGGCTCTAAGCGCTCTCCGGAGGTTGCGGCGGTTGCCAAAGACCTGCATCTCTCGACCGTCTCCCTCGCGGAGTTCCTGAATACCAAATACGCGTTATGGCTAGACATGCGAGCCAGCGACGACGACCAAATACACGGCAGCGGACGCCAAGTTGAGAACGCTAGCGAGGGTGTGACGATCCAGATAACCAAAGAGGCGGACGGAAATGGGCTATTGAACGTGTACTTATATATAATTACGGACGCACAACTCAACATCGAAGATGGCCGATACGTCTCAGCGATCTACTGATTTAATAAAAAAATCACTCTAGACATTTATTAATTAATTAATTTTAAGAAAATTAGCAATCATTCTAACGATTTATTAATTAATAAATTTGATAATTCTAAAGAATTAATTAAGAAAATTAGCAATCAATGCCAATTCACGATTGGAGATGCCCACTCTGCCATAATATGTGGACAGACAGGATGTGGAAAAACGGTTTTCATCCTAGACTTGCTCGAGGGCTCCTACCGCGATGCCTTTCGTCATATTGTGATCCTGTGTCCCACTGTGCGGCACAACGATACTTATCAGCGGCGAACGTGGATATGGACCGACCCTGAGGTATACGTTATTGACCCCGGTGATAGGCTTCACGATTGGTTGCGTGGTTTATACCAAAGATTCCGGGGTGAGCCCACCCTATACGTGATTGACGATTGCTCGGCCAAGGCGGCGATGACCAAAAAGAAAGACATGCTCTCCGAGCTAGCATTTTCTGGCCGCCATGCTAGGCAAAGCGTATGGATATCCACTCAAAAGTACAACGCCGTCCTCAAGGATCTGCGCGAGCAAACGAAATGGGTCGCCCTCTTTCACTGCAAGGACCGAGACTCATTCGATGACTGTCTTCGAGAGAATGACGTTATCCCAACGCGCGAGGAGCGCCTGGAGGTTCGACAGATGCTTTCGGAAACTAAGCACGCCAAGCTTTTGCTAAAGACTGATCAACCAACTGCTTACGAAGTTATCAATTAATTTTATAATTAATTAGCAATTACTGAACAAATGCTGAACAATGCTGAACAATGCTTAGCAATTGCTGAACAATGCTGAACAATACTGAACAAATGCTTAACAAATGTTGAACAAATGCTGAACAATGGTTAACAATGTCAACAATTTGGTGCTCCGCTGCGAGCTTTGTTGCGAGCATAATGGTGATCATAAGTATCGGGTGGTGCGCTTTGCAATATGTTAAAGTGATGAGACTTGTTAGAATAGTTAAATTAATTTTAAGAAAAATGAACTGCGACGAACTTCTCGATCAGCTAATAGAAGAAACCTCAACTCCGACTGCCAACATAGATAATGATCCGACAGAGCAATCGGAATCAACTCCAACGGCGGTTGGTATTGGGTTGAGTGCAACGACTCCGAATGAAAATGAAAATGCGGCGCGACGAGAGCGGCTAGCTGCGCTGGTTGCTGGGGGACAATCGGAGCATTATCTCGGTAGGCGTCTCTCAGTTTTTCAGGTGGATAAGGCGGAGATCGATAAAATGTATGCGCGATACGAACCCAAATTGGGAGCGGAGATGACAAAAACTCTCGGATCGGCGGCTATTCATTTGTACGCAACCACCGTTAGTATACTTCTCCCTATACCAAACACCGCGGGATTGATTGACGATCTAGAGACTGACCCTTTTATAGGTCACACACTTAGAACAGCCTGCTGCTCAATTTATCACAAGTTTGGAATGTACTTAGCTCCGCTGACAACCACGTTGACCAAGGGTAAACACTGTCAATTTGGACATATATGCCCACGAACTATAAGCCCTGAAAATGATGACACAAGACACACCCGCGAGAGTGACGGAGTTGAACACGATTGCTCCAACCCAATCGAACCCGAGTGTTACTCCGCCACTGGATGACATACCGCATATAAAAAATCCCAAAAGACAGGCAGCTGGGCGGGCGGCGGCTGCCACCCGAAAAGTTAAACAAGATAAATTACTCGCCGAGCTTCGAGAGGCTAAACAGTCGTTGCAATCGGGGACGGAGACAGCAAAACATCTGAAGACAGAGTTGAGTACAACCCCAATTCACGAATTGGAAGCACACTCAACACCCAATACCAACTGCCGTTGGAGTTGGGCGAATCCGATTGAACCCAAATTCGTGAATTGGTTGTTGGGTTGTGGTGGTGTGGCAGTTTTGTTGGTGCCTTGTGCGTGTGGAAATACCCCCTATTATCGAAAAAACAACCAGCCAGTGTTCAGAAGAAAGTTACGAAACACCAATCGCGATTGGACGCGCCCCATTTAAACATTGATCGCGACCCCTTTTATATGCAATAATGGCTGAACAAGATGGTAAAATGTTAGTGAATGCGCTTTATCACGCCGTGGTGATATCGGGTTTCAGTATCGGGTATGCTCGACTATCAAAGATGGCCCTAGGAGGGTCCGCTCCCAAATTGGACTTTTACTGTGAGAGACGTAGGGCTCGCGACTTAGATGTAGCGGCCGCAGTTTGGACCGAGATTATCTAGTTAAAGCTGGAATTCTACCAGTTAATATATGGAAATAAATGGCTTCAATCGCAATAATGATAGGTGGTGCGCTCTTAAACGCATTTGCGTTCACCGGCAGCAACTTTCTATTATCTAAACTACAAAATGCGAACGCGGATGAGGAGAGTACGCGTCACGATTTAGCTGTAGAACAATTCAATAGCGCAAAGGAAGCGTGGTCGGAAAAACGAACCGCCCATCTTGACTGGGTCAATGAAGAGCTTCGCCGCGAAAATCACGCCGCACAAACTTTTCAGAACGTTGAAGAAGCCAACCGCGAGTACTCGCTGGCATATCAGCAGAAAAGTCTCGCGCCGCTGGATCGCGAGCCCCAACTTTCAGATTTCTATGTACCGTCAGAGCCCCAAAAAGACCGCGAGATCGCGTTCATCATGTGGGAATGGGTGTGGTGGGGCTCGTCGGCTACTATATTCAATCGAGATTTTAAATTAATTATTTTAAATAACTTTTTTTATAAATATATATATATAGAACGATGTCAGTTGACGAACTTTATTTTGCTATGATTGATGTAGGCTACACTGCCCTTAAACACCGCATAGCTGGTGCAAAGGGTATGATTCGTCTGGCCCGAGATTCTCTCGAGACGTGGCGGGAGGACGAAAAAGCGGCCACCCTTTTCGCAAAGCGGATGTTAGATTCCTTCACCAATCCTGGGGGATTAGATTTTCCCAAGTTCCTTCAGAACTTAACCCCCAATCGCGCTTGTACTTCCAACAAAGGTTTATTATTATCGATGCAGTTACCGGACGATCTGGCGAGGGCATGTTGGAGATTGTCCGATATATTAGAATACATCGCATACGATGAACACGCGCAAACTTAATACCAAACTATCGGTTCGCCTAACGCGGAAGCTAGCGAACATGTACTATAGCCCCCGCGGCTACTGGAAGGGACTCGCTGCCATCAAGAACCTCGCGGCGGCGACCAAGGTTTCAGAAAACGCTGTCAAGGAATGGCTCAAGAAGCAGGCCATCTGGCAGATCTATTTACCCGCGCCTCACAATATTCCGCGCCCGAAATTCGACGTGCCGGTACCGAACCAAGTTCACCAAGCGGATCTCCTGTTTCTCCCTCACGATCGCGTCGGTCGTAAGACGTACAAGTACGCGCTGACAGTCGTTGACGTAGCGAGTCGTTATAAGGGGGCTGAGCCGTTGGCCACTAAAGAGTCTAAGGAGGTGGCCGAGGCTCTCTCCCGAATATATAAGAGGAGTCCTCTCAAATGGCCGAATCTTCTCCAGGTCGATCCCGGCCGCGAGTTCATGGGCGCGGTCTCTCATCTATTGTCTAAGCACGAAGTTTCTGTCAGACGCGGCCGCGTCAACATCCACCGGGACCAGGGGATCGTGGAACTTCAATCGAACCCTGGCTGAGAGACTGTTCGGACACCAATACGCTAAAGAACTTGTAGACCCTCATTCGCGATCGACCGAGTGGGTGGCCAGACTGCCCGCCGTGGTCTCCGCACTGAACGGAGAGGTGACCAGATTGATAGGTAAGAAGCCTGTAGATGCTATCAAGTTTAAAAGGGTGATGAGCGAGCCTCTGCCGTCTCGCGCGGGCGACCCGTTGGTTTAGAGGAGCAACGGCTTCCATCGGATATTGACGTCCGGTACCTCTATCAACCGGGAGAGCTCGAAGGTGGCAGCCGCCGCGCGACTGATCCCGTGTGGTCTCTCAATGTATATCATCTAGATCGATCTATTACCAAGCCCGATGAGCCCGTGCTCTACTATTTGGATGATGGGCCATCTCGAGGGTTTGTTCGCGAAGAACTTCTCGCGGTGCCTTCTGACACCCAGCTACCCCCGGATCGTCAGAGTCTTTAGATTGCTAATTTTTTTCAAAATTATTAAATAAATCATTACAGAGGTTCTGTATGTATTCCGTCTGGTAACACACGTCTTTTATCGTAGTATGCCGAGAGTCCTAATTTTTGTTGACAGTACGTTTTCCTAACACCGTCTTTCATTTTAAATCCCCTATTTTGTGCTACATCTATAATGTGTTTTCCATCTTCTGTAGTTTCACTTAGTACTCGTTTATATCTATCCCAATTTAAATTGTTAGTTCTCTTGGACATTCCTTTCGCAGAGTTTTTATTAATTTTTTCAAAATTAGTGGAATTTAAATTTTCTACAAAATAACACTTACTAGATAACGCTATCGCCCTATCTCCGCTAAATTCCATTTTGAAAAGTCCGGGCTCTCTTTCGCTCCATTTATCCCAAGCCAACCATTTCTTTTTTTCTTTTCAAACCCGTCTAGTAAGTTAGGTCTAATCAATTCCTCTATCATTTTTCCACTAATCCTCCTATACATACTATCCGTATCCATCTGTATTAATTCAAAGTCTTCTCTTTTACGTATTTGTGTCAAGAAATTCGTAGTAAAATTCCAACATTCTCAATTTAGCTAGTTGATAAACCGCTATTCCACAATGGAATGCTCCTCTTTACCGCACACTGGGTTTTCTTGAAGATATTTCGTACGCATCTCTATCTCTTCCAAATCGTCAAAGAATGCAGATCTTAATGCTTTGTCAACACAGGTTTCGTTTTGTGTATATGTCGTATTTAAATGTCTCTCAGTTGCCTCTATCATTTTCCACAACACGAGTTCCTAATAATAATTTCATTATGTCGGCTACTGGTTTCTTTATTTGTTTCTACATCGCCCGTTCGTCTTGCGGCTGTAACTTCTTTTGCGAACCATTCGAATGGTTTTCCGCTAATATAATCTATAAACACGATGAACTCCCGTTATTCCTAGGCCGTGTTTTAAATACCATTTCAACAGTGGCGCGTACAGCAATACTTTGGTGGCCGACATAGATCCCACCAATTTTCTTCCATTTCCTCTAGTTCTTCCAGTATCTTCCAAATATTTTATCATGTGTGTGGGAACTTCATCAACCTCTACTTCTCTGTTTATAAATATTGGGGACATTTCAGAAAACTTATCTTTTAAGTTGTGTGGAACTTCTATATCGCAAACCCAAACCAGTCTCCAGATAAAACTCTTTTACAAAACTTTTTAATAAATTTAGGGTTATGTGGGGTATCTATATGGTGTATATGTTTCTCTCCCACACGGCATCTCTTTATTTAACGTAGATAAATATAACGCGTTTGCGTCGTACCCCAAAACAGCCTTGCAAGGTTTGTTAATTCCTGTGGAATTAGATCTAATATTTGAAACACCAGCTTCTGCATATCGTGTAAATACTATGATGGACCGCCAACTAGAGCGTCCTTCATCATTTCGTATGTTTCTTCTTTTGGTGCATATAGTGGATCCTCCGGTATAATCGTCTTTGAAGATTTTTGTTCTTTAATGGTTCCTCTCAATAAATATTGTATAGCTACTCCAGGTAGTGTTACCGCATCTTTGAAAATATCCACACCTCTGTGTTTATAAAATTCACACATTTTTTCCACCGCTTCTAGGAACGGTGCTACATCTAAATCGTTATAATATTTCAACCAATCTCTGAAAGTTTTCATATTATTTTCTTCGAAAATTCTACGACATTTACTTAATTCTGTTTCATCTATTAACATTTTCCCAGATAGTTTGGAATACCAATTCTCTATATCCGGTAGTCCTGGGTAATCCAGTTTGTCTGGAGAATCGAACCACTCATAAGGAAAGAAAGATTTCTGTCCTTTGCATTCGTAGGCTTTTATCCAACTATCGTAACTTACACCGGGTCCTAGATAAAGTATTACATCAAGAAATCTAAACTCTGGAGTAAATAGAAATATTGTTGCGTTTGCACGTTTTCCGACCATTACTTTCTTTGTTGTTGATGCCAGTTCGCCTACTAGGTATTTCTTTTATTAAGTTTTATATCGTACTTACTGCTGTTAAAACCTATAACCGGTACTTGCTTTATCCACTGTTCGATCTGGCGATTTGGTTTTTACGTAAATGTTCTGTATTAAACCCATATCTTGACCACACTTCTTCTCTTATAGCTTTTCCTGACTTTCAAATCTTCTACGAATTTTTCTATAAGTTTTGCGAGATCTTTATCACAAATATGAGTTACTGTTCCTGAGAAATTATCTCCTATACTAACGCTTAACCGGAACGTGCTCAGCTTCGTACTCTAGATTATTACCGAGAGTTTCAAATTCTGGGTTGAGATATGCCTCAAAATCGTATACTATCTGATATGGATAAAGAGTAGTGTCGCAACCGATCTTTATGTCTTTACCAGTTCTTTGAAATTCGCATTCCCACATAACTACTAGGTTGAATTCTTTGCTTCTTCTAATAAGTGTATCTCTTCTCATAGTGGATGCGCATTCTTCTTGTCTATGCTTTGCATGAATCTCACACCCGTGCCAGTAACAGCCGTGATATTGATATACGGTATTTGTTTCTGGACAGTATCCATCTACTGGAGATCCTAAAATCCATCTTTCACCCCCGTGTCCACACTGTTCGTGGTGAATGTGAATTCCCTCGCGCTTTTCCACAGAGTACATCCAATCGATCGCCCCATAACTGTTAGAACTTTTGGGTAGAACGCTTTCTCGAACGACGAACGCGGGCGCTCTAAATAGTTACCATCACATACTACTTTTGTCTCACCTCTCATACATTTTGGTCCGTGTCTCTTCATATTACTCGCTTTCGTGAATTTCTGCTTGCAATTATCGCAGGCGTAAATTTTAGATAGGTTTTTAAGGTTTTTTATTAGAAATGCGTGATTATTAAACAGTCCTATTGTCATTGGTTTATTACCTATTGCCTTATAGTGCGCTGGTACCTTTTTCAACCACCATACGTTACATTCGGTGGGTTGATATACTTCTATACCGATTTTAAAAAACTCTTCAACCTTTTTCAGATATGAAAAAGGAATTGGTGAAACCACATTACTACCAAAATATTGCTTACTAAGTTCTTTAGCCTTTTCTGTACATCTGTCTGGTCTTTTATCTGTCATATGCATAGCTAGACACCTGAACAGACAAAGGTCGTCATTATACTTATCTAAAGAATACATACCTTTCTTATTCTTCAGCCATTCTGGAAGTTCTCCTCCTGCTGCTTCTTTGGATTGTAGTCCCAAATCTTTTCCCCTATCTACCTGTATTAGCTTTACGAAAACCTCTACCCATCTTACTAACTTCCACTTTGTATTCGGTCTGTCTATTTTATCGGACATTATTCGTGTTTGCTCCTTATCGACAGCCATTTTTTAACGGTTTTCATTGATGATAGTGGTTCGCTACCACCGAGATTTTTGTGCATTATTATAGTTACAGGTTTTCCATTTTTAATTTCCTCCATATGTTCTAGCTTGTAAGAATATGAATATCTCAAATAAAAATTGGTTGTTAGATACGGAGCGAGTTTCTCGGACATGCGTTCAGACTCGTTAATGTTAATGTTTTTACGAAAGGATAATGTAACTACCCGTCTTCCATTTTCTACCTTTTCCAATGTGTTTCATCGTGAGCCCCCAATATTTCTTCACCTTTTTCCACTATCGCGCGAACTATCGATTTTTTCTTATTATTTGGTATTTGGTCAACTGTGCGTCTAATTTTAGACAAATTATTGGTGCTTGAAGGTTTTATTACACTAGCCCTTAACTCCGCAATACTTTCTTTTTTAATTCTGTTACCAACTTCCTCCGCTTTGGATATATCATTAAATGCCCCTCTTTTATAGGCGCGGTTAAACCGCTTCATAAACGCCTCATTCTTTGTGACATTTATCAGCTTTGTCAACCCCCTAACTCTCAACCGTGTACTATCAGTAATCCCTAGAGATTCGGCTTCTCTTCTCAAACTTTCTATTTCTGCTCTAGTTTCTGGCGTTATCATATTTTCTGTAAAAACTTTTGTATATATACTTTTGTATAACCTATGAAATTTATCTGTTCAATTGGACGTCAAAAATTTACATAATGTTTTTTTCACATCCAATTGAACAGATAAATTTCATAGGTTATATACATATATAATGGAGTGTGAGACTTGTCGTAAGACGTTTACGTGTAAAGACTATCTACGAAGGCATCTAGCGAGACGTAGAAAGTTTCCTTGTGTCCCTCCACAATTTCAATGCCCTAGATGCCCTTGTAAATTCGTTAGTGCCCAAACTCTTTGTAGACATAAGCAACTACGCTGTCAGGTGGCTAAAGGTGAACGTGGTAGACTAGAGCTGGTAGAATTAGTTGCTGATCTGCGAAATAAATTAGCTATATCGGAGAAGAAAAATGAGGAATATAAACTATTGTACTTACATGAATGATTTCGACTTTTTTCAAAAGTCAATTACCAATATAATTGGGACTCCCTCTTTCCAAAATTATTTTCTCCAAAAATTCATAAATTTGCTGTCGGGAGTCCCAATTTTCCTCGTTAACCAATTTCTTGATTTTCGGGTGTGGTGGGGGTATTATAGAGGGTAGGTGGTATCATTTTGACTCCCTTACTACTACTGTTTGACCACATGGCCGATCAGGCATGTCCTTAGGCAAGACAACTTCGTGCTAGAAATAACCGACAACATGTCTGGATTTGAAATCGAATTTAGAGCAACAAATGTTTTTTTTTGCAGCATGTCCTGACCTAACTGCTCCTCAAAACGGCGACGTGTCTACTCAAACCGGAGTCACGTACGGCCAGTCGGCGACCTACACATGTAACCCAGGATATGAATTAGTAGGGGACAATGTGACCACATGCACGGCTGACGGAACCTGGAACAATGCGCCTCCACAGTGCACCCTAGTTTGTAAGTGATGCGACTATATAAAGTTTAATTGCTGACTAAAATCAGCTGCTACATGTTTCCACGTATATTGCTTCATTTGTTCAAATGAATATCGTTGTTGAAAACATGCAGTATTTGTATGGAAATATACTTTTCAAAACGGGTAATGACACCTGCCATCATTCGAGTGATGCATATAGGTCATTTCCATAAAGAGGTCTGCACTTATACTGACATTAATAAGACAAATGACTTTGCCTGATGGTGGGCATGGTGTCTTTGCTTAAAACCTATTTTGTTTGCAAGAAGATAGCGCTTATATTATTGTTTATATGACAAAGGAATTTCCACGGACATGTATTGATGGTCGGCGTGGTGTCAGAATATAGCCGCCTATTACTCTTGTAAAACGAATGACTTGCCATGGACATTACTTGGTGGTAGAGCTTCTTTTTGTTAAACCTATATTATTTGAAAGACGGTAACGCTTGGGTTATTGTTTGTAAGACAAAGGACTTACAACTGGATATTAACTGATGGTGAGTTTAGTGTCTTTGTTTAGCACCTCCCGTATTTGAAAGAAGATATCGCTAATAATGTTCGCTTGTAAGACAACGGACTTGCCACGGACGTTAATTGATGGTAGGTGCTTTGTCCTTCTTTCGAATGTCTCGTATTGCCTAAAAGCAGGCACATTTACCTCGCCATTACAGCCTGCACCGAACTGACTGTTCCACAAGACGGTAACGTGTCCACTCCAAACAGAGTCACGTACGACCAGTCGGCGACCTATACATGTAACCCGGGATACGATATAGTAGCGGACAGTTTGACCACATGGCCGATCCGGCATGTCCTTAGGCAAGACAACTTCGTGCTAGCTTAATCCTATCAGATGGGGACTTATATAGTAGGTAATAATAATACATGTTATGAAATAGTCGACAACATGTCTGGATTTGAAATCGAATTTAAAGCAACAAATGTTTTTCCTTTGCAGCATGTCCTGACCTAACTGCTCCTCAAAACGGCGACGTGTCTACTCCAACCGGAGTCACGTACGGCCAGTCGGCGACCTACACATGTAACCCAGGATATGAATTAGTAGGGGACAATGTGACCACATGCACGGCTGACGGAACCTGGAACAATGCGCCTCCACAGTGCACCCCAGTTTGTAAGTGATGCGACTATATAATGTTTAATTGCTGACTACATGTTTCCACGTATATTGCTTCATTTGTTCACATGAATATCGTTGTTGAAAACATGCAGTATTTGTATGGAAATATACTTTTCAAAACGGGTAATGACACCTGCCATCATTCGAGTGATGCATATATGTCATTTCCATAAAGAAGGTCTGCACTTATACTGACATTAATAAGACAAATGTCTTTGCCTGATGGTGGGCATGGTGTCTTTGCTTAAAACCTATTTTGTTTGCAAGAAGATAGCGCTTATATTATTGTTTATATGACAAAGGAATTTATTTCCACGGACATGTATTGATGGTCGGCGTGGTGTCAGAATATAAGCGCGTATTACTCTTGTAAAACGAATGACTTGCCATGGACATTTACTTGGTGGTAGATTCTTCTTTTTTTTTAAACCTATATATTTGAAAGACGGTAATGCTTGGGTTATTGTTTGTAAGACAAAGGACTTACAACTGGATATTAACTGATGGTGAGTTTAGTGTCTTTGTTTAGCACCTCCCGTATTTGAAAGAAGATATCGCTTATAATGTTCGCTTGTAAGACAACGGACTTGCCACGGACGTTAATTGATGGTAGGTGCTTTGTCCTTCTTTCGAATGTCTCTTATTGCCTAAAAGCAGGCACATTTACCTCGCCATTACAGCCTGCACCGAACTGACTGTTCCACAAGACGGTAACGTGTCCACTCCAAACAGAGTCACGTACGACCAGTCGGCGACCTATACATGTAACCCGGGATACGATATAGTAGGGGACAGTTTGACCACATGGCCGATCCGGCATGTAATTAGGCAAGACAACTTCGTGCTAGCTTAATCATATCAGATGGGGACTTATATAGTAGGTAATAATAATACATGTTATGAAATAGTCGACAACATGTCTGGATTTGAAATCGAATTTAAAGCAACAAATGTTTTTCCTTTGCAGCATGTCCTGACCTAGCTGCTCCTCAAAACGGCGACGTGTCTACTCCAACCGGATTTACGTACGGCCAGTCGGCGACCTACATATGTAACCCAGGATATGAATTAGTAGGGGACAATGTGACCACATGCACGGCTGACGGAACCTGGAACAATGCGCCTCCACAGTGCACCCTAGTTTGTAAGTGATGCGACTATATGATGTTAATTAAGCTGACTACATGTTTCCACGTATATTGCTTCATTTGTTTCATTTTTCATGAATATCGTTGTCGAAAACATGCAGTATTTGTATGGAAATATACTTTTCAAAACGGGTAATGACACCTGCCATCATTCGAGTGATGCATATATGTCATTTCCATAAAGAAGGTCTGCACTTATACTGACATTAATAAGACAAATGACTTTGCCTGATGGTGGGCATGGTGTCTTTGCTTAAAACCTATTTTGTTTGCAAGAAGATAGCGCTTATATTATTGTTTATATGACAAAGGAATTTCCACGGACATGTATTGATGGTCGGCGTGGTGTCAGAATATAAGCGCCTATTACTCTTGTAAAACGAATGACTTGCCATGGACATTACTTGGTGGTAGAGCTTCTTTATTCTAGACCTATATTATTTGAAAGACGGTAACGCTTGGGTTATTGTTTGTAAGACAAAGGACTTACAACTGGATATTAACTGATGGTGAGTTAAGTGTCTTTGTTTAGCACCTCCCGTATTTGAAAGAAGATATCGCTTATAATGTTCGCTTGTAAGACAACGGACTTGCCACGGACGTTAATTGATGGTAGGTGCTTTGTCCTTCTTTCGAATGTCTCTTATTCCCTAAGAGCAGGCACATTTACCTCGCCATTACAGCCTGCACCGAACTGACTGTTCCACAAGACGGTAACGTGTCCACTCCAAACGGAGTCACGTACGACCAGTCGGCGACCTATACATGTAACCCGGGCTCCGATATAGTAGGGGACAGTTTGACCACATGGCCGATCCGGCATGTCCTTAGGCAGGACAACTTCGTGCTAGCTTAATCCTATCAGATGGGAACTTATACAGTAGGTAATAATAATACATGTTATGAAATAGTCGACAACATGTCTGGATTTGAAATCTAATTTAAAGCAACAAATGTTTTTCCTTTGCAGCATGTCCTGACCTAACTGCTCCTCAAAACGGCGACGTGTCTACTCCAACCGGAGTCACGTACGGCCAGTCGGCGACCTACACATGTAACCCAGGATATGAATTAGTAGGGGACAATGTGACCACATGCACGGCTGACGGAACCTGGAACAATGCGCCTCCACAGTGCACCCTAGTTTGTAAGTGATGCGACTATATGATGTTTAATTGCTGACTACATGTTTCCACGTATATTGCTTCATTTGTTCACATGAATATCGTTGTTGAAAACATGCAGTATTTGTATGGAAATATACTTTTCAAAACGGGTAATGACACCTGCCATCATTCGCGTGATGTATATATGTCATTTCCATAAAGAAGGTCTGCACTTATACTGAAATTAATAAGACAAATGACTTTGCCTGATGGTGGGCATGGTGTCTTTGCGTAAAACCTATTTTGTTTGCAAGAAGATAACGCTTATATTATTGTTTATATGACAAAGGAATTTCCACGGACATGTATTGATGGTCGGCGTGGTGTCAGAATATAAGCGCGTATTACTCTTGTAAAACGAATGACTTGCCATGGATAATACTTGGTGGTAGAGCTTCTTTTTGTTAAACCTATATTATTTGAAAGACGGTAACGCTTGGGGTATTGTTTTTAAGACAAAGGACTTACAACTGGATATTAACTGATGGTGAGTTTAGTGTCTTTGTTTAGCACATCCAGTATTTGAAAGAAGATATCGCTTACAACGTTCGCTTGTAAGACAACGGACTTGCCACGGACGTTAATTGTTGGTAGGTGCTTTGTCCTTCTTTCGAATGTCTTTTATTGCCTAAAAGCAGGCACATTTACCTCGCCATTACAGCCTGCACCGAACTGACTGTTCCACAAGACGGTAACGTGTCCACTCCAAACGGAGTCACGTACGACCAGTCGACGTCCTATACATGTAACCCGGGATACGATATAGTAGGCGACAGTTTGACCATATGGCCGATCCGGCATGTCCTTAGGCAAGACAACTTCGTGCTAGCTTAATCCTATCAGATGGGGACTTATATAGTAAGTAATAATAATACATGTTATGAAATAGTCGACAACATGTCTGGATTTGAAATCGAATTTAAAGCAACAAATGTGTTTCCTTTGCAGCATGTCCTGACCTAACTGCTCCTCCAAACGGCGACGTGTCTACTCCAACCGGAGCCACGTACGGCCAGTCGGTGACCTACACATGTAACCCAGGATATGAATTAGTAGGGGACAATGTGACCACATGCACGGCTGACGGAACCTGGAACAATGCGCCTCCACAGTGCACCCCAGTTTGTAAGTGATGCGACTATATAAAGTTTAATTGCTGACTAAAATCAGCTGCTACATGTTTCCACGTATATTGCTTCACTTGTTCACATGAATATCGTTGTTGAAAACATGCAGTATTTGTATGGAAATATACTTTTCAAAACGGGTAATGACACCTGCCATCACTCGAGTGATGCATATATGTCATTTCCATAAAGAAGGTCTGCACTTATACTGACATTAATAAGACAAATGGCTTTGCCTGATGGTGGGCATGGTGTCTTTGCTTAAAACCTATTTTGTTTGCAAGAAGATAGCGCTTATATTATTGTTTATATGACAAAGAAATTTCCACGGACATGTATTGATGGTCGGCGTGGTGTCAGAATATAAGCGCGTATTACTCTTGTAAACCGAATGATTTGCCATGGACATTACTTGGTGGTAGAGCTTCTTTTTGTTAAACCTATATTATTTGAAAGACGGTAACGCTTGGTGTATTGTTTGTAAGACAAAGGACTTACAACTGGATATTAACTGATGATGTGTTTAGTGTCTTTGTTTAGCACCTCCCGTATTTGAAAGAAGATATCTGTTCCACAAGACGGTAACGTGTCCACTCCAAACGGAGTCACGTACGACCAGTCGGCGACCTATACATGTAACCCGGGATACGATATAGTAGGGGACAGTTTGACCACATGGCCGATCCGGCATGTCCTTAGGCAAGACAACTTCGTGCTAGCTTAATCCTATCAGATGGGGACTTATACAGTAGGTAATAATAATACATGTTATGAAATAGTCGACAACATGTCTGGATTTGAAATCGAATTTAAAGCAACAAATGTTTTTCCTTTGCAGCATGTCCTGACCTAACTGCTCCTCAAAACAGCGACGTGTCTACTCCAACCGGAGGGAGTCACGTACGGCCAGTCGGCGACCTACACATGTAACCCAGGATATGAATTAGTAGGGGACAATGTGACCACATGCACGGCTGACGGAACCTGGAACAATGCGCCTCCACAGTGCACCCTAGTTTGTAAGTGATGCGACTATATAAGTTTAATTGCTGACTACATGTTTCCACGTATATTGCTTCATTTGTTCACATGAATATCGTTGTTGAAAACATGCAGTATTTGTATGGAAATATACTTTTCAAAACGGGTAATGACACCTGCCATCATTCGAGTGATGCATATATGTCATTTCCATAAAGAAGGTCTGCACTTATACTGAAATTAATAAGACAAATGACTTTGCCTGATGGTGGGCATGGTGTCTTTGCGTAAAACCTATTTTGTTAGCAAGAAGATAACGCTTATATTATTGTTTATATGACAAAGGAATTTCCACGGAAATGTATTGATGGTCGGCGTGGTGTCAGAAAATAAGCGCGTATTACTCTTGTAAAACGAATGACTTGCCATGGACAATACTTGGTGGTAGAGCTTCTTTTTGTTAAACCTATATTATTAGAAAGACGGTAACGCTTGGGGTATTGTTTGTAAGACAAAGGACTTACAACTGGATATTAACTGATGGTGAGTTTAGTGTCTTTGTTTAGCACATCCCGTATTTGAAATAAGATATCGCTTATAACGTTCGCTTGTAAGACAACGGACTTGCCACGGACGTTAATTGATGGTAGGTGCTTTGTCCTTCTTTCGAATGTCTTTTATTGCCTAAAAGCAGGCACATTTACCTCGCCATTACAGCCTGCACCGAACTGACTGTTCCACAAGACGGTAACGTGTCCACTCCAAACGGAGTCACGTACGACGAGTCGGCGTTCTATACATGTAACCCGGGATACGATATAGTAGGGGACAGTTTGACCATATGGCCGATCCGGCATGTCCTTAGGCAAGACAACTTCGTGCTAGCTTAATCCTATCAGATGGGGACTTATATAGTAGGTAAAAATAATACATGTTATGAAATAGTCGACAACATGTCTGGATTTGAAATCGAATTTAAAGCAACAAATGTGTTTCCTTTGCAGCATGTCCTGACCTAACTGCTCCTCAAAACGGCGACGTGTCACCAACCGGAGTCACGTACGGCCAGTCGGCGACCTACACATGTAATCCAGGATATGAATTAGTAGGGGACAATGTGACCACATGCACGGCTGACGGAACCTGGAACAATGCGCCTCCACAGTGCACCCTAGTTTGTAAGTTATGCGACTATACAAAGTGTACTTGCTGACTAAAATCAGCTGCTACATGTTTCCACGTCTATTGCTTCATTTGTTCACATGAATATCCTTGTTGAAAACATGCAATAATTGTATGGAAATATACTTTTCAAAACGGGTAATGACACCTGCCATCATTCGAGTGATGCATATATGTCATTTCCATAAAGAAGGTCTGCACTTATACTGACATCAATAAGACAAATGACTTTGCCTGATGGTGGGCATGGTGTCTTTGCTTAAAACCTATTTTGTTTGCAAGAAGATAGCGCTTATATTATTGTTTATATGACAAAGGAATTTCCACGGACATGTATTGATGGTTGGCGTGGTGTCAGAATATAAGCGCGTATTACTCTTGTAAAACGAATGACTTGCCATGGACATTACTTGGTGGTAGAGCTTCTTTTTTTTAGACCTATATTATTTGAAAGACGGTAACGCTTGGGGTATTGTTTGTAAGACAAAGGACTTACAACTGGATATTAACTGATGGTGAGTTTAGTGTCTTTGTTTAGCACCTCCCGTATTTGAAAGAAGATATCGCTTATAATGTTCGCTTGTAAGACAACGGACTTGCCACGGACGTTAATTGATGGTAGGTGCTTTGTCCTTCTTTCGAATGTCTCTTATTCCCTAAGAGCAGGCACATTTACCTCGCCATTGCAGCCTGCACCGAACTGACTGTTCCACAAGACGGTAACGTGTCCACTCCAAACGGAGTCACGTACGACCAGTCGGCGACCTATACATGTAACCCGGGATACGATATAGTAGTGGACAGTTTGACCACATTGCCGAGCCGGCATGTCCTTAGGCAAGACAACTTCGTGCTAGCTTAATTCTATCAGATGGGGACTTATATAGTAGGTAATAATAATACATGTTATGAAATAGTCGACAACATGTCTGAGTTTAAAGCAACAAATGTTTTTCCTTTGCAGCATGTCCTGACCTAACTGCTCCTCAAAACGGCGACGTGTCTACTCCAACCGGAGTCACGTACGGCCAGTCGGCGACCTACACATGTAACCCGGGATACGAGTTGGTAGGGTACAATGTGACCACATGCACGGCTGACGGAACCTGGAACAATGCACCTCCACAATGTATAACTACCGGTAGGTGCTATACAAAAATTCACATGCATAACAAATTACAAAGAACAGTAAATGTGTACATAGTTTATAAAACTATTCTACATGTGCATACATTATATATATATATTATGAAGAAGGAGAAGATTAAGTTTGTTGCCTAGAGCCAACTGGCCCCTGAACACACAAACAATAATATCAAAGTATACAAGCTATTGTTAGATGGCGTACATGAACAGTGTTTCATACAAATTTACATAAACATTGCGCCATGCAGTTATAGCCTACATCGTGATTTTTTATATTGCAAAGACATTTACCCTCGGGCCATGTCACCAATCACAATCAGTCATGCGATGTGCAGGTACTCAGCACCGCATCCGTTCCCAAATTACACCAACAGACACTGAGCGCTGTGCACAAGAAAGTATTTTATTTAACGACTGATTGGGACAGGTATCATGTCCCAACGAGTTAATGGTGTAAATACAATGCAACTTATTACCCAGATAGAACTGCAGCTAACATATACATGTATGCATTTATGAAATCGTGATTGGGAGAGATTTACTCTTGATATAATATTCAGCGTAGAAACATATGGTTAAACACGACGTGCATTAAGTAGTTGTAAATGATCAGCAGATTTGCTCAACAGCAGAATGGCTTATTTTGAAGCACGTGGTTATCGAGAATGTTAAGAGCGTAAAGTGGATTTACTTGACTTATCAGATAAGCGGTCAACATTAATAGTCAATTAAATTCACTTTGACATGGAAAAAATCCAAAATGGAGGCCAAATGTGACATATTTTATAAATAACTACTCTCACACTCCACATCATTGCGAACCTGCATATTGGATATATTGACTCAATAAACGCTTTCACTACGTTCGATATGTTCGTAGACGAGTTGTTGAAGAGGGGAAGTCCAAGATGGCCACCACATATAAATATAGTAGCATATAACAATAATGTAAACGACTGATACTTAAGTATATAACTGCATATTAGCGACACATCGTAGTAAATTTGTATAGATGTATTGCATTTAGGTATACATTGTAAAACGAACGATTTCAGTAACGTAGGAATATAATTAATTAACTGTGCCAATAACAGATGTCAAAAATGAACACCAGCTATTTAAAAAAAAAATCACGCTGCATTATACTACGCAAATTGCATAATACTTACTGGGGGTATTGAGTAATTTAAGCATATTAGTATACATATCTCAGGTTTATGGACACATTGAACGTTGTATGTAACTTTCAAACGCGATATTAGACAATGTTGTCAATGGAAGAAGCCTTATATGGCCGCCAGATATTAATTACCTTGCAATGACAATCATATTGTGTAATGATTTAAATATGACATGTCACGTTGACCTTCAAAGAGAACACATACATTTATGTCAATCTTGTGTTCTTGTGTAACCTTATTATGTAATTAGACACTGCACCGAACTGACTGCTCAAAAAGATGGCAACGTGCCCACTTCAAACGGCGACGTGTCTACCCCAACCGGAGTCACGTACGGCCAGTCGGCGATTTATACACGTAACCCGGGATACGAGTTGGTAGGGTACAATGTGACCACATGCACGGCTGACCGACCTGGAACAATGCGCCTCCACAATATATAACTACCGGTAGGTGCTATACAAAAATCCTACAAGACTATACTACATGTGTATACATTATATATATATTATGAAGAAGAAGAAGATTAAGTTTTTTGCCTAGAGCCAACTGGCCCCTGAGCACACAGACAATAATATGATAGTATACAAGCTATTGTTTGATGGCGTACATGAATAGTGTTTAATACAAATTGACATAAACATTACTCCATGCAGTTATAGCCTACATCGTGATTGTTTATGTTGCAAAGACATTCACCCTCGGACCATGTCACCAATCACAATCAGTCATGCTATGTGAAAGTACTCAGCATCGCATCCGTTGCCAAATTACACCAACAGACGCTGAGCGCTGTGCACAAGACAGTATTTTATTTAACGACTGATTGGGACAGGTATCATGTCCCAACGAGTTAGTGGTGTAAATACAATGCAACTTATTAACCAGATAGAACTGCAGCTAACATATACATGTATTCATTTATGAAATCGTGATTGGGAGAGATTTACTCTTGATATAATATTGAGCGTAGAAACATATGGTTAACACGACGTGCATTAAGTAGTTGTAAATTATCAGCAGCTTTACTAAAAAGCAGAATGGTTTATTTTGAAGCTCGTGGTTATCGAGAATGTTAGCATAAATACTCATATGTAACGCGTCATGATAGGACCGTCCGAACTATCAAATGTCCATTTATTGAACACGTTGTAGCTCCTGGGCATTTGGTATTTTCCTCATGACTGCACATATACATATATGTGAGTATACCGATGGATAAAATAATAATGAGATTTTGAATCAATCATATATGAATATCCGGCATACAATGTGAAGATTTCGTGTATGGACTTGCTATACAATGATGTATGTACACATTAGATCTATTGTCATTTCCCTGCATAAATAGTTTACCCTGATATACATATCAGGGTATCAATATGATTTTCCAACATGTCTCCTCCACGTACATGTATTGCATGTGTTCATACTTCAATGTATACATAATATGGTGATGAAGCGGTGACGTACAACATCAATAAACAGTAAAATAACTAATAATATGAGTACACATACTATTACGTAAAAATAAATTAAATGTTGTAATCTATAATCTAGTGTCCATCCTGGTCTGCCTGGTTGCCATGTAAATGTTGTTTTAATAACGAAAGAGTTTGCATTAATCCGTAATAGAAACGAACAGCGTCGAAAGAACGTTCATGCATTTGTACTATAATATAGCCATATATTTAAAAAATACTTCATATTTAACTGAAATAGTTTTACACATTTTTTGACAAATGCTCTATATATAATTACGCTGAGATGTCTTATGTACGGTAGCTTAAAAGAGACATGCGCAATTTTCTTTCTATGTCGTTCCCACGACATAGCATATCGTTACCACAACATAGCATCTCGTTCCCACGAGATAGCATCTCGTTACCAAGAGTTAGCTATGTCGTTTCAACGACAAAGCGTCTCGATCCCTCGAGATAGCATCTCGTTACCACGAGTTAGCTATGTCGTTCCCACACGACATAGTTATATCGTTCCCACGACATAGCATCTCGTTCCCTCGAGATAACATCTCGTTCCCACGACATAGCATCTCGTTCCCTCGAGATAGCATCTCGTTCCCACGACAAAGGTAGCCAATGAAAATGTAGCATACATATCGCCATATTAGTCCGGCATCCGGGAGCTTAACCTTATTTTGTTTAACATATTTTTTTTATTGACGATTTTGCTTGTTCAGGCCATCCACATCAAGAATCAGGCTGATGACACTCTGTCATCCTTGAGTGTTTTGAGAAACTTGCATAAATTCATAATTAGGTATTGAAGTCATGTAAGAGCGTAATGTGGATTTACTTGACTTATCAGATAAGCGGTCAACATTAATAGTCAATTCAATTCACTTTGACATGGAAACAATCCAAAATGGAGGCCAAATGTGACATATTTTATAAATAACTACTCTCACACTCCACATCATTGCGAACATGCAATAAACACAATAAACGCTTTCAGTACGTTCGATATGTTCGTAGACAAGTTGTTGAAGAGGGGAAGTCCAAGATGGCCACCACATATACATATAGTAGCATATAACAATAATATAAACGACTGATAATTAAGTATATAACTGCATATTAGCGACATATCGTAGTAAATTGGTATATATGTATTGAATTTAGGTATACAGTGTACAACGAACGATTTCAGTAACTTAGGAATATAATTAATTAACTGTGCCAATAACAGATGTCAAAAATGGACACCAACTATTAAAACAAGAAAGTCACGCTGCCTTATACTACGCAAATTGCATAATACTTACTGGGGGTATTGAGTAATTTAGGCATATTAGTATACATATCTCAGGTTTATGGACACATTGAACGTTGTATGTAACTTTCAAACGCGATGTTAGATACTTTTGTCAATGGAAGAAGCCTCTGATACCCGCCAGATATAACTTACCTTGCAATGACAATTATATTGTGTAATGATTAAAATATGACATGTCTCGTTGACCTTCAAAGAGAGCACATACATTTATGTCAATCTTGTGTTCTTGTGTAACCTTATTATGTCATTAGATACTTGTTCCAAGAGGAGAAGTCCAATATCAATACAGCTGCCAAATATAAAGCATAGCAATCATCGTCTACTAATTAAGTCATATAATTACGTTCAGTCCAGCTCCATAGGGAGCACACTGTTATAGCAATATTTGACTTGTGAATAAAGTGACAAGTTCTATAGCAAATGTATGTACGTTCGCACATATGTCACTACATGTAGCAGACATCCACGTTGGTATTCCAATATAACACTATTACCTTATAGTAACAATCAACTCGTTGATAATAACTATTTGTATTGTTTGTTATTAGCAAATATGTTTGTTATTATACCTACCGAGTAACATGTCAGCCAATATTACCATGCAATTTAATACGTTATACACTTTCAGACATCAAAAGTTCTTTATTTTATAAACAGATAAAATCGGATAAATACATGTTCAAAGGTATTATAGTTAAAGTCGCCAACAATTATAATATCTCGGAAATCGGTATCAATGGCCATATGAGTCCTCAATGCTATTGTTATATATATAACGTTAGGGCGTGGGGTCTATCAAATAGTCCAAATAAGAAATGCTTTTTGCTAAATTCAATTTCAACCAAGATAGATTCAATATTAGCGAGTTCGAGATCGAGTCAACGTTTATGAAATAATGGGTTTATAATATATATGATTACGCCGCCATGCCTATCAGCATGTCGATCCTTCCTTTCGGGAGAGTTAAAGTTGTTAAGAAGGTAATGACATTTGAAGGTATTGATATTGACATTTGATGACCGCTTTTCTATTCCATAAATACATGGGCCGCGTCATGCGAAAACCGGGCTTAATGACAAAAAAATCATTTTTCACTTTTTTGCATATTCTTAATACCGCATCTTTTAAAAGTCATATACCACAAAAAATATCAATGTATCTCAATTATTTTTCATGTTACATGTATTTTTGTAACACGTGGTAGAATCGCAAACGACGTTTTAGCTCAATGACGTCGCAATTACGACGTTAACATTAACGGGCGACTTCAACGTCAATAAGAACGTTTAAGCGTAATGGAGTAGTAAACGAATAGGCCTGCCATGTAGGTTGATTTTAAGTAGTATATGTATAATTTTATACCATTAGTGAATAATTGAAAAACGACACGTAACCTTGGGCAAAGTCAACATTATCTTGTGTGTACTTTTTGCACAACTACGAACGCCAAAAATATATGAGCCGCGCCGTGCGAAACCCGGGCTTAATGACAACATTTTCAGTTTTTACTTTTTCACGTATTCTGAATTGTACATCTTTTAAAAGCCATATTCCGCCAAAATTATCAATGTATCCCAATTATGTTTCATTTTAGAAGTAGTTTTATGACGCGTGGTAAAAACTTATGTGACGTTTTAGATCAATGACGTCGAAATTACGATGTTTTTATCAACGGCGTATACATGGGGTGTTGGTCCGGACAAGTCCTATAGATTTGTCATCTTTGATCGCATGTCAACCAAATTTGGATATCTCGTAGCCTGGCCAAGTGTCTCCCATTAGGCCAAGACAAAGTATGAAAATAATGTTTATGGCTCGTGTTGCAGTTGCTAATGTAACTTTATGTTTTGGATTGCGGCCCAAGTAACGTAATTTCGTACGAATAATTTTAAAATAAGGCATAGTGAGGCGTTTCCCTGTTGTTTGCTGCTGTCTGAAATAATATTGGGGAATAATAGCGACATCATTTAACATTTCGTATGCGACGACATATTTTAAAGTAGACAGTAGGCCGCTTATAACAATAACTTTGTGACAAAACACGATACTGGGCAGATTTGGTAGCGTGATACCTTATAATTGTCGCCGTGTGTCTTTCTTGAGGATCGCATTACCATCGCCTGATCTACATTATTATGCAGTCAAGTGATACACTGATGATTTGATACTACACAAGCACTTTCGACTAGAAAAGCAAGTTGATGACCATCAACTTTCCAATTAATATGTTGATGCATTTATTCTAAATTCAATACAAACCCCGGATATTTATGTCATTATATAGCTGCGTGTCTACCTCCATTTATGATAAAATGAGTGGCATTAAATGGCATATCATTCTAAGTACTCGATATAATTGTTCAACAGTCTCAATTTACCAAGATAATAGATGATAATATCGTTGGCATACACTAGGTTGTTCATATTTAAGATTATTTAGGAATCAAAGTGCAGTGTAAGCGAAGACTTCGCTGATATGTAGCAAGTTAAATTATGAGTTCACCATTTTGAATTCATAAGGACAACCGACGAAAAAGAGTAAAAATGTCAAAGAACGACAGTTAGGCGACAATGTACAGTGCCTGAAGCATTTCTAAGTCATTGATGCTGCGAGGAACTCGTGCAAGTATCCTTGCTATAATATTTTGTCACGACACCATGGCCATAACGTCAAACATGTATGCACGTTCAATGACGTCACAAGTACATGACGTCAAGTCATGACGTTATAATATGTGTACCGAGGTACAAGGTATCGCGTCTCATATTAGTGAAAGTTTCAGTAAGTTATCATTTTCCGTTTTCTGTTCACACTTAATTATTAACTGACACCAGTAAACGTAAATGGGAGGGCAAACTGTGAACTTTTACGGCGACGCTAGACAATTTGAAACGTCGTTTTTCTGACGTCGTTTACCGCTTTTCATGACGTTGTCATTAAGCCCGGTTTTCGTATGGCGCGGCCCACATTTATTATCAATATTAATGAAAATATGGACACATTTTGCATGCCAAATGTATTAATTAATCTTATTTAAGAGTATATCGTGGATTTACCGGTCTTCGTGCCCATAAGGAATAAAGTATAAAATTAATATCATAAACGACTTGCCTGAACCGATACAAACCATCAAATGACACTGCAACCATTTCTCCATCACTTCACATGATCACTGAGTTCATTCATGACACGAATGCGGCCTAGTTTAATGACGTCATGTAATATGACTTAATTGCTGACAAGGTAAACAGTATTCGTGCCCTTCCGGGAAATGAGTGTGTGGGGGTCTTCATGGAGCCTTCCTAAATTAGTTTGACAGAAAACTATAACAAGGATGTTTCTTATTTTGTGTCTAAGTAAATTAATAAAATATAATGTGAAAAATAATCCACATTACCCAAGAGAGTATATGCCGTATTAAATCGGTAAAACTTTTCGCAAAATTCTCGATATTCTGGTTGACATTGATGTGTTATGTGTGTGGCGATGCAGAGTCTAAGAAAAGCATGTATATTTAATTTTGTCACTACTTAAACGAAGAAGAATCATGGCATTTTACGTGCGATGTCCAATTGTAGGTATACGTTAGCTATATCCAATAGTATTGTGCATTATATGTCTGAACAATTCTGAGACACAAAATATAACACATTTATTGATGACAGTACTAAATAAGTATCTAACTGTTTCCAAATTCATTCTGTGGATTACATTGAGCGCATATATGCACGAACAATTGACGTTTTATTGTCAAACTGTGTCAATAACACTGCGGCTGTGAAGGAATTGGAGTTTGTTACTTTAAAATGAAAAGTTTCCAGAAAATAATGATTTTGGACAAAATGAACGTGGTTCTTTTTGGCTGGTTTTAAACAAACATTTAGAGGTATAATCTGCACTTGTTTGCTATCAGGACGTTGGTACATGTTTGCTGTTTCCAAAGCAGCGCCCAACGTGACGTAATATATTTTGTTACACGTCGATCGCGCGACATGAAGTGGCCACGAAAACTGACGTAGCACGATAATATGTGTCTGGACGGACGGTATATAGCATCAAATGTTACTTGATGTTCAATGAACTTGAAATGAAATTGAACTTAATTGGAAAGACATGGCACCGTTCTTTACTGGAAGCTGAACCCTATAAGGTCACAATAAGTAGAAATAACACGATGCGCCACATTCATGGCGATTACTCCGAACAATAACGACATTATGTTCATACCAGGGTGCATTAATATACTAGCCCAATCATGCGGAACAGAACAGAACATAACTTTATTTTGAGAAACTAATAGTCTCTGGCCACTCACAGGTGGCATACGAGACAACATTATATACGTATGACAAAACAAGTGGGACCTCGGCTGCGAAAAGGAACCCATGGACTCACTAGTAAGGAACTAAATAAGTCCCTTTCTGTCGTGGCTGGTGATACAAATGAACATTATGTTACATATCTATAGGGATATATTTTCTAAGGTAATAACTTAACGATACATGTACATCATACTGTTATAGCAGTACTGCAAAGAAAATGTCGTTTTCCTTCGGTGACTTTGAAAGAATAGTGTTGTGACCGTGACCTTGATAGTCGTTGTTAGATTACTTGATTACAGTTGATTTTCAATTATTGTGATGCATACCACATAATATATTGATACTTCAAAATAACCAATTCCTCGGTTTTAGGGCATTTTGATCTTCGTTTTGAATGACCTTGAAATGACATTGAAAGTGTCTGAAAAAAATGACACCCGGATTTTTCCGGAAAGTTGGATGCCAGACGAAATTCAATACAAAACCACTAACAAAGAAACATAACATGTGGTGCCGGATTATGGGCAATTGCCCCCATATTATCGCACTGATTTAGAATAGTTGCTTAGCTCGTCAATACTCCTTGATATTCCTTTTACATTATTATTATTAACATACACACATTGGGATATCGACATTGATGCCACTTTATTCTATGCGTGTGTTTGCCACGTATGTACTATATAACGTACAGTGACTATTGAACACGACGTACCACTTGTACGACATTGCGTCACGACCAAATGACCTGTCGAAGGGGATGGATAGCACTAGGTTAGCTCAGCAGTCAACAGTTATACTAGGTATGGTTTAGCTTATGTCAACAAGTTTGTGCCACTAGCCTACGTCCACAACCCGTGCGTATGCATTGTAAGTGTGCATACATTTTAACTGAATGGTTATACACATACATATTGTCGTCTTTTTGTCAGGACATTACCAATCCACCCACTCCCATTTTTACTGGATCTTAATACTAGCATAAAATATAAGTCCGTCATGAAGGTTGAACAATCTCTGACAACAGTGCCGCGCCAATTTCCATTGGACTTACGAGATCATTGTGCTAGGTGTTTTGTTTCTTGGCTAACTTATTGTCTCGGACCTCAACCAGACCTGTGTCGACGTAGCAAGCATCCGCACAATCGTATATTAACTTTAAGCCTGTATAAGGTGATAGTACCCATGCGCTACATAAAGCTCACCAAATCATAATGAATACATTATTAGAAAATTGCAGCCCGTGCTCACAACATCAAGCGTGACATCTAAATGGAAACTACAGTAATACACACATATGTTTATAAAGTGTACCAGAGGTATTTAATAGACCCGACACACATCTGCAAACATACATGTATCACCATATTGTAAGGTTTCATTTCAAGTAAATATAGTTCAGTGAGAATAATCATATACATTATAGCATGTAAAAGAATAATATGAAATAATACAAACTTCACTTCTATTGTTTCTGTGTTCACCGACACTGGCCAAACGTTCCATATTTGGAAGAAATGTTCAACACATAATTAGTAATAACTAATTATTGGCTAATAAATAATTATTACATAAATATATGTTGAGCAAGCTAAACAAAACGGCTCTGTCCTTGGGAAATAAAAATGGCGTGTTAAGCATTTTATACATGCACCAACCCTCCACGCCGCCGCAAGTTAATTGTTGTTGCAACTTAATACATTTACATTAAATTTATGGATCCATGAACACACTTTAAAAAGTTACAAAACAACGGAAGATAAAAAAATAAGCATGTATACATTGAACCATCTAGGCAGAGGCCATACGAGCTAGTATACTAATGTATTTTAAATTCAAATATTTAACAACATACTATTATTAAAATTAGATTCAACTGATTTTAATGCCAAATTATTAATATTAAAAGTGTTGCCAAAATACTAACAGCAGAAAATAAAGCAGTTTCATAGACATATACACATTCACCTTCAGGAACTGTCATAAAAATTACAATATGGTAGGTATATCAGTTATTACTTTGTTTAAAGTCGAAAATCAATATGGCACTAACTTAGATTACTTATACTGTAATTGTAGACTATAATCAACTGGTCTGTAAACATTAGCTTTCCATACGGCCAGTGGTTACTAATCTAATTTAAAGCAAACCAACATAACACACATCTAGATGGGAATTTATTTCCCAAGGAAGACTGTACCACCAAATATTTACACGCCCCCATTGAATGTCAATGCTATATAATTATTAATATATACAGAGACAGCATGTTTAAATATTGACCTTTATTTAAATTTCACGAATCGGGACAATACCCTTAAATACTTGCTGTATATGATAACACTCAACATACGCCCTCATTGACTATTAACACAATTGTATTTTAAACCGCGAAAACACCTACACGTTTTAATATAATATCAATTACTGTATATGCCTTTATCGATATCTATTACACCGAGAAAACACCTTTAAGTACTTGTATTGTATGAAAATGGCAAATGTATGACTTATATTTAGTTTATTGTAAATATCATTACACTGTGTGGCGTACGAACATGTTTAGTAGTTTATAGTGTGTAACTGCTATGGGTGGTGTAATGACTGACATCAATTCATTTGACAAATTTATCTCGTTTGAACATTTAATTACATACATCTAAGTAAACGACATCTCGTAATGTATTTAATGGTTTATTTAAACGTTTCTGACATCTTAGAAAGGTCGTTTGCATTGTTTGTTTGTTGTTGTTGTTCAGCAGAGTTGTATGTTCCAGCCGCTGATATTTTTACCAGTAGCTGTTTAGCACCCTACCAGAACGGACCATGCACAGAAACGGACTACATGATACAAGGGAACAGAGGCCTGGATAGTGTAGCTGTTTGCAATAATAATACTAATACTAATTATTATAACAGGGCATGTGTCTAGGAATTGTATTATGTCTAACTCGGTATGTGTATAAACGTGAATACTGTTGTAAGATGTTTTATTCAATGCATTTTGAGCAACGCTCTTTGATACTCTACTGGTCAAACGTTCGCATTCGCAAATTTGCATTAACATCGTATATCATTGCCTTTCTGGCAACCTATCTATGATATCTTATTGATTCCAACATTTGCTTTGTCTTGCCAATTAACCCTGGCAATCCGCTTACATTATATTGAATAATTAAATTAATTCACCCGGCTTTCGAGTACATTGTATTACTATCTCTTCCACGCATTTGTTCAGCAAGTAGTTTGCCGTAGGTACAACACTCCGTTAACGACGACGATGGTTCATACATGGACGGCGATGTCATCACGTATACTTGTAACGCTAACTACATTTTAAAGTTGGTTTTCCAAGCAATTGTTCGTCCGACGGTACATTCTCTGAAACATCATCCGTGTGTCGTCCTACGTATTATCATAGAACACAATATGTCTGTTTTGAAAAAATCATTTGAATTCCATACGTTACCTATGAAAAGAAATGAATGGTAGATCATTGTACTTGTAATCTCAGCAAGTGTATCAACGTAGCACATGAGGGAAGCTGTAACCGTGTTCTAATCACCATCTGAGTTACACCTTCTGGAACCTCTATAAGACGAACAGCGTAGTAGTTCTGCAATCACACTTTTATTGGAAAGCAATTGATTGTATAGTGGAAATAGCCTACATCCCAGAGTCTTGGGTTAACACCCGTGTCCAGACTATCAAACGGCACCGCAAGGCGGCCTTGCGAGGGACCGACCTTCTAACCAGCCAATTTCAATGTATAACACGTTGTAACACTGATTAGCCATCCCAAACAGACGGTCTTATATATTCCATGGATAACATTTAATGTTATTGCATCAGAATTACCAGCTTGAACTGGTCGCCGTTGATGTGTGCTTGTCTATCAATAGTAGTATGCACCTAGTAATAAGTTAACATGCCATATCGTTATAAAGCGATATCGGATTAGACATCTATAGTAACGCTAGTTTCCTTTAGAAAATAACATTAAATATTAAAATCATTTAAATTATGTGTCCACCACATAGTTGGCAACGTGCCGATATACTCGTCTTGATTAGTACATGTATATTAGCTTGGTCTCGTCAATTACGCTTGGTATTACATTTACTATATATAAACTATTCAAAGATCCATAATTGGATCAATATGCGCTTCTCTTCCATTCGTGTGTTCACCAAGCGGTTTACCGACGTTAGGAAACTCCATCCACGACGGTGATGGTTCATACATGGACGGTGACGTCGTCACTTATACTTGTGACACTAACTACATTTTAAAACTTGGTTCTCAAAGCACACAAACTTGTTCGTCCGACGGTACATTCTCCGGAACATCGCCCGTATGTCTAAGTAAGTATTATCTTCCATATGTACGTTTAGCTAATCACTTGAACGCTGGATATACTTGTATTATCCTCCAGGTGTCTGCATTGCCAGTCATTTGAATACACGTGTGTGTTATCTTCAAAGTCATCGTCAAACTCAGTAAGTGTTTGAACGTGAACAACGGCCAATATTATTAATATAAACAGTGAAGAAAACTAGATTGATGTGGTCATCTCTTATTTACATACGTTGCCTCCAAAAATTGTTTCAGCCTGATCGTGTAACCTAGCTTTTCCATGGTATATTTGAAAACGTATCAAGAGAATCGTAGTCCGGAGAGGGGGGGGGGGGGGGGGGGGGGGGGGGGGGGGGGGGGGGGGGGGGGGGGGGGGGGGGGGGGGGGGGGGGGGGGGGGGGGTGGGGGGGGGGGGGGGGGGGGGGGGGGGGGGGGGGGGGCAAATGTACATATACGTATACGAATTCGGCACCTCATATCAATTTGTGTCATCAGATGATAAACTTGAATGGATAAGGTTTCCAATACTCGAATATTCACGTAACGACAAACAATCAAATAGGTTTTCGTGTGTGAAATATCGCTCCCGTGGAATACACCGCTGTATAGAATAGCGCTTTATCCTAATCGTGCACGTACCACCAGTATTGGATTTTGCACCGGTTATATCTGAGTGATTTGCGATTTCAGATTAATACGCCAGATATCGCTTGAGCTAGAATGACGTTTAGAACATAAGTCAGCCTACGCAAAATTGTAAACCAAATGTTGTCACGGAGTTCTTATATTGACACGCAGACCATCATTGGCGTCTAATGCGCTAGAGTGTGTGTGTGTGTGTGTGTATATATATATCTATATATATATATAATGATAATAAATACTTCTGGCAGTCTGACATTCAGCCACTATTGTGATAAAATCAGGACGCAAGTTTCCACTGGGAATTTCTGGTAAGTAACTATGCTTGTTGTTTACTTTCAATGCAGTAAATAACGTCTGACTCATGCCAACACCGGACATTCATCTCAGTATTATCGTATCCTCGATAGTTCTACCCTGTTTCATTTACCTGTGTTATTTGTTCCCTTTTTTGACGAAGTGTTTGGTAAATAATAGCCGTATGGTGAGTATCCGCTGTTTTAGATTATCTCCCTTGATCAAATCAAACTGAATCATTTTCGTGTAGATAACAACGAATGCAGGATTCGCGTGTGGGAGCATTCAGTGAGTATTGTAATGGCATATAATTATAATGTGTTTGGTGCATGTCATTAATTGTAATAGATAATTCGGTCTAATTGCAATCGAAGTGCGAACACTATTGAAATGTTTACTAGCATTTAGCTATGCATTTTTGTCCCGCCTGCTTTAGCAGAAGCGGGAAATAGGCATAGCTTTTCCGTCGGCGTCGGCGTCGGCGTAGGCGTAGGCGTCGGCGTCGGCGTCGGCGTCGGCGTCGGCGTCGGCGTCGGCGTCGGCGTCGGCGTCGGCGGCGGCGTCAACATTTCACGTTAAGTTTTTGTGTTTAGCTCAGTTTCCAGAAAACTATAACTCCTACAACCTCCATACTTGGTATACATCAACAATGTGGTGTAACCATCTCACACAGAGGAAGCCCATGTGACATTGACCTACTTTTCATGGTTCATTGACCTACTTTTCACATGCATTGAACGTTAAGTTTTTGCGCTTAGCTCTGTTTCTAAAACTTAACGCTCAGGTTAATTCATTGTAACTTCTCTTTCCCTCAATGGAATGCTTTAATATTCCATACATGGATTTGTAAAATAATCTCGCATCATTCTGCATACATCCCATGGTGCCCGCTAACCCCAGAGGTCAAGGTCAGTGACTTAGAAATTTCCGTGTTTGGAAAAGTTAACGCTCGGTTTAATGTATTACAACTACTGTTTCCCTTGATGGAATGCTTCAGTATACATCAACACTGTGATGTAACCATCTAACACAGAAGGAGCCCATGTGACCTTGACCTACTTTTCATGGTTCAATAACCTACTTTTCACATTCATTCAACGTTAAAGTTTTTGCGTTTAGCTCTGTTTCTAAAACTTAACGCTCAGGTTAATTCATTGTTTCCCTCAATGGAATGCTTTAATATTCCATACATGCATTTGTTACAACAATCCGCATCATTCTACAGAAAGCCCATGATGCCCGCAAACCCCAGAGGTCAAGGTCGCTGACTTAGAAATTTATGTGTTTGGAAAAGTTAACGCTCAGTTTATGCTTTAATATTCCATACATGCATTTGTAACAACATCCCGCATCATTCTACAGAAAGCCAATAGTGCCCGCTAACCCCAAAGGTCAAGGTCACTGACTTAGAATATCTGTGTTTGGAAAAGTTAACGCTCAGTTTATGCTTTGATATTCCATACATGCATTTGTAACAACATCCCACATCATTCTACAGAAAGCTCATGTTGCCCGCTAGCCCCAAAGGTCAAGATCGTTGACTTAGAAATGTTAGTGTTTGTAAAAGTTAACGCTCTGTTTAGGCTTTGATATTCCATACATGCATTTGTAACAACATCCCGCATCATTCTACAGAAAGCCCATTGTGCCCGCTAACCCCAAAGGCCAAGGTCACTGACTTACACATTTCTGTATTTGGAAAAGTTAACACTCAGTTTATGCTTTAATATTCCATACATGCATTTGTAACAACATCCCGCATCATTCTACAGAAAGCCCATTGTGCCCGCTAACCCCAAAGGTCAAGGTCACTGAATTTGAAATTTCCGTGTTTGGAAAAGTTAACGCTCAGTTTATGCTTTAATATTCCATACATGCATTTGTAACAACATCCCGCATCATTCTACAGAAAGCCCATGGTGCCCACAAACCCCAACGGTCAAGGACGCTGACTTAGAAATTTCTGTGTTTGGAAAAGTTAACGCTCAGTTTATGCTTTAATATTCCATACATGCATTTGTAACAACATCCCGCATCATTCTACAGAAAACCCATGGTGCCCGCTAACCCCGAAAGATCAAGGTCACTGACTTACAAATTTTCGTGTTTGGAAAAGTTAACTCTCAGTTTATGCTTTAACATGCCATACATGCATTTGTAACAACATCCTGCATCATTCTACAGAAAGCCCATGGTGCCCGCTAACCCCAAAGGTCAAGGTCACTGAATTAGAAATTTACGTGTTTGGAAAAGTTAACGCTCAGTTTATGCTTTGATATTCCATACATGCATTTGTAACAACATCCCGCATCATTCTACAGAAAGCCCATGGTGCCCGCTAACCCCAAAGGTCAAGGTCACTGACTTAGAAATTTCCGTATTTGGAAAAGTTAACGCTCAGTTTATGCTTTAATATTCCATACATGCATTTGTTACAACATCCCGCATCATTCTACAGAAAGCCCATGGTACCCGCTAACCCCAAAGGTCAAGGTCACTGACTTAAAAATGTCCGTATTTGGAAAAGTTATCGCTCAGTTTATGCTTTAATATTCCATACATGCATTTGTAACAACATCCTGCATCATTCTACAGAAAGCCCATGGTGCTCACTAACCACACGGTTATTACAAGCTCCTTATGTACTATCAAACTGCGTCAGGCGGGACATCTTGCTCCGCAGAGCTCTTGTATATTTATACCCACTTTTTTGGTAAAAAATGGTTATATTGTTTTCGTCACGAGTGTCCGTCCGTCCGTATGTCCGTACGTCCGTACGTCCGTCACGTTTCTTGTAACTTGAAAAACTTTTTCACCTTCATACCTACGCGCCTGATATTTGGTATGTAGCTTCGTTATCATGAGCAGATGCGCAAAGTAAATTCGAATTTTTCATCCGACCCTCCATCATGGATTATCTCCCCCTTTCGGACTCAGAATTTCCCATTGTTTCCTTGTAACTCGAAAAACTTGTTCACCTTCATGCCTACGCCCCTGATATTTGGTATGTACCTTCGTTATCATGTGCAGATGCGCAAAGTGAATTTGGATTTTTAATCGAACCCTCCATCATCGATTATCTCCCCCTTTCGGACTCAGAATTTCCCATTTTTTCCTTGTAACTCGAAAAAAAATTTCACCTTCATACCTACGCGCCTGATATTTGCTATGTAGCTTCGTTATCATGTGCACATGCGCAAAATGAATTCGGATTTTTGATCCGACCCTCCATCATGGATTATCTACCCCTTTCGGACTCAGAATTTCCCATTTTTTTCCTTGTAGCTCGAAAAACTTTTTCACCTTCATACCTACGCGCCTGATATTTGGTATGTAGCTTCGTTATCATGTGCAGATGCGCAAAGTGAATTCGGATTTTTGATCCGACCCTCCATCATGGATTATCTCCCCCTTTCGGACTCAGAATTTCTCTATTTTTCATTGTAAGTCGAAAAACTTTTTCACCTTAATACCTACATTTCTGATATTTGACATGTAGCTTCGTTATGATGCGCAAAGTGAATTCGGATTTTTGATCCGACCTTCCATCATGGATTATCTCCCACTTTCGGACTTAGAATTTCACTATTTTTCCTCGTAGGTCGAAACACTTTTTCACCTTAATACCTACGCGTCTGATATTTGGTTCGTAGCTTCGTTTTGATGTGCTGATGCGCAAAGTGAATTCGGATTTTTTATCCGACCCTCCATCATGGATTACCTCCCCCTTTCGAACTTAGCATTTGGGTAAAGTGGGTATATTGCGATGGCGCGCCATCGACTTTTTCTAGTACAATATAGTCCAATATCGTGCCTTGCGCCCTACACAATACATGGGAATACTTCCAATGTTAACATGTAAATAATTGTAATGTGAACTTTCCATACGACTTTCATTCATTCTATGCTGGACAGATGTAAAACTACAATCCAAGTCGTCTGTAATTCGCTTATTAAGACATGTACGTTCAAAGTGAATTGTAAAGGGTTGAAATGCTGTTGCGACCAGGATAGACCAGATCAGACAGTTCTGCACTGAATGCACTGATTTATACGTCAGTAAGCTGCAATAAGGACAAGGATGTCATGTATAATGTATTTCAATCACTTTTGCCTTAGGTCAGCCTGTGGAAGCATGCAGTCTGATCAGAGTCTACCGTGTTGAGCATTATTAATGTAATACTGTGAGTCTACACCGGAAAATACTTGACACATTGTTCTTTAACACATTACCGCAGTTGGCCACGGGCAGTCTGATCATGATAAGGCCGGGTCACAATTAAATGAGTGTTTGAGTGTTTACTTTTATTAAATATCTGTAAATGACGCCGATATTCACATTCAAATGTTCGCACATCAATCCACCCACGCCCACATTACGTCTTTGTTGTGATGATTTACAAAAGCAGACACAGTGGAACCCCTCCAAACGTGACACACTAGGACGTCCCCAGTGCGTCCGGCATAGGGATGTTCCACTGTAATTCAGTCATATGATCTCTCCAAGACATGTGTTCATGCTTTGCAATCACGAACAGGCTGTATCATCAGAGATATATGCAACTAAAGCCCATCAGAATTACCCACATAGTCATGTAAAAGGTGTCCGGTTTACAGAGGTTCCGCCGTACCATATTAATAGCGACTTGTATTCTCTATTCTTACAGCTGCACATACTGTTTCGTTAGTAGGATCGTCCAGTTGTATATTACCATAGAGCATAGTATTGGGGATTCGTTGACAATAAGCTTGTATGCCGTCTATTAGTTGGTTTCTATGTAGTGTATATCTTGGACAGGAGAATAAGTAGTGAATGGCATCCTCAACTTGACCACAAGCAGTATATACAATGGGGGTTCTGGACCACTATTACTACAAAACTACTGTAAGCGGTCGGATAGGAACGCGGTTGCTAAGTTAAATATTGTTTCGTTAATAGGATCGTCCAGTTGTATATTACCATGGAGTATAGTATGGGCGATCCGTTGACAGTAATTTTGTATATCGTCTATTAGTTGGTTTCTATGTAGTGTATATCTTGGACAGGAGAATAAGTCAACTTGACCACAAGTAGTATATTAGTATATACAATGGGGGTTCTGGACCACTATTACTACAAAACTACTGCAATAGGCCGGATAGGAACGCCATTGCTAAGATAATCATTGTTTAGTTAGTAGGATCGTCTAGTTGTATATACTGCTTGTGGTCAAGTTGAGGATGCCATTCACAATTTATTATCCTGTCCAAGATATACACTGCATATAAACCAATACACGATATACATGCCTATTGTCAACGGACCCCCTATACAATACTCTATGATATACAATGCGTGTTCTGGACCACTACTACTGAAAAACTACTTCAAGCGGTTGGATAGGAACGCCGTTGCTAAGGTAAACAACAGCATAACAACGGCGGTCGGATAGGAACACCATATAGCTGCGCCAGAAAACAGCCTATATAACATTACCATGCCTTAAATGTTCAGTCCCCTTTCCCGGAGCACCCATGTCATTTGCTAAATATTCTGTCGGAACGACAGCCAAGGGGCAAGCCCAAGGGACGGCCCACAACCCTGGCCGGCCAAAGGGGTCGCCCCGAGAGCAAGTCGAACGATGCACAAATGGCGCTGCTGCAACAAAAATTATGGTGCGCATTTGCTGATTTTGCGAAAAAGAGATATCTTGCCGAAAGTTTTAAGTTTCGTAAGATGGCGCCGACGGAGATCTGAAGGATCTGGCGCCCGGACAGTATGGCGGCGGGACCTCCTGATGCTGCTGCTGATGCAGACAAGCATATCATGTGCCGAGGCGGGCGAGGAGAGTCCTTCTCCCGTCGGTCCGCCCCTCCATGACGAGTTTTTTTACGTCGTCATCTCCCAAAACCTGCAGGTGGGCCTTGGACCGGATCGCACCCTTTAACTACCGGTACATGGCCATCTCTTCGACGACCAGTTTGAACTCACTATCAGATATATCGTTGTCGGCTATTGCTTTCGACACGATAACGTCGATACTGTTTTTCTTCGACCTCGCAAGAACTGCTATGCGGTTGTGCTTGCGACTCTTGGCCTCGAGCTTGCGGGCAACCAGTCTGCTCGTCATGCAAAGCTGGCATGCCCCTGCTGCGACCGTAATCAATGCCACCGCAATCGGCGTTGCAACGACTGTTGACAATAAAGACACACTCCCCATCCCGCTCACAACGGAAGCTGAGGCTAGCGTGGTGTTCACCTCCTCGACGACATTGACTGCCCGTCTATATTGGTTTGCAACGCATGTCCGTGTATCTCCCTCATGCTGGAGAATGTGTTGTATCTCGACAATCCTGGTCATCTTAAAAGATGTCGGGTCGGATATAGTTTTTCGACATTCATCATAAATCAAGCTCGATTAACAGTGTCACCACGGTGAAGGAGCTCGATCGGTCGGCGATTTTTGTAACAAATAACACTCCCGGCGGAAACTTTAATTGGTGTGTCATTTAAATAATGTAATCCCTGACCTCTGCCCCACTTGCTTGGTGACGCCAGACTTCTGCTATACCCCGTACAGGACTCAGACTTCGGTAGTAGCATATCCCATAAAGTTGCCCGAGCAGATTGACATTCGCACAACCGTCCCGGACGCTGTCATGGTGTATCCGTATATCTGTTTCTTGTGTTGAAGCCAAATTAATATTCGTGGTCCCCCCCCCCCCCCCCCCCCCACCCCTCCCCCCCCTACGCAATGTACCCCGCTCCTCGGCCCAAACTATTATGACGGGCTTTAATGTGTACATGCGCTGTAGCCGCCTCTATGCAGGCCTACGCTACCCTCCCCTCTATCCTTCTCATTGCCGCCCCATCATTGCTGTGTGTACCCGCGTCGCGGGAGCCTGGGCCGTATTTGCTCAATATTCTGTTATTTCGAGAACGACCGAAATCTGGAAATCGTTCTTTATTTATTGCACTTTATCATTAGTCCATTTGCCGTCCTTATGAATTACATGTCGGACCTATGAATTGTCTATAGTACACGGTTTTTTGGTGGATTTACATTCCTGTGGGTGCCTTGGAGAAAATCAGCTTGGTTGTCCTCTTGAAAACCTTGGGAAACCTTTTTAATATGCAAATTAGTTGCCGCCATTAGCGGAAAAAACATTTCCTATCATAGCTCTACAACTATACACTACAACTTCACACAAATGCTGTATATACCTATGTTTTCATGGTCGAGGATGATACTCGTGGCATCTATACAGTGATTATATGTATGCAATGTCTCATTATGCAAATTGGTTGCCGCCATTACCGAAAATCATATTTTCTTTTATAGCTCTGCAACAGTTTATGATAAATTCACGAAAATGCTTTTCACACCCTTGTTTTCTTGGTCTATGATTTCAATACATGTATTTATAAAGTGACTACATGCAAATATTTCTGCGAGGATTATTAGTGGCCGCCAATACATAAAACCCAACTTTCACAGTTCTGTAGCGGGTGGTTAGTTGGATGCATGCCAAGGGTAATTTAACGATGAGGTTCATCCTTTCCGGAATCTCAGGCTACCTGATTATGTATGTGAGAGTTTGTTATGCCCCTTATACGGGTAGTAGGAATATGGCTAATTATATTACTTTTAGGGGATGGGGCTAAGTGATTCTGGTGTGGTGAAGACCTGACACTAGATCAGGTTATTCTAATTTCAGGCCCGAATGTGTGTGTTTCTTAATGTAAATATTCAGTTCTGATTTTGAGATGTTCCCCCTTTCTTACAGGTGAAATACGGGATTCGACCCCGATGACCCGTCTATATATGACCTCGGTGTTGAACAGATATATGAGGAGAATATAGACTATGTTGTTCGGCAGATCAGGAGTGATGTTCGAGCCGTACAGTACAGTAATGCGAATGATGATCTGAGAGAATTCACATACAATAACACACTGAAACAGACCAGCGCAACACTGCTGTACATAGTCTCAGAATTAGTTTCCTGTGGCACTGTGGCACAGAAGTATCTCAGCCTAGCTGTACAATGTCACATCACTGGCAATAGGAACCAGACAACGCTGGACATGGCAGTGAAGCTTCATCACACACAAGACAGGTGGTGATCTGCATCAAGCAATGGGTTTGATGAGAAGTGTGTGGCCAATCTTCGGGAGGTTTGACAATATTGATATTGTAGTTAAAACTCCCAATGGACGTAGAGAGACACACATGTCATGGCTTTCAACCGCATCCCGCTGGCATCGTAGAACTGGGTAGTGCTAGCGATCGACCTGGAGATATGAATCTTGTGATCCCACGACTGCGGAAGACCGTTGCACAATCTCTTAGAACCAATACAACCAGTATGTGCCACTTCGGCACTATACTGGCCCAAAAAAGGTTAACCATTCTGCAATTTACATTTCTTCAGGAATCACGTACACGAATGCATGTGCCAGGGTTGAGTCTTGTTGCTGCAGAGCTCAATGACGCCCAGTGGCCGAATTCACTTTCATCAGACCATAGCCTGGATTGGTACGGCTTAAACAAGCAATTGTCCAGGGACCAAGACACCCACAACAAAGCTAGCGACTGTGTACCTGATGGGCCTACTCATACATGCACCACAAGCTCACCCTGATACCGTCATCACATCACTGCTATACATGAAGAAAACCATGTATGACCTAGGCATGACGTATGCAAATCTTTCCATTGATATGCAATTGTACATGGTTGCCCGACAGATCAAATGGTGGAAGCCGACTAGGTTTGACGATGTGAATCTTCGTCCTGGGGCAATCCACATCATTATGTATTTTTTGGGTTGCATTGTGACACTGGTGAAGGGGTCTGGTTTGCATGTTCTAGTTAGTGCAGCATTCGATGGTCTGCCGGTGATTATAAATGGGAATGTATGGGTGCGTGCCAATAGGGCATGCCGCATAGTGACGGCTGCCCTGCTGCAACACTGTCTCCAAAACGGTGAAAAAACCTTCAATGAGTATGTATAAGGAGTACGACATCACCCAACAGGTAGGCACTGGGTGGATACTCTTGTGAAACATACGCTATTGGTTCACCAGATTCTTCGCGCAGAGAGGGCTGAATACTGGCACTTCCAACAGCTTTGTTTGGAACGGATATTGCCGTACTTCTTCAGTGCAGGCCATGTTCACTACGCTCGGTATATCAGTTGTCACCTGCTAGAGATGCGCAATTGTTGCTAGCAGATGCGCATCGAGACATCATCGCTGGAGCGCATGTATTGGAATTCAGTATTCAGTGACAAATTGGAGAAAAAACTGCTATTGGGACGGGAAAGGGTGGTCTGAAGGGCCTGACGTTGTCACATGAGGTAGTCACTGAATGGATTGATTCATTCCCGTTCTCAGCATATCTCTCTGATGCTATGGAACAGTCGTACTCCGATGAAGTGCACTGCTCATCATCATCAAGCAAGCATAAAGAGGAAGGTGATAAGAGACGAAAGCTGAACAGTGATGATCAGCAGCGGATTGCCACAGAGCTAACAAGGCATTCCCATCTGTTGGAAGTCAAGAGTAACGTCCTCTACAGCATTGTCAATGGTCAGGTAGCTCACAAAGATGTGAATGTGGAAAATGCACTATTCATTGGAGCGAAAATGGCCACATCCGTCCGCAACTCTCTGCCGTTTCACTTCCATGCCAATATATACAGTCAAGTCAAGTCGATGGAGCAACTTAAGAGAGGCGTAAAGGTTTGGTGGCAAAGCTGTATTTGACATAGAGGCCATCTTCATCCGTCTTTTGTTGGTCGGGCAACAACGACAGTCGCAACTGGAACCCATTTTTCAGTACGAATTGTATGCTGTTCCACCTTCTATCATCGACTAGTATGGTTGCTTGAGGAAAGGAAACAAATATTCACTCGCCAATTATCTCAGTATACCACAACTTGGAGGTCCAGATCCGGACATCGTCATCGTGAATGCACAACAACTTTTCTTTCACATGATCTGGCCACACGGATGAGTGGTATCTCGATTTACCCTACTTCCACCGAGACGATATTGGTCTTTGACAAGTACAACGATAGCTCAGCCAAAGATCACGAGCGGATGCGACATGCAGTTGATGGTTCTACTGACTATAATCTGACCATCAACAGGCTCTTACACAATCGTGATGCCATTCTAAAGAATAAGCACAGCAAGCGTGAACTCACCCGCGTGATATCCATACTCAATCTGGGTGATCACATATCCATAGATTATCGGGATGACAGCAGCTTTGCACACGATGAGGCAAGCTTACGAACTGAACATGGCTGTGGTCCGGATCCTCAGCGATGATACAGATATATTTGTGCTACTGGTCTACTGGGTCTGGAAGCTGCAACTACTTCCTAGCTGTAGTGTCCAGATAGAACGCTGGAATGGGGTGGTGATCGACATCAATGCGACATGTATACAGTTTAAACATATTTTATTGCTCTTTTTTTTACAGTTTACAATAATTGTGCAATAAACAAATTTCTGGTAAAGAGAGCAAACGGGTTGGGCTACAAGTTTTTACAACGTTAGCTACAGCCCTGCCCAAATGCTTATTACAAGTATTAAACATGTGGTATAATGGCGGTGAAATATACGGTATAATGTAATGATATATAGAGCAAAAAACATGTACGAAAAATAAACGAAAAGAAAACAACAAAACAAGCATGCATATATATTCGTGTTGCACTCTCCAGTGAATTCAGACCGCTTGACATCCAAAAATCGGGCCACCATGTAAGTTGATTATTTTCCCTATCAAACAGGAACATGTTAGTGAGTCTACTCATTATTAAAATTATTAAAACGACGAGTGAGTTTTATGTAGCGCTAAACTTCTTTGAAAATGGTAGCATTAGATTCATATTCTTTTGACTCGTCTCCAAACAGTATAGTATCTATTGACAAGGGGTTGTGTTGACGGGTTGCTGTAAACATTTGCTGGCGTTGTTGGTTGAATGATGTGCATTTGAAAAAGTAGTGCTCGGCATTTTCAACGTCTTGTGTGCAGTGACATAATGGGGATTCTCGTAGATGATTTGTAAATAGATCTGAATTTAAATTGCTACATTGATTTATTATGCGGGCGTGATAAACTGATTGTGTTCTTTCACCTATCAGGTATTATGCTGGAACAATTGCCGGTTTGAACAGCTGTTTTAGTTTGGCTTTAAATGTTGCTAAGGAGGGGGAATTCTTAATTTCGTCATCTAACTCGTTCCATAATGCTAATGAAGATGGTATAAAAAGATTTAGAGTAGATTTCTGTTCGCCTGGCTAATGTAATAAAATTGTTCCTATTACGCAGTTCATATGGATTATTTTCTCCGACGAGTTGTGGGAATAGCTCGTGTAGATAGGTTGGAAGTTTACCTGCCTTTTCTTTGAATATTAACACTAATGTTTGTATTTTTCTTCGGTCTGATAGCGACACCCATCCAATTTCTTGGACAAGTTTATTAATTGAAACTGAACGGGTTAGACCAGTAACTGTTCTAGCTGCTTCATATTGCAGTTTGTCAAGGGAATCACGTTCATATTGGGTACAACCGTCCCAAACAATTGCTGCATACTCAACAATTGGTCTCATGTAAGATATATATATTTGATTTAATGTATTTCTATTCAGTTTAAATTTAAGCATCTTCATAGAACCTAATACCTTTGAAGCTGATACAATAATATTTGAAATATGTTCATGCCAGGTTCCATTCTGACTAAGAGTTAACCCCAAGTGTTTGTGATGTTCGATAAATTGGAGTTGGACGTTATTAAAATATAGAGCTGGATCTACATGTCTTACTAGTGAACATATCATTGCGTCAGTTTTAGAGGGGTTGAACTTCACAAGCCACTGGTTTGACCATTCCGCTAATTTATCTAAGTGGTGATTTATATTATGTTCTATTATATTCATGTCTGGTGTTGAAACTGCAATAGATGAGTCATCGGCAAAAAGTATGGTTGTACTGATTAGATTGTCAGCAATATCATTTACATATATCAAAAAGAGAAGAGGACCAAGAACCGATCCTTGTGGAACACCTGCACTTATTACTTTGTTTTCAGAAAAGGATGAACCTACAAAAACCTTCTGTGATCTGTTTGATAAATAATGTCCAAACCAACTATGAAGATTGCCATCTACACCATTCTGTTTCAATTTATATAGAAGACCTCTATGCCAAACTCTATCAAATGCTTTCGATATGTCACAAAAAACGATACATGTGTGTTTTCGTTCATCTATTGCTTTACATATCTGATTGTATATGTCAATCAGTTGATATACGGTTGAATGACCAGGTAAAAATCCGGATTGGTTTTTGTAAATCAAATTGTTGGAGTGTAGGTGGTTGTAAACATATTTAAATACAATTCGTTCCATAACTTTGCCTACACAGCTAATCAAAGAAATAGGTCTGTAATTTGAGGGTTGGTCTCGTTCACCTTTTTATTTTTTGAAAAGTGGCATAACATTAGCATATTTCCATTTCTCAGGATATACTCCTTCCTGTATTGATCGATTGAAAAGTAATGCGAGAGGTTTACATATAGTAGAGGAAGTTTCTTTAAGCATCCTATGACTGATTTCATCAGGTCCAGTTGCTTTATGAACATTTAATATTGAAATTATATCTTTCACATCTTTCTCTGTAATCGAAATTGTTCTTATTCTATCATTTGTTCGAGATAAAAAAATCGGCAAAGCCACGTTTGTATCATCTACTGTAGATATTGAAAAAACAAAATATTCATTCAATATTTCAGCCTTTTTAGTGTCGGTGAATTTATACGTGTTGTCTTATTTACAAAGAGGTGGAATTGTATCAAAATTTTTTGAATTTTCTTTCACCAACATGTTTACTATTTTCCAGTATTCACGGGGATTAGTAGCATTAAGATCTTGCATTGTAAATTCTAAGTTGTCATAAAATGTTTGTTTTGCATATTTTTTTCATATTTATTTACTTTGTTACGTAATTGTTTATATGTCTTCCAATCTTGTTCATTTTTGGTGCGTAAAGCTGTTGTTTTTTGACGGTCACGCTGGCGAGATGTTTTACGTATTAATGAATTATACCAAGGTTTGTCATTAGGGCGTATTGTAGCAAGACTAGTCGGAATACATACATGCAAAATTTCCATAAATTTATTTGGAAGGATTCACAAGCTATGTTTAAGCTACCCTCATTATTAATAAATGACCAATCTGTTGTTTGTATCATCATATTTAATATGTTATAATTAGCTCGTTTAAAATTCCAGACTTTTCTTTTAAACGGAGTTGCAGACGGTAAGTTTACAAAAATATATAATATGCATATGTGCCATAATGATCACTAATTTCCGATGGAGTTTTGATGGTTCCACTATCGTATACGGATACTTCTGCAGTAACTGCAATGGGGTCGATAAGTGTCTGCGTTAGATCTGTCACCATAGTCGGTTCATTTATTATGTTTTTCATATTGTTAATCATAATAACATTTCTAAACTTGTTGCTGGTTGGATTAAGTTGATCTTCATTTACATCACCTACTATTATTATATGTTTGGTTATTTCGGATGCCCGTTCTATGCATATATTCAGTCGTTCCCAAAAGTCATTTGCTGTGTGTGGTGGGCGGTAATCATTGCATACAAGAAATGTGCCATTTGTATCAGTAATTTGAATCCATATTGATTCGGCTAAGAACGTTTCTAAATCGACTATTCGTTTGGATATCATTGAACATGTAACATATATAAGTAATCCACCTGAGTGTGCAGAGTTGTCTTTCCTAAATATTTGGTCAAATCCTTCAAGTTGTATGGACGATGTTTCTATGATTTGCGATAGATGAGTTTCTGTCAAGCACAAAATATCAAAATCTAAATAGTTGTCCTGGATATATTCTAATTTATTTCGCACACTTCTTATGTTTTGATGTAAAATTGATAAACATGAGTCACTATTAATATTTGGACCTGGATTTGTTTCAATATCCCCTGATAGTAGATTCAATTTGATCAAAAACATGTAATAATCAATGTTTAATACAAATTAACTGTCATACAAATGTGTCTCTCCAATTGTATTAGTAGGCTGTGCATGGTATTGTTCTCAGACTGTCAAAGCAATATGAATTATCGTCAGACATGAAATGCATAAATGAATCATTGAGGTTATTCGTATACTGGTAATAACTAGTTTAATGAAATAACTTGTCAACAAATGTGTTAGGAGATTAAGATTGTTACGAATATCTTTCACAGGCGATACATTAAATTTGCAAGTTTTGGAGAGTCCCTGAGTGCAGTTATAAAAGTTTCCAATTGTCGCTCTCCAGCTATTCACATCGTTACCCATTTGGGAGTAGTATTATACAGCAGTAAAGGAGCGACATTGTGGACACAGCGTTACATGCGTGGCGAGTACCTCGGGATGTCAGGGATATGAAACACGGTAGTGCAACAAGAACACACAACACAAAAACATGGAGAAACAACAAATAAACGCATGCGGACATTCTGTGTTTGTACTGAGATTAATTGTGAAAGCCGAAAAAAACCTTGGGGTCGGATTAAAAATTACCAGGTTATGTACGAAATAAATGGTTAGATGTACACTATTATATATAACTCCGGTAACGTGCCACCTCCAAACTGGGTGGGAGGTGGACTACCAGGTTATAATACATTTTAACTGAACGCGTGACTGAATGATGTCCTCGCGCTAAAACGAAAGCGAAAGTGTGCGAGGATATCAGACCGTGTCATCTTGAACTGTAAGAAATTTCATAAAATGGGTTTCACAAATAAATCATGATATAATTACTATGCGACATGTATACATATGGGATCTAAGTGTCTGCAGCTACTGGGCATGCATGAGCTTAGCGGCTGTGACACTGTAGCATACCCATTCAGCAAGGTCTGTGCCTTGAATGCTCTGAAGGCTGGCTAATTTCCAGGATTGTTTGATGTACTGGGTAAAGCAAACACCACTAATTTTGCTCTCCTAGAAACAGGTAAGCGGTTCTTCGCAGCTATGAATGGTTAGCAAACAGGTCTCTCAATAGGTGCGGCATGCTACCGTATATATGACAAGGAGAAAGTGAAGCCAATGAGCATCATGACACTGCCTCCAACAGACAATAACCTGCTTCACTGCTTCACCATATGTTAGGAATGATGGTGTGAAAGGCGGCTGATAAACAGAGGGTTGTAGCTGCCACATACATCAGATGTCGTTACCATATATTGCGTGTGTAACAATGGGTGTTGCAATATTTGCACTATAAAAGAAGATGGAATGGAAGGTGTACATCAGATAGATGCCGCTGTTGTGGATGAGGATGTGGAGGATGTGGAGGAGCTGGAATAACGCGTGGTATCAGACCGAAGAAATTACAGCAGCTATAAATTATCTAATTATTAATGAATCCAAAGTTTAAAATTGTTAGTGCATTGTTAGTTATGGAGTTATGGTTACTACAATGGATGGATTTGTAGAAACTGCACAACTACTGAGAAAATCCAAACATTGATGATGATGAGTAAATGAACAAAGGCATATCATATAGTATACCCCAAAAAGAAAGTGTGTGTGTGTGGGCAGTGGTGGGGGGGGGGGCAATAATATAACTTGTAATTATGGTTGGTGTACAGCGATGACTCCGGAGTCTTGAATACGGCACTACTGTGAGTGCACTCCTGGACCAGCAGTGTATAGTCCATAAGAATGCACGACACTAATAATAACATACTAATATTAGCATCTCATTTACATAAAGGCAACACGCATACATGCCATCACTTTATAAGTGCATTTATTGTAATCCTCGACCATGAGAGCATATGAATTGAAACTATTTTTGAGAAATTATCCCACATATCACGGCTATCTAAAAAACAAGGTTTTTTGGTAATGGCGACAACTAATTTCCATAAAGAGAAAGCGTATGCGTGTAAAAACTTTATAAATGCCAAAATCGTAATCCTTGACCATGAATATATAGGTATAGACACCATTTTTGTGAATTTATAGTGCATATTTATTGACCTATGACAGGAAATATGTTTTCCGGAAATGGCGGCAACTAATTTGCATATTGAAAAAGTTTCCCAAGGTCGTCAAGAGGACATCCAAGCTGAATTGCTTCAAGACACCCATGTGAATGTAAAACCACCACAAACCCTTGTACTATAGACCATTCATAGGTCTGGTAGAATGGCAAATGGACTATCATCGAGAATAGAGAGATCCAATTCGTTGATGTACCCCGATTCCAAACGTTTCATCTCAGGGGTTGGGAAGTCTAAGGTCAGGATATCGCCATAGAAACAGTCGCTGGCGTGCACAGCCTTAAGCATGGTGGATGGGGCCCCGTCTAACGTGTTGTATGATGTATTCAGCTGCTCCATGTGTACACGTACGGTTTTACTGAAGGCGAAGCCCACGGCTCGTCGCCGACGTCTCGCCCGACCCAAATCATCCCCTATTGTCGGAGTATGTTGTTGTAAAACCGAGCCGCACGGCCAACGCCGGGGAGATCGTTACCCGGTTGGCGGGCTCGACAGTCAAGGTAGCAAGACCGGTGGCTTTCGAGATTGTGAGGCTGGGTCGGCCATCAAGCTCCGACTCGACAAAAGATCCAAAGATCGGTGGTCAGCTTTGCACCTATTGGGCGACCATCCTTCTCATAGCCGAACCCTTCGTTCTCTTCAACGTTGCGACAGCCGACAGTGAAGGTGATATATCTGAGGCCGACGCGTCGCTCCACGCAGCAGTTGTCGATCAACTTCTGAAGCGTACAAGCCCCGTTTTGAACATTGGTAAACATAGCAAACATGATGTATCTCTATGGATACCATAGCTGCGAAGTACCAACCTGGCGGAGTCTACGCCGCCAGGGCGGGCGCCCCCCAGCTGGTACACCCCACCATCCAAGTTCGCAGCGGGACAGGCTTTCACACCAACTTCCCCAACGTGGTTGAAAAACATATGATGCCCTAGATCCAGGCCAACGAGGTCGTGAATAGGTGGAAAACGACGCAAATGTAGTTTTGGCAAAACCAGTTGAACTTCACCGTGTGGTGCGCCACGGGTGGGTGTGGGATTGCCGTGGAGGACCATCTTGCCGCGGAGAACCCCTTCCCGAGGGCAGTTTTCAACTTTCACGTGTACTATATCAACTAGGCGGATTCTGAAAGAACGGAGGGCCGGTAAACCGCAAAACGGCCCATAGGACCCCGTTTCCAACACCTGCGACCGTCGGGCGTTTGTAAGACTCTGTGGCGAATTTGGAGTCTCGAGTGATACGAACTGGTGACAGAAAGTATTTCCGAGCAGCACTGGCCTTGGGGATGTTCTCATTCGGGGACACGGGGCTTGGACGCAGACGGAACGATGACCTTCGGGCCGGAAGTGTCTGGCGGCCCCGCACTGTGGTATCTCATCCTGCGATTGGCTCCCCCCAAACAAGCCCACGATTATATTCAGTAAGCTGCTGGGGTCCAGGACGCTTGGGGCACATTTGTGTTAGACAGTGGTCTAGGTTCACGCAGGCCAGTGTTCCTCGCCTCAACGACTCCATTCGCACATTCGTCTGGGCCATCCTCGGCGCCCAGGCACAAGCGCGCAACTCTAGAGTGGGATAAGGAACAGCGTTCGATGCCCAGAAAAAGTTCTTGAAAAATGTTGAGGACGCCATCTCATATCCGGTAGACATGCAGGCGGCGGCGATCAAGCGGTATCAAGCCGTTTTACAGTATGATGGCACCCCAGTGGACTATGTATTTGGAATCCGTCTGAATATGGCACCGAGCAACATGATACTACGAGTCGACCAGTTTGACGGCTTCAATAATGAGATTGTGATTGTCACCACCCAGCAAAAGCTCAGTCGTAACGGGAACGTGAACACGGGTATCATCGCGCGAATGACAACTGGAACCGACGCCGTTTTCGTAAAGCCGCAGCCACAGAAAGCGCCCGATTTCGGCACAACAGGAGTCGGCAACATCAGCAAAATGGGGCTCATAATCGCCCTCGTGACGACCAGGCTAATCGCGCTTTGGTTTTGACCTAAGCCACTATCGGGCGGCGAACAGTAGGAGGCCAGCGACCGCGAGGACCATGGCCCAAACATTCTCGGCAAGCCATCCGGAAGTTTTTAACATAGAATCATGAAGGAGATGAGCCCGCCTATCATCCCAGGCAGTTCGGCAGCCACTTTCCCGGCTGAATTGGCTAGGAGACTGGCGAAGGCTTTTAGCTGCTGTTTTGTCCACTCCTTGGCGCCGCCGGAAGAGGGTGCTGGTGCGAGTGCTGGCGCAACAGCGGCACCGCCGTCCGTGAGAGCTAGAACTGGGATCGATATAGTCATGCCAAGCGCTGTGAGGGTGTTTACTATTGTGACGCCCTGCTATATGAACAGCGTGCGAAGACGCTCACCGAGTGTCATGTCCTTATGTAGGACCCACGAGATTGTTTCGCGGATCCGATTTATTGGGTGGATCGCGTTCCCACAGGCGTGTGTTTTCTGTCTCTGGTAACATCAGTGAGTAGCAGGGGGGAGGGGGGTGGTGTGAATGCGCTTTTTTCTGGGATCCTTGGCACACCCGATACCCCTCTCTACGTCTCCCAGCTCCATTCCCCATTAAAAGAGACCCCGGGGACGGCCCACAACCCTTGCCGACTTTGTTTGGAGTCCTTGACGCACTCACCACCCCTGAATGCGTCTCCCAGCGCCCTTCCCCCCAACCCCTCAAAAGAGATCCCGAGGGACGACCCACCACCCTCGCAGGCCGGGCTACTAACGGGGATATACCTGACCCACAAACAGCGTAGATACAGACGAGCCAGCTCGCCACATGGTGCACTTACCTTGTGCCAGTTCGCCCTGTACTAGAAGTACATCTGACACAGATAAAAGCCGTATTTTCTTGCATAGCAGGCGAGTCGAAAGTAGTAACACTGCACTCAGATAACTACTTAAAAGTCACTGGAATCGATATAATATGTATGGTAATACACGTATATATCTTCAGCATTGTGTATTGTTCTTACAGTTACACAGTCTTTACTGAATTCTCAAACATTTTAACAAAAGGTCAGCAAACCCTTCATATATCAGACTTTGTATATACATTTGATGAAAACAAGGCATATCACGCTGTTGTCTGATGTATCCCCATCGTGTTGCACTAAATTTTATTCATGTGTTTATCATATTATTAGTGGTATGTGTCAAACGCAATAAGAGGTAAAACTGGTCGATGGCTTGTAAATACAAAGATGGCTGACATGGCAACTCCATGCACTGTGTGGGATATAGTAAGAAGAAAATGTTCACATGTATGTTATGCATAAATCCCTTCATATTTACGAAGCAATTATGCATGAATCATTGGATATTCAGGGGCCCCACGGGTCCTTAAGCGATACATCGCCAACATGAGCAACGGATTGCAGTCAGTATCCTGAATGGATGATATGCAGCTAATAGACATAATCGATGTCTGTGCTAACCGTAGGTCTAGCTAAGCCGAGTGCATTTACCCAGTATCTCCGAGTGGACATTGAATGCAGCCCTAAAGTTAAATCACACTAATAAGGTCGCCGGCTAAGAAACGGGACCTTACGACGTGTGTTTCCAGTGTAAATTATGAACATAATGCCTACTCGTACAATCAGAGAGTGCTATATATAAACAACGAGCCAACCGGCTCAACAATGTGGGATTTTCCTTCGAAACGGCAAAGATTATTTAGTTTCGACATACACAAACGGATAGTTGTTTAGTATAGTAGTAAGGTTCGGTCATTGCCAATCCCAGGTTTGGAATAGTAACTAGAGAGAAATTGAAAACGTACACCGACTTCCATCAATCACTGCAAAAGCGCCATTACTATGTGTGTTTGTGATGCTGTTTCTGCGCCATACTTCCAATGCGTTGGGCGTACTCAACCGTTTGTCCAGTGTAGTGTGACTGGCTGAAAGTCATATGGCGGTATGATTCTGCATTTTGAGAACTAGTCGATATCTCGTGGGAACGAGATACTATGTCCTGGAAACGGAATGAAGATGCTATCTCGTGGGAACGAGATAAATACGTCGTGGCAGCAAGATGGCTATCTCGTCGGAGAACGAGATGCTATCTCGTGGGAACGAGATGTTGTCTAGTGGGAACGAGATGTTCTGTCGTTGGAAAGAGCTGGGAAAGGTTTGCATGTCCCGTCGTAGCTAACAGCAAAAAAAGTAATTAAGGTAGCATTCTATATGTGATCATCCTTTGATTCAAATATAAAGTATTCGTAAATGTAATGGAATATATGTATAACATATATGTGAACACTGCCTCGTTACTGTATCCTATACAGCACATGCAGTGGCCAACTCGGCCATCTTTGTGTATTCCAGCCGTCAGCCTGTTTCACCTCTTTTGAGGTTTGCAAAGAACTAACAATGCGAAGTAGAACATATGATATAATGTAGCTAATCATGCATAGAAAACGCAGGACAACGGACTCCTACCAATTATAGTACACGAATCACTATTGCAAATAGCATCATACACTGAAAATGGCACAGTGTGTCACTTTACATGACGAACCACCCAATACATACCATATATACCAACTAATTAGTGCAGTGAAGCTTCATATGAGTGAGAATATATATGGCCCATATGCATTTAAATATAGCACAGTACAGTGTCTAGGAAAAGTGTTGACGTCAGCCAATGTTCATGTACATATTGAGAATGTTGGTAAAAGTACACCAATATCTGTCTTGAAGCACATCTTAGTGTAATATAATTAAAGACTTGATAGGAGTCCGTTTTTCTTCCTTTTCTATGTATGATTAACTACATTATATAACATGCACATTGTCAGTTCTTTGTCAAACGCGACAAGAGGTGACACTGTCTGATGGCTCGTCAATTCTCCAAAATGACGCGTTACACTCCGCACATATGACAATAGTCGCCACTCATACTTTACCTGATCAATTCGATGAAGATGGATCTGGATGGACTTGATTGCAGACTTCCTGTGAGTTACTGTTGTACGGGTACATTATATCATTATCTCTGTTTTCTTTCTATAGCCAACTCATAAGGCCCGCGTCCCCAAGATCAAGGTCAAATGACATAGAAATGTGTGTTAATGTTGTGATAAAAACGTGTGTTTAATGTTTTTGCAGGCGTCGTTTCGGGGTACATCAGTGTTATTGATTTCTTTTTGTTGATTTTGAAAATGTGATTTCAAGAATTTCAAAGTATTGTTTGACTTTATACATGCACAATAATGCACAGAAACGCCTTTTTAACAGAACAGAACCCTGAGCCCTGCCAAAATCTATACTGTACGACAAAATTTCACCCTTTCATCATCGTCGTCTGCGCATGTGTAACCGTGTCGTGGCTAGTGTCTTTTGATATCAAGTTTATCAGGTAAGGCTATGAAACGCATAGGGATTCCGAGGCTTGCTGAGGAATTCCTACCGTTTCCGAGTCGAGCATGATAATCTTGATATCAAAAGATACTAGCGTGGTATTTTATTTATCAGAGAAAGTTCTATGTTCAACAAAAAATGACGACAGATGACGTCGTTATCTATGGACAGAACGCGGACTTGTTAATGTTGCGTCATTACACTGATGTCATTCGGTAGCGTCACGTGACGTCATCCGACCAATGGAACGTCAGTTTTCACTTCGTTGTAGCCCGAAAGTTTGTATCAGGTCAATGATTTTGTCACGTTGTCATTTTTAGAACTGGTGGAACAGTGACACACTTATACACTTATTTAATTCCTATAAAGAACATATTGTGCCTACTGAGTGGGCATGTACCTTTAAGCTGCATGAACAACATAGTGTGATTTATGGTGTTGTCTAATTTTATCTTGTTTATTTTATATTTCTCATTAGGCCCAAATGACTTAAATTCGCAAGAACACTTTTCCCTATAAATATATGCCTAAGTGTTTTAGTTAAATAATGTTTATAGCATTGCGAATACGAGATTAACCATTACACCGCTATCTCAATTTTTTGTCGTCTGATGTTTATTTTCTATTTTCCATTTTATCATCAAAACATGCTTTGACAGCACTTTAGAATAATTTACAACATGCTTTGACAGCACTTCAGAATCATTTCCATTGGAAATGATTCTGAAGTGCTGTCAAAACATGTTTTTATTGATAAATACTGCAAGAAGCAATAGAAGACGACAATTGTTGTGTGTAGCGGTCTAATGGTTAAGGATGTGGTCCATCTATTAGGCACAATATGTTCTTGTATCGTGCATTTTTAAATTACAGATATTAAATAAATGCAACTATTGCCATTTCGGATATGTTCTGTCCATGATATTTGGATCATTTAATACAGGCATTCAATGTGAGAAATATGCAAATTGAAATAATCCCAATGCTCCTCGATTGTTTGTACCACCGCAACAGGCCACCCACACACTTGTCTTTCGATTTAATATTGAATAATACTCATAGCAAAATAATACATGTATTACAGTATGTATCCCTGCAGAAATTAGCCCTGAGTGTCTGCTAATAGCTGACCAAGTTGGAGGCGACCCCTAAAAGCCGGTCCCTTAGAAATGCAGGTACTATCCCGTACTTTCCTAATGAGTTATTGAGAGTCCCCGCCGCTGCAGGTGGTTTTAGTAAGTACATGTAGGTGCGAACTCTGATTTATTATGCGTGATGAACCTGCATGCAGTTTGGTGTCATTAATTACTTTATGCGGCATTTTGAGCCACACTGACCATATACTGCATATAACGTGAACTTCAGTGAAGAGAATTATGTTGTGTATAGTTACGAAAATAAAACAGGAAAAAAAAACAATATTCGTATTTTGCTTATTCACTGAACCAATTAATAAACTATATGGATTAAAATAGAAGCATATTAATAACTAAATTCTGCCACTTGTACACATACGATAAGCAATATAAAGTATGTCCTACACCAGTAAGATAATGATACATTGGCCGCTGGTTGACAAAACGACCACTCGCAAATGTTCTCACTGCCTGTATTAAATTCAGTATAATTCATTGACTGAATGGCTATCAGTGAGTGAATACCATGATCGGACTGTGTAAATGAGACGGTTGCAATATTGAATATATGGCAGTGTTTGCGTATACAGTAAGGTAGATCTAGTCCCATAGCCCGTATCAGCCGGCTGCCAATTACTCATAATGAAGAGGATTAGGATGAAGAGAAGTTTCTGTTTCCAATCCAACATTCTCTGTTGTATATGTTTGCTAGTAAATAAATCAAAGTACTGAAAGTACTGAGCTGCGAGCCCAACTGAAATGGGTGGTAAACAGTGTTTTAGTATATTCTCCTTTAAATATTTCCAATAGAGTAATTGTAGTAAATGGTGTTATGGGAAACTGTATAACACTCTACATATTTTGTATGTGGAGAGGGGATGAGCTGTATAGAAACAGGAAGAATCCAGTAAGGCTTAACATTTGTTTTTATGCATTACATACACATCCGCATCAGCTCAGATTTTTTTTATCAATTTTCGACATCATCTAAGGAAAATATGACTGTTTTTTTAAATCAATATCGACGAAATACGGCGATGCGATAAGGGTGGTAATTCCATATCCGGGCTCAATTATTGTAAGTGAAAGTGAACGCTATTACCACTCATTCGAAACATGCCGACGCGACGATTCAAGTGAGTGAACCATCTAGACGACACGGTTCAAATGAGTGGCAACAGTATATTTTTATCAATTTTCGACATCATTTAAGGAAAATATGACCGATTTTCGAAATTAATATTCCGGAATTGATTCACTCGTCAAACACCTGTGGTTATAGTGTTGTTGTTTTTTTACAAATTTGTACACGCCATAGTTGTGAATGAAAAAATCCAGACAGGTGTATTTCAGGTTTACACACCATTAATGCGCGACCAAAATAACCCGTTTTATTTGTGGAAAATGAACGGCTAAATCTGAGGTTCCATTGATTTTTCTTCAATTAATTATGTAGCAAATATATACATTCTAATAAATGTGATATCTGACTGTATTTTGAAAACTGCTTACATAAACTGCGAGAGGCTCGCAGCTAAAAATGTATGACAACGATACTTAACCGCATGATGTTAGTATGCAACTAGCTGAAAAAACATGTCAATGTTATAAATAAAAACTCATACACGGTGAATATAGATTGATACGCATGTGCAGCATATACATGTCACTGATCGTTCAACCATAAACTAATTCCCGCTGAAGATCACGTATTCCTATTATAAACATGTTGTCAGTTCTCCAGGAAATAAATGATGTATCTTGGTATACGCTAGTGGTCAGTCAAAGAACAGCTGGCGCAGTGGTCTAATTTCCTGTGACATGGGTCTGTAACTATGTTCACGCTTATTGCGCCACGGGAAGTAGATTAATACTAAATAGATTGATACTCTTGGGTAACGTATGATTAATGAACTGATAAATGCACGATGTTGGCTAATAGGCAATCGCATTTGTGTGGGCCATGTTTTTGCAAAGCCGACATCTCGCTGACCTCTACAGAATCTGCAGACAGACGGTTGTAACTAATTACGAGATCATAAGCTCATTATTTCAGAGCTCATATATGTTCACATCACAACTAAATTCGTTTACCTTGCATTACTATATACGTACAGTATACATTTTAATGTCACTCACCACTCCAGGGAATTTTGTTCTCATTACCATTATATTTTCGGATTATTTGAGCTATAACAATGCACATGTTTAATGCATTTCACCGATATCTAGCACATATATGAGACACGCCATGCAATTTTGAACCTTCGGACATCTGCGTAATTTGATGAAATACGTTTACAAAATTTACGATATTTTCCGTAAATGGCGTCAACAGTTGACAACATTTTCAAGGTACAAACGGAATATACTTCCGCATGTACCTTTGGTCAACTTTTGACTTTATTTATGAAATATATTGTAAAGTTAGTAAACGTATTTAATGAAATTAAGCAGATGTCCGAAGGTACAAAATCGCATGGCGTGTCTCATTATAGAGGTACATTTGTACAACTCGAACTTTTGTACTTTTCGAACTCAATATCGGCGAAATACGGCGATGTGATAAGGGTGGTAATTCCATATCCGGATTCACTCTTCAAACACCTGTGGTTATAGTGTTGTTTTATGCAAATTTGTACACGCTGTAGTTGTGAATGAAAACATCCAGACAGGTGTGATTCAGGTTTACACACCATTAATGCGTGACCAAAATAACCCGTTTTATTTATGGAAAATGAACGGCTAAATCTGAGGTTCCATTGGTTTTTCTTCAATTAATTATACACCAAACATATACATTATAATAAATGTGAAATGTAAAATAGGATAAAACGAGTCGTTAACAATGACCTAGATACAATATGTATACAACAGAACTTTATCTTGGAGGGTTCAGTAGGCTGTCCATAATAACATAGGATAATAGAGTGGAACAACTCCAAACCGGGCACCCAAAATGTAATATGTGATATACATCGGTGTCAGTTCTTGATTGCTGCAAAGTACAGACACACATGTATGTTAGCGTTCATATATATGTAAGCCTAAGTGAATTATTCACACAGCTTCTTGGTACAGTCATATTTAATAATGCAAATGATTTATCAAATTATCTCCCCAGTTTATCATAGTCTATGGTAATAATTATATAGTAGTATAATACTAATATAACAGAGTTTGGTATAAGTCATTTGCGATCCATTAAGCGAATAAACAAATATCGAATATGCGATACATCATTTGAGAACCAGTCAGAAAAAAACAGGTTAACATGTAATACGGTTCGACAAAACCGGGTTGGCTTCATTTATGACCACTCTGGTTAAACACTGAACAGGCTGATCTAGGTCTACATTGGTCGCATAGACAATAAGCCCAGTTACTTCAGTATAATTTAACTGTAGATGCATGTATGTACCCATTTCTAAAATCATATTCGACTGCAAGTAATTTGAAATAAATAAACGTTATCGAATTAGCAAAACAACGGAGAATAAAACAGAAAACAATATTATTACATTAAATGTAACATTGAATACCGATTAGTTCGAACCCTACTAACAAATTGGGTAAATACGAAACCGTTAAATCGTATGAACATTCTACACCAATAAGATAAAATCAGAGAAAATTTCCGCCGGAAAATTGGAAGAGGGTGGATATTGGGGTAACTGGACGAAAGAGTCGGACATTTGGTGTGTACATGCGGTTGGCAGGACGTGTGTATATACTATGACACACAGCTTTATATTTATTCCCTAAAAGAAGATATGTCATAAACTATAGTAGATATATCCCATAATATTATATAATATTGTACTAAATAAATAAGATATTTTAACTAAATTTAATTTATATAAGATATCTACTAAATTGTAATATATATATTGTAAACTATTGGATATAAATTATTAACCATACGAGCTATATTATAAAGTTTATACTATAGCTTATATAGAATTACTAATGTATATAATAGAATTATCTACTAAACGTAAGTATATATCTTATATAATGAAGAAGATATAGTAATAGTAATTAAAATATAATTGGATTACTAATCGCACTGCTGTTATAATGAGATGAGTATAACCGGATTAAAAAAAAGCCGAAGACGTACCTGAACGTCAAATCAGGGATATCGGGATTCCAGTAAAGATGAACCACGTCGTTAAATTACCATTCGCATGCGCTTAGCCTGCCGCCTGCACACCATTATGGTTTCAGCAAACCGTTTGGTTTAGGATACATGTAGGTGAGTGTAGAGACGTATTAGATACATGTATGTACTTGGCATAAATGAAATTAGCCTGTTTTATTGTGATTCGAATATTACTGTTTATGCCAAATTTACTATTTTATATACACCAAATCTACCAAATAATTACAAGTTACGTATCTATATAACGAACGAATGGCGAACAGTTCAGACCCTGATCAGAATGTGAGATGAGCAGTCGCACATATCATAAGCCCCATTCCTCCAGTCATGCCCACATATACCAGATACATTAAATATCATATATTTAAATTGAGGTAAACATATATTGGGTCACGTCAATACAAAATACATATTTAGGGGTACCTGGGCCACGCGGGGTATTGCGTAAGCCTCGCTTTCTGACAAATTTAGTTGCTTAGTAGCTTGCTGAACGGACAAACAACAGGTCGGTAATTAATTTGCTATAACTATTACTTAAGGCTAACAAGAGTTGTCAGAAGACAACGAAGTACGCCTGATGGAGGTATAGTTTAAACGAATATCAAGAAGCTGTATGAAATGAAACTGACAATATATAACAAATTTTTCCCAATGTTACGTCTGTGCAAGCACTAAGATTGTGACCTTCACCTTGGGGTTTCCAGGGACATGGTGGTCGTGGATTTGGCACAACAAGATATAGAACCATTAGAGGAAGGCATGTGTGAAATATCAAGAAGTGGCGTGAAAGAAAACAGAAATTATAACAAAGTTTGTGAAAGCACTACGATTGTGACCCTGACCATGGGGTTAGCGGGGGTCGGAGGGTCGTGAATTTGGCGCAGCATGATAGGGAACTGTTAGAGGAAGGCATATAGGACATATCAAGAAGTTGCGTGAAAGGAAACAGAACTGATAACAAATTAACCCCAATGTCAAGTTTTCTGATATTTTGACGGACGGACGGACGGACGGACGGACTATGAAACCTAGGGTATGGTTTAAGCACTCCTTCCTTCGGAAGGCGTGTTAATAAGAATATAATATTAATAATAATAATGCATCTGTAGTAGATATATATATTATATATATTTACCATTCAGACATTATAACACAGGGTCAGCGCTTTCTTAGCATATATCCGTATTTCTTCCCTATATAACGTATTACCTGGAGGGTGCATAGCTTTGTTTAGTCCCTTTGTGTCTGTGTTTTCTAAGTGGTCAGCGGAATTCCTCTAAATGTAATAATGTATCGCATATATAAGTTACATCCCAACGTTGGTCAGCTAATAGCTCGTCAGCGCTAATTTATGCAGATTAGACCCACACCTCGATAACCTAATAGCTATTATTGATCGTGTACGTGTGCTACGAAACTACAGTATATATGCACTACGAACATACATATGTAAAGTATATGTGGTTGGTGTTTAATGTTATTCTCATCACAAATGCAGGTTTTTTAATGTATGCTGCTTGCTCGTTTAGGAGCATATTTTCATGAGTGGGTTTACTACACACTGTACTACTGACCAAACTACATGATTTGAACAAGAGTCAACATAGACAAGTGGTTACAGCTTGGTAGAAAGGGACAACTTGACCTATCGTACCAGACAGATATTATAATGTAATCAAAAGTATGTAATAAACAGAATAACCAACAGCGTTTGGGTACAGAATATATTTCACTCGATTGCGATGCCACCTATTTCTGCTGGCCAGCTCGTGCTGCGTAACTACACACGGAAATACCACAACGTTATATCTTCCATTTATAAACTGAATATGTTTAAACTTACCAGTCATTTCGTCGTCGACTAAGACTTGCGGTGGTTGGAAGGTATCTCCATTGTACGATTCCGCTGGTGGACGGTGAAGCGTAACCGATGAGGCTGCAGCCTTCTTAATCCATGTTGAACTTTGTTCTTCGAAACATAATTCGTTGTGTCTTCTGAGAGTGGTATACGCTACAGTCTGTTGACAGTGTCCACAAAAGTGATATCGGGGACCCTCTTCTTCCGCCAAGGTTTTTTCCATAGTTGTATTCATAATAAGTAACAAACAAATCTCATTAACGTTGTAAATGAAGTTTGGCGAACAAAATAGTTATTGTTATGTTATTATAACGTTCCCGTGTTAATTATAGCATACACGTGACGTGTCTAAAGTGAAGCGTCAATGTATTCTGAATAACTCTAATAAAACGTTAAGAACATAGACTGGTGTACATTGAAATGGTACAAAATGAGTTGGAATACATTTATATTGCTTTTGGATTGTGCAACATTGCATAACCAGCTGTGATATATCGACACAGTGTATGATCCTCTTTGATGATAATAGAAACAACATTAATAAAATACATAAATGTATGCCAAAAGGAATCGAATAGATGTTAATAGCAACGCAATGAAGTTGTAAACGATTCAATGAACAAGAATGTCTTTAACCGGATGTGCTACATTAGCCTGTTACGTCTAATCGTGAAGTGTGGTTAGTTATGTTTGAAAAACTTTGTTATATATTTATTTCGATTGCTACCCCATAACTAGTGAAGCCGAAAGCTACAACATGTGGACTTTACGTTAATAATTGTACTAAAGTATGCATACGTACAATGTGGTGCAGATAGATATCACTAAAATACTTTTTGCTTTTATCATATCGCAGATAATTGTCACTGTTTTCATATACAATGAATTACCACTTTTGAAATCAACGTTTCGGACCCATGTGGCATGGTGGCTATACCGTTCTCGCATAGTCTGAACATTTACCGACACAGCATTATTTCGGCATTCAGAACCATGTCAAATGCAATTTACAGCGCGAAAAAATCCACCCGGTCGAAAGACAATACATGTGCATATAAACCTTCTATCAGCTCTATCAGTTCAGTATTGTTCACAGCATAAACATGTGTGCATTCCGATACATATAAACGAATCAGAAAACACTTTCGCTGACTGAGGGGTGAAAAGTGCAGATCCTGATCAGACCGAGTGTATGCGTAGGATGACCCGGTCTATAGTAGACTATTTAGTTGTAAACAATGCGGTTTACTATTAAGTTACATCGTGTTCTACTCTGGCGAGAAACGAATTTGAGTCCGGTTGTATGGAATAAGCAGCAGATACGCAAGTTCCTGTGATTTATGTAACGATGCGAGTCTCATCAAAGTGCGTGTATTTGCATTATTGCCTGACACTACACTGCTTATAAAAACGTTAATGTAAGATTCCAAGCCACTCAGGACTTGATGCCAATTTCAGAACAATGCTTATGATTCATCAAAACAGGCTTATATATGTACATACATGTACTTGTAATGTCACTGTGACTAAAAACATGGGTCTTACTTCCTTTGTAACCACATTCGACAGCCACCAGTCTTGCATCCGTGCTGTCTGACCAAAGTGTATTTTTCCCGTGACAGGAACAATGCAGCAAAGTCGCCAAATGTAGAGAATCACTGCTAGTCTGCTAAACCTAAAAATGATTTTCGTACTACTGAGATATTTTAGATAAATGACCATGATGCCAGAAAGCGAAATTCATTCTTATCTGAAAACGTTGTAAACCTTCAACGCTATTTTGAATACTCATTTTCTATATTTAGGGCCACGCCGAGAATCGGCAGTGCCCTATATGGTCGCCATGTCCGTCTTTCCGTCCGTTCGCCCTGTCCGTCAGTCCGTCTGTCCGTTTTTTGAAAATGTGTGTGAGAGTTTCTCAAATTAGCTATTATTTCTGTTTGCCTTCCGTTTATATCTTCATATTGCACAAATGCATTACTTAGTAACTATACGTCCTTCCACATTAATACAATGACCTTCGCTACTGATCGTACGTCCATCCGTCTGTCTGTTTATTTATCTGGAAGTATTTGTCTGAGTTTCTCAAATCAGCTATAATTACTGTTTGCCTTCAGCTAATATCTTCATATTGCACATATGCATTACTTAATACGATAACATCCTTCCACATTAATACAATTACCCTTGTTACTGTTCGTACGTCCGTCCGTCCTTCTGTATATTTATTTATTTGTAAGTTTGTGTAAGAGTTTCTCAAATCACCTATAATTTATGTTTACCTTCAGCTAATATATTCATATTACACACATGCATTAGTTAGTAACGACATATCCTTCCACATTAATACATTGACCCTCGCTACTGATCGTACATTGTCCGTCTGTCTGTTTATTTATTTGAAAGTTTTTGTAAGAGCTTCTCAAATCACCTATAATGTATGTTGCCTTCAGTTAACATCTTCATACTGCACATATGTATTACCTAGTAACGATACATCCTTTCATATTAATACAATTACCCTCGCTACTGATTGTACGTCCATCCGTCTGTCTGTTTATTTATTTTATCATTTGTAAGAGTTTCTCAAATGACCTATAATTTCTGTTTGCTTTACTAATCGTACATTCGTCCGTCTGTCTGTTTATTTTTTTGAAAGTTTTTGTAAGACTTTCTCAAATATGTGCGTCGACAGACCAAATTGTCGAGTTGAGGATAGATAATTCAACCGTGGCAAAATCATACTAAAATGGGTGCGTCCATTCTTCATAGTGCGCACCAGAAATGCATAATACAATGTGAAAACATTCGTGGGAGAAGCGCAGTATTCGTGCCAAACAATTATACCATAACAAGTACATGTCAGCCTTACCATAAGTCGTAATTAACATATTGGATTTGTGGAAGTGTTTAAATATAGTTGTGGTTAATATATCTTGCAGTGGGGGAACAGTTTTGACTCGTCAAGAGGTTATTCCACACTCCGTGGAAAGAGAAAAAACAAGAACTTAATGAACCATTATGTGTAAAAATATGTTCTACGCACACGGCAAACAACTGGTTTTACGATAGCGCCGGGACAAATAAACAACACGTATAACAATATACAATTTTTGTATTTTATCTGTCTACCGTTGTTTGCAAAACAGAGCAATAAATAGGTGTGCATGCTACGGGATGTATGCGTATTTATCAGAATACACGCTTCTAATGAACTGAACGGCAAAACCCGTAACATACCAAGTAAAATATATATCTCGTATGTACATGGTTGTAGTTATTATGATTTATATGCGTACGTGAATATGTATGTACTCTCGATGAGCTGGAATAAATAAATATCTGGCATTAACAGGTCTGATATGTAACGGAGGTGGGGGAAGGGGAGTCATTCCATTAATAGCATTGTTTGACAATCATCCAACCAAGCGGCGTTCGGAACATTTCAACACATACATGTACACTACTTAAGGTCAAGTGTTATTTTCGTTAATGTTTATGCGAAGTTACGGTGAAGTTATTAAGTTATCAATTGTTATTGATGGATTACAAATGTATATTCTGAAACGATTGAACAACGCAACAAGGAGGTAATCATGATATTTATTCACCAATTACATAATTTGGCAAAACATATTATTATGAGGATAAAAATCAATTAATTATATATCCAAATAACCCGGAAAATACATCATTATATAAATACCTCTCTACGGATGCCGTTAGAAAATCGTACGACAGCCCTAAAGTCACTGGATGGCCGCCGTACGGTATTTAGAACATCGTACGGCCACCTCGTACGATGTTCTAAATAGCACACGGCGGCTGTCGTACGATTTACCAGGCACCCAAGACAGGGTCATAACCGCGGGTCACCTCATGGCCATCGCAAGGTCACCTCACGGCCAGCCCGTACAGTGATCATGCGATGCTACATGCGGCGGGCTTGCGGGGCTTACGGCAGCCGCAAACACGCCGTACATTGCTAACCACATACACCCTCATACCATCAAATGCCTCGGAGGGCGCGAACTGCTTGGCTGCGGCCATCTAATTACCTTTAATAAGAGCAGTGCTAGTAAATCTAAACTGATTTTGAACAAAATATTCAGTCGAAACCATCGCTTAATCTGGAACGAAATCGATGATCTTATGGGGAAAAACAGCGATCTGAGACTGGATGTGAAAGAAATAATACAGAATAAGCTATGCATGATGCACATTCGTGCAGTCTGACCAGTGCAGTGCAGTCTGACCAGTGTTTGCAGTATTCGTAATTCGATCAGCACACATTCGGGAATCAATCAGCGGTCAGTTTCCACAACGGATGTATAACCCCATTATTAATTACTGCAGCCACGCATTAAACAGCGGGCTTCACCACTGGCGGCCGGTGTTTCAAACAACGTAGATAGCAATAAAACTGGCATGTTTAGCCCACAGTGGCCACCAAATTACGTATTCACAAGAATTACTACGTTGTTCATATTGAACAACTTCGAATCATACTTCGAACATAATACATGTACCTGTACCGGACTAAACATTTTTGGAAAGCTAACGTTTCACAATTGGCAAACTCCTAGATTTATAAACCACTATAATTCAGTGGGCAGAGTGGTTATAACACCGTTAGTAGTGGACTAAACTGGCACTGTATGGGTAAGGTTGATTTTGCGTCAGTTATGTGATAGGTCTTCCACGTTAGATCTGACATGTCCCAATAGATATTAGCTCAAAGCAAACAGAAATCATAGGTGATTTGAGAAACTCTTACAAATGATAAAACAAATAAACAGACAGACGGATGGACGTACAATCAGTAGCGAGGGTAATTGTATTAATATGAAAGGATGTATCGTTACTAGGTAATACATATGTGCAGTATGAAGATGTTAACTGAAGGCCACATACATTACAGGTGATTTGAGAAGCTCTTACAAAAACTTTCAAATAAATAAACAGACAGACGGACAATGTACGATCAGTAGCGAGGGTAATTGTATTAATGTGAAAGGATATATCGTTACTAAGTAATGCATGTATGTAATATGAATATATTAGCTGAAGGTAAACAGAAATTATAGGAGATTTCAGAAACTCTTACACAAACTTACAAATAAATAAACAGACAGAAGGACCGACGGACGTACTTACAGTAGCGAGGGTAATTGTATTAATGTGGAAGGATGTATCGTACTAAGTAATGCATATGTGCAATATGAAGAGATTAGCTGAAGAAGAACAGGAATTATAGCTGATTTGAGAAACTCAGACAAATACTTCCAGATAAATAAACAGACAGACGGATGGACGAACGATCCGTAGCTAAGTAATGCATTTGTGCAATATGAAGATATAAGCTGAAGGCAAACAGACATTATAGCTAATTTTAGAAACTCTTACACACATTTTCCAAAAACGGACAGACGGACGGACGGACAGGGCGAACGGACGGACGGATGGACAGACGGACATGGCGATCATATAGGGCACTGCCGATTCTCGGCGTGGCCCTAAATATAGAAAATGAGTATTCAAAATAGCGTTGAAGGTTTACAACGTTTTCAGATATGAATGGATTTCGCTTTCTGGCATCATGGTCATTTATCTAAAATATCTCAGTAGTACAAAAATCATTTTTATGATTAGCAGATTAGCAGTGATTCTCTACATTTGGCGACTTTGCTGCATTGTTCCTGTCACGGGAAAAATATACTTTGGTCAGACAGCACGGATGCAAGACTGGTGGCTGTCTAATGTGGTTACAGAGGAAGTAAGACCCATTTTTCTAGTCACAATCACATTACAAGTACATGTATGTACATATATAAGCCTGTTTGATGAATCATAAGCATTGTTCTGAAATTGGCATCGAGTCCTGAGTGGCTTGAAATCTTACAATAACGTTTTTATAAGCAGTGTAGTGCCAGGTAATAATGCAAATACACGCACTTTGATGAGACTCGCATCGTTACATAAATCACAGGAACTGGCGTATCTGCTGCTTATTCCATACAACCGGACTCAAATTCGTTTCTCGCCAGAGTAGATCACGATGTAACTTAATAGTAAACCGCCTTGTTTACAACTAAATAGTCTAATATAGACCCAAGTCATCCTAGGCATACACTCGGTCTGATTAGGATCTGCAATTTTCACCCCTCAGTCAGCGAAAGTGTTTTCTGATGCGTTTATATGTAACGGGATGCACACATGTTTATGCTGTGAACAATACTGAACTAATAGAGCTGATAGGAGGTTTATATGCACATGTATTGTCTTTCAACCGGGTGGATTTTTTCGCATGTAAATTGCGTTTGGCATGGTTCTGAATGCCGAAATAATGCTGTGTCGGTAAATGTTCAGACTATGCGAGAACCGTATAGCCACCATGCCACATGGGTACGAAACGTGTGATTTCAAAAGTGGTAATACATTGTATATGAAAACAGTGACAAGTATCTGCAATATGATAAAAGCAAAAAGTATGTTAGTGATATCTATCTGCACCACATTGTACGTAGGCATAATATATTACAATTCTTAACGTAAAGTTCACATGTTGTAGCTTTCGGCTTCACTAGTTATGGGGAAGCAATCGAAGTAAATTATAACAAAGTTTTTCAAACATAACTAAACCACACTTCACGATTAGACGTAACAGGCTAAAGTAGCACATCCGGTTAAAGACATTAATGTTCATTGAATCGTTTACAACTTTATTGCGTTGCTATTAGCATCTATTCGATTCCTTTAGGCATACATTTATGTGTTTTATTAATGTTGTTTCCATTAGCATCAAAGAGGATCATACACTGTGTCGATATATCACAGCTGGTTATGCAATGTTGCACACTCCAAAAGCAATATAAATGTATTCCAACTCATTTTGTACCATTTCAATGTACACCAGTCTATGTTCTTAACGTTTTATTACAGTTATTCAGAATACATTGACGCTTCACTTTAGACATGTCACGTGTATGCTATATGATTAACACGGGAACGTTATAATAACATAACAAAATAAAACACAGTAGCTCGTCTGAATAAAAGTACTGAAATTACTGAGCTGCCAGCCCAACTGAAATGGGTGGGAAACAGTGTTTTAGTATATTCTCTTTTAAATATTTGATATAGACTAATTGTTGTAAATGGTATTATGGGAAACTGTATAACACTCGACATATTTTGTATGTGGAGAGGGGAAGGAGCTGTATAGAAACAGGAAAATCCAGTAAGGCTTAGCATTTGTTTGTTATGCATTACATACACATCCGCATGAGCTCTGATATTTTTATTAATTTTCGACATCATTTAAGGAAAACATGACTGATTTTCAAAATCAATATCGGCGAAATACGGCGATGCGATAAGGGTGGTAATATCCGGGCTCAATTATTATAAGTGAATGTGTACGCTATTACCACTCATTCGAAACATGCCGACGCGACGATTCAATGAGTGAACCATCTAGACGACCCTGTTCAAATGAGTGGTAACAGTATATTTTTATCAATTTTCGACATCACTTAAGGAAAATATGACCGATTTTCGAAATTAATATTCCGGAATTGATTCACTCGTCAAACACCTGTGGTTATAGTGTTGTTGTTTTTTTACAAATTTGTACACGCCATAGTTGTGAAAGAAAAAATCCAGACAGGTGTATTTCAGGTTTACACACCATTAATGCGCGACCAAAATAACCCGTTTTATTTGTGGAAAATGAACGGCTAAATCTGAGGTTCCAGTGATTTTTCTTCAATTAATTATGTAGCAAAGATATACATTCTAATAAATGTGATATCTGACTGTATTTTGAAAACTGGTTACATAAAATGCGAGAGGCTCGCAGCTAAAAATGTATGACAACGATACTTAACCACATGATGTTAGTATGCAACTAGCTGAAAAAAACATGTCAATGTTATAAATAAAAACTCATACACGGTGAATATAGATTGATACGCATGTGCAGCATATACATGTCACTGATCGTTCAACCATAAACTAATTCCCGCTGAAGATCACGTATTCCTATTATAAACATGTTGTCAGTTCTCCAAGAAATAAATGATGTATCTTGGCGCAGTGGTCTAATTTCCTGTGACATGGGTCTGTAACTATGTTCACGCTTATTGCGCCACGGGAAGTAGATTAATACTAAATAGAGTGATACTCTTGGGTAACGTATGATTAATGAACTGATAAATGCACGATGTTGGCTAATAGACAATCGCATTTGTGTGGGCCATGTTTTTGCAAAGCCGACATCTTGCTGACCTCTACAGAATCTGCAGACAGACGGTTGTAACTAATTACGAGATCATAAGCTCATTATTTCAGAGCTCATATATGTTCACATCACAACTAAATTCGTTTACCTTGCATTACTATATACGTACAGTATACATTTTAATGTCACTCACCACTCCAGGGAATTTTCTTCTCATTACCATTATATTTTCGGATTATTTGAGCTATAACAATGCACATGTTTAATGCATTTCACCGATATCTAGCACATATATGAGACACGCCATGCAATTTTGCACCTTCGGACATCTGCGTAATTTGATGAAATACGTTTACAAAATTTACGATATTTTCCGTAAATGGCGTCAACAGTTGACAACATTTTCAGGGTACAAACGGAATATACTTCCGCATGTACCCTTGGTCAACTTTTGACTTTATTTATGAAATATATTGTAAAGTTAGTAAACGTATTTAATGAAATTAAGCAGATGTCCGAAGGTACAAAATCGCATGGCGTGTCTCATTATAGAGGTACATTTGTACATAGTGTTGAAAGAGTTAATCCTTATGGTAAAACATATATCATTGTTCAAGTGTTTAACAAATGTTTAACAACACAGAAGAACCATATCCTGTGGAGAATAGTCCAATGTACTGCCAAAACATGTTTATGGACAGAAATAAGATAACATTTAGAAAAGATTGCAGACAACATAAATAGTTTCCCATTTTGTTAGTGTTGTTGCTGTATCTTACCATTCCACTATTTTCCAACATTTTATAACATCAACTGTATCATATGCAACGATTTTGACCCGAGAAAAACAATGTGTGAATCTAAAATATTGATAAATGTGTTTGCGCAACATTGTTCTTAGAATTAGACGAGTTTGTTTCTCAATATTCTCAAACAAAACATGCAATTCAAGAAATCGCTCTATCTCTTAATGGTCTTCAGTAATGAGTTTTATTACCCCATGGGGATACTTTAAATCTGACCACGTCACGTTGACGGGGATTTATTATAGAGTCATGCTGAGTTTCTTATGTTTTCAGTTCACTGTTTTGTTTTATTTTATGCGGTTTTAAAACCACGCATCCATGCCGTCTGATCTGGGTCTCAACTGTTCGCCATTCCATCAAAGAACAATAATTATTAATCCAACGAACAATTATTTTACTATCACGTTTCAACAGTACATTTGCTAATCAGAATCTACACTGGTCATGTATGAAATACACGCGGCTTTGTCAGAACGCAGCCCAAAGTATAGAGCTCGGCAAAAACAATTTGTAAGTCCTTATATATGTTTGGGTAAATAAGATACCGAACTCCTTCAAGAGACATTAAAGGTACATGCCCACTCAGTAGGCACAACATGTTATGTATATCAGAGACATCTGCGGAGACATTTTCTGGCAAAATAAACATTCATTCACCATTACCCCACGTATTGATTGGCATTATTATACATTTTATATCAGACGTAACTTTGCACACTGATATCAGGGGCGATAACCGTGTTTCCTTAAAATGGTAACGGATATTACTATTTATACTCTGTATTTATTTTTTTATGTGCAATTATCATTCTTTATAATCTGTCGAAACTATTATATTTCAGGTGACGCATTTAATAGTATAAATAATTAAAAAATATCATGCCTCATTTGCATATGAAAATGGCCTGACACCAACGCACGTCACTATTAGTAAAATAAATATTACTAAATGATTATACCGTATAGAGGCGACTAGTAATATTTAGAACTAGTGGAATAGTGACACAATTATACACTTATTTAATTCCTATAAAGAACAGTGTGTGCCTACTGAGTGGGCATGTACCTTTAACGTTATAGGAATTCGATGACAGATTAATATACATTGTATTGCTAATAACCTTTGCAGAAAAAAATCCATTATATCGGGTGATATTTACACAGAATCGGATTGGAAGCGTTTTCTTCCCGAGTCCGCCTCATTGTATCAAATGAGATTTAGTGAAGAATACACACTATCGTATTGTTTTCGTATTTTACAACAATAAGCAACATCGGATTGTAAGCGCTATTGTCAAACGATACGCAGCATCGGATTCCCTAACAATACGGCATATCCGGATTGATGTCGTATGGGTTCTGGAAATACGGATACGCGTATCGACTCGTATAGTTTCTCACATACGGATTTTGGTATAGACACGTATTGTGACTATATGTGCCGTGATGGGATATAACCCCGTGCAAGAAAGTTATTACTGTGGTGGTGAATATCACTGTCAAGGGTACTCAATTGGAGCAGAAGGTATTTTATTACGATCTGAAATAGTTTAATATATCGCATTAAATGCAGGAAGGCGCCGAAACTCGTCAAATATTGGAACAAGGAAATAGAATAGACAACGCGAGGAGATATATAACGGTCACTAAATGGATAGGGGCGTATGTAATTATCATGGTCATGCTGCTATCAGTTCCGGTATAATTATTTCGTCGTTAGCTCGCGAACATCGAAGTTAAAGTCGGGAATCCAACGGCCTGCGTGTTCGCAAAGTGTTACGATCTGATGGACGGCGTTTATTTAACAGTATGCAAACTGGATCTTTCATCAACGGGACGGCCTCCATCCAAGGTATACCTCTGAACCTGAAGCAGTGGTTAACACTCAAACAGATACTCAACACCGTAGATACTGTTATTGACGAAACTAAATAAATTAAATGAATGCACTAATAGTTGGGGAGCCTTGTACCCCAAAGTGTGAACCGATTCCACAACGCCCGTCGCCACTTGGACCTGCTCACATCCTTCAGATCCTGATATCGGTCAAAATCGTTACAGACAGACTTGAACTCGCCATCCGAAATTTCATTGTCTTGAATGGCTTTGCTGATGATGGCGTCAATGCTATTTTTGTTTGCCCGAGCAAGGACAGCGACGTGGTCATACATTTTGCTCCGTACTTCTACCAACCTGCTAGTCATACAAAGCAACCCAGCCCCGGCGGCCACTGCGCCTAAGGCCACAGCAATTGGCGCGGCGACAACGGTCGATACTAGAGAGGCACTACCTACCCCACTAAGTATTGAAGTTGAGGCGAGTGCGGTGTTGATTCCGTCAACCGCATTTACAGTCCGCCGATGCTTTTTGGCGAGGCTAGTACGGGTGGATCCGTCATGTAGGATAAGAGACTGGATCTCAACAATTCTCTTCAATCGGAACGCAATCGGATCCGCTGGGACGTCCTGGTCCGTCGTTGGTAAACTAGGATATAGCTTCATAAATCAAGCTCGATTAATAATGTCACAACAGCTCGCTATGTCGAAACGTTAATTGATGTGGCGTCGAATATTGCGAATCCCGACATTTGCCCTTTATGTTTGGTAAGGCAATTTTTCTGTTCTACCCCGTTCAACGCCACGTTCACACGAACTTCGCCCGTAGCAGCATGTCCCTTAAAGTTCAATGCACCTACCGAAATTAGAAAAACCGTGACGGACGCCGTCATGGTGTATCCCCTATGTCTGTGGCTCGCGTCGGTGACAATTGAGTACTCGTAGTCTCCCCCGCGAAGTGAGCCCCGCTCCTCGGCCCAATTTGTAATGACCGTCTTTCGAAGTTCTACCTGCGATAGTTTCAGAGGTGTGACCCCTTATGTCCCTGCTGTTCATGTGCGCAAGTGACGCGCCTTCCACTAGCATTTTCATTTCAGGTTCAGTGATGGAAACGCCGTTGTCAGCTTCACCGACGTCGCGACAGGAACCAAGGCCCTATATACTCGTACTACGTATATTCCAGGACGACATAAATCGGGTACTCGTTTTCCAATGATCGTCCGCTATCGACCCGGATGATTATCTCCAATTCACAGATGTGCCCCGACTCTAAGTGTTTACATTTAGCGTAGGGGAAGTCTATGGTTACGGTTTCCTCAAAGAATGCATCGCCCGTATGTACGATCTTGAGAAGGGAGCTGGGTGCGCCATCGCACGTGTTATTTGTCGTGTTCAACTACTTCTGGTGCAAATGGAGGGATTTAGTAATGGCGAAACAATCCGGACTGTCTCCATTATACGAACCAGGCCCGAGCCAACTATGATTGTCGGAGTACACTTTTCTGAGGCCGAGCATTGTAGCCAAACCGGCACTCAAGCTTACTCTGTCGCGCTTTGCCGTCAGGGTCGCCAGCCTATTAGCTTTATAAATTTCGGTACTCGCAAAGGTTTGTAGGCATCTAAAGCTCCACAGCCCAAATGGTAGGTGTACCCCGTTAACTTCAGCGTCCCGCTTAGATCCGAGGTCCTCCCCTTCATCTACATTGTACCAGCCGACCGCATAAGTGGTCGATCTGAGGCCAACGCGGTGGTCACCGTTCCTGTCATCGATCGGTTGCAGAAGCGCTTGGGGGCCTCTTTGAACATTTGTTAACGTGGCAAACACACTAGTATGAATTTCAAGGCGTTTGGCTTCAATTCTGATGCGAAGTACCAGGTGGGTGGGGTCTACTCCGCCAATGTGGGCGAAGTCCAGCTAATACACCCCAGCGTCCAATTTCGCAGCTCCGCAGCCGGAACTACAGGCTTTCAAACCGAATTCCCAATTGTGTTTAAAGGTACCGGCGTCCCAATGTTCAGACCGACGATGTCGTAAATGGGTGAAAAGCGACGCCGATGCGGTTTTGGCAGAAACAGCTAAACTTAGCCGTGTGGTGCGCGACGGCCGGGTGCGGGGTCTCGTTTACCGAACATATGGCGGTGGAGGACCCATTCCCGCGGGCGTTTTGCAACTTCAACGTGTACTTCACCACGATGCGGATTCTGGCAGAAATGAAGGTTGTCCAACCGCAGGACAATACCTTGAACCCCGTATCCAATACCTACGACCGTAGGACGTATGAAAGAGTCTGCGGCCAATTTAGAGTATAAATGGATACCGACTGGCGGCAGAAAACAATTATTAACAACGACGGTCTAGGAGATGTTTACATACGGGGCCAAGTGTCTTGGAAGCAGACAGACTGTAGGCATTATAATTCAAACAGGCACATCCCGGCCCAGATAGTCGGAAATTTAGATCTCACAAAAATGACCTTAGGCCGGGAAGTCTCGGGCGGACGGCATGGTAGAGTATCTTCTTGTCATTGGCTTCCACCTAAACAGGCCCACATTGATTTCATTCAGCAGGACACTACGGTGGAAGTGGCTTGGAACATCTTTGTTCGACAGGCACAGTGTTCGACGCCCAGAAACAGTTTGTGGCGAACATGGTGGGAACCATCTCATCTCCAGTTGACCTCCTGTGGCAATCAAGCGATACCAAGACGTCTTAAAGTATGCGGGCACACCAGTGGACTATGTCTTCAGCCACGACCTGTACATGGCGCCAAGTGACATGATCTTGCGAGTTGGCAAGCAATCCTTATATTGGCACGTGGGCCATGATATGCGTCTTATGCGCTAATTGTGCATATAAACTCTCGTATCCATATTCTGGCAGTCGGACATTCAGCCACACTTGTGACCATATCAGGACGCACGCACTGGGAATTTATGGTACTAAGTACATATGTTTGTTGTTTACTTTCAATGCAGAAAATAACGTCTGACTCATGCCAAGACCGGCAATTCACCGTATTATTATTGTAACCTCGTTAATACTGCCATATTTCGTTTACCTGTGTTATTTGGTCCTTCTTCGACCAAATGTTTGGTCGATAATAGCCGTATGGCGTGTATCTGCGGTTGTAGATTATTTCCCTTGATTAAATCATTACATGAGTCATTACACATTCATATTTTCGTGTAAATAATAATGATAACAGGATTCGCATGTGGGAGCATTTCGTGAGTATTGTAATGGCATATAATTATCATGTGTTTGGTGCATGTCACTCTGACTAAATTTAACTATGCATTGTATATTTCGATATAGTCGCATGTACAATACGTAAGAATATTGCCAAGTTTAACATGTAAATAATTGTAATGTGAACTTTCCATATGATTTTCGTTCACTCTTTGCTGGACGGATGTAAGACTCCAATCAAAGTCGTCTGTACATTCATTTAATAACATGTGTACGTTCAAAGTAGTGGAAATGCTATTGCGACCAGGATAGACCAGACCAGACAGTAAGCTGTAATAAGGACATGGTATGGTGGTGTATGATGTATTTCAATCACTGTTGATTTAGGTCAGCCTGTGGAAGCATGCAGCCTGATCAGAGTATACAGTGTTTATCATTATTAATGTATACAGGGAGTCTGCACAGTAACATACCTGTCATATTTCTCTTTGACACATTAGCGCAGTTGGCCGCAGGCAGTCTGATAAGGGTCAGGCCGGGTCGAAATTAAATGATTGTTTACTACTGTTAAATAATTGTGAATGACACCGATATTTACATGTACCGCTACGCATATGTATTGTTTGTGTAAGCAAACGCTAGCTATCACAGTTGTTCATTAATGTGTTATATCGCCATGCAATCATAATAATAATTTCATGTGCACTACTGTGACTATTATGGAGACTATAACAAGTTACAATATGGTAATAACACTGTTTGTATTTTGTAGTCCCAGCCAGTGACGGCACATCAATTCGGTAACATAGCGTATGAGGTAGAGCCTGTACGGTGAACTACTTCGATTCTGGGGTCCACGACGCAAGTCCTTTAACCAGCGGGGACTCTGCTCCGTGTTGACCAGGGCGTGACTGAGCGAGGCCAATAATCCGGTGACGTCGTCCCGTCCAAGGACGAAATTAATGTTAAAGGACGACCACCCAATGAAATAATAATGTAACGACACCGTGCACCAAAATCGTGATAGTTTGACAAATAACTGAACGACGTCATAGAACTTTAACGTCAACATGACGGAATCATGAAGTAGTTATTGGATAATCTTAGTTCATATCTTGAATATTGTACGCTTAACTGTTCCAGAATCGTGACTGTGCCTATGTAGCTTTCAACCATCAACAGGACGTAGTCCATACTAACTTGAGCATTCATGTTGTGTAAAAACACATTTGTAAATATATTCCTTGTAACTGTATACCTTGTTGTATCTTTCTGCAACGTGCTTGGTGTTCCAACCCAGCAATAAACTTAGCTCAGTGTCAGACTGGCGTGACATCAATGCATATTTAAATATTTTATGATTGATATTATCGTATGGTAAGAATAATAAATCAGCTTGATTGACTTCATTCGTTGTAGATACATCAACAGTCGGTCTCAATATTTTCTTGGGTGTGGGTAAATAAATCTGCCATATAGCTTGTTTCTTTTAAGAAATAAAATGCTTCTTCTTACTTACATTTGCAGCCTTTTCTAATTTGTTAAGCTGTTAAGCCTTTCCAATATCACTGAGGGTTGTAATAAATCTTCTCAATGTTTATTATATTTACGCCTACAAAGATACAGAATTGGTGAATCCCATGTCGCCACAATATTAAGCCTATATTTGTTTAAGAATAAGAATGATGCAACAAATTACTATTACGGATTATGAAATTACAGAAGATAAATATGGAAAATCTATATTTTGACCCTTTCAAATTGTACGGCAATATGGCCACCACACCGTTTTAAAGATCGGATAGAAAATTAAAAGAAAAGGATCCACCTTACTACGTGATACCACTAGGATTGACACCGTGTTATAATAATAATAAAAACAAATATCATGTTTTTGAATTTTGTTACCGCTGATTATATATAATAATATAAGGCTTTAATGCCCTATATTTTGATGGTACTGCACTAAAATGCAAATCAAATTTACTTCCCATTTATACCTCTTAGCATATCTGATTTTATTTGTTCTCGGCGTCATTTTCTTTCTTCAGCAGACATTTCAAATTTTACAGGCTTTCTAACAGCAGCTTTCATTTGATCATATTTACCTATTTCTTCCAGTATTAATGTAAATTCTTCTTCAGATATATTACCATCCACCAAATTAAATATGTATGCTATTCTAATTGGTCAACTCCTACCTATACCTGAAGAAAATCATAAGAAGCTAGTATAACTTGGAGGATGATCCGTTTATTGAATTTACATTAACTAGTACTTGCTGTGAGTTATATTTTAGATTTTAGATTTAATACATTTCTGGCACCGATTACTACAATGATAAGAACATGTAAATAGTGTCAAATTAAAAATATAAATGATACAAATAAAAATAATGGAGACGGAGAGCAATCAACAGAATCATGAGGAAGAATTCCAGAACAAAACTAGGAGATTAAACACGGAACAAATAATCCAAAACGGTTTGAATCAGGAAAGAATGGTACTGTTGCACGTACAGCCAAACCAGAAAGTTTAGTTAAGGAAAAAGAACATATGGCACCTGACGAGTATAATGAAGAACCAGTCATAGTCACTGACCATAAAACAAATTCGCAATTCACATATTTATTTGCTGGAATATGTATAACTGCTGGTGCTTTTCTTGCGTTGAAATTGTTTTATCAATCACCTACAGTTAATGATATATAACCTACAGTTAAATATATGAAACCTAAAATGCCTACAGTTAATCCTCACTATATTGAATATATTTACATTTAAAAATATAATACAACAAATTGCGACAATGAGTACCGATGGTGAAATAATAGGAAATCTATATAATAACGATTTTAGACAATCTGTACCAAAGCTGCAACTGGATAGGTATAATACGGTAATGCTTATGCTCAATACGGGGCTTGCAATTTCCTCAAGAGATTTCTTGTTAAACGAGGTATAATTCCAGATAATATTTTAAAGTAATAAAAGGATTAAAACAAATGACGGGAATAGCTATGATGGTTGGTGGTCCATTGGTTAATGCATAACGTTTACAGGGTGTAATTTCTTATTTTGTTTATTTGATAATATTTCGGTCAATGAAGAACGTAAACGACATGGTAAAGCAGTGTGATATCAACAGAAAGATCAAGCCCAATTGACAGAAAAAGAACATAGATATTCGATTGGATTAATGAAGAATCGAGAAAGCAGAATCATGCTGCGAAGACGTTTGATTATTTAGATGAAGCTATAAGAGAATATTATATTGTATCATTATGGCGGGTCCAAAACAAAGATTGAAGACATTTGAGAGAGAGCCGAAATTAAGTGATTTGTATACACCTTCACAGAATCATAAGGAAAAGAAATTACATTTATAGTTGGTGGTATGACAGTTGTTGGGTGTATAGTGTATAGACTGGCTTAAAACGTATTGTTACGAATAGGCACATTTGCCTGTACTTCACTCCCAATGTGATTATACTTGTACAAATGCAAACGTGGCGTTTATACTACTGATTTTACTATTTATTGAGTAAATAATTATTATGTCAAGACTACATCAACAAAATAAAAATAAATAATAACACAATGTTTCATCATCAGTGGATACTATCAATCGTAAAACATATAAATATGAATTGACCATTGTTGATATTGCTAGCAAATACAAAAGCGGCAGAACCATTGACTTCTAATTATAAGTTATTGCAAGTAGATCATGGCATGGAATTTATGAAAGCTGTGATAAAACATATGGATAAACATAAATAAAAATAAGTATATGTAGAACATAAATTCATAGAAATCAAGCTATAGTAGAAATATTTAATAGAATATTAGCTGAGCGATTATTTGACTATCAATATGCAAATTGAAGGATGTTGGTCGAAATCCTTAGTTTATCTACTACTCCATACGTCAACAACGGACGAAATCGGAGGTTTTGCTGAATTAAGTGTCCACAGCTACACCCGAAACACCAGTCGGATGGATATATGACAACATGTTGCGTACCTAGGGTAGGAATTTAACCAAGGACCTCCATTATTTGTCCAATGCCTCCGGAATATTGAACTGCCGACCTCCATTATTTGTCCAATGCCACCAGACTGTCAATCCATCCCTATTGATTAACACTGTCACAACATTCTTTTCGGAGCCGGCTGTACTTGATCTACACCGACTGCAAACACCGCTAGAGATGTCTGTAGTGTTGAAAGGGTTAAGTAAATATCCCAAAATGTGTCTTTCAGGTGATGGTGGAAGTAATAACTATCGGAAGATCATCATCACCATCGTCGTAGCTGTCTTTATCATTGTAGTCCTGGGACCAGCGATCATCTGTTGCATCAAGAAACGATTGAAGGTATATACATGCATAGTGTACATAGATCATGGTATGTCCGCCTGTATAAGGATATACTCCCCGAAGTTGAGCTCGTAGGCGGACAGTCATGTTGTAAGTTTCTTATCCCACTCACATGCATGTACCAGGCCTGGTTTTCGTGTTAACATGTCATGTAACTGTGGCCAGTATAGTCCCTAACAATAATTTCTGCGAACAGCATGAACCCTGATCACCCAGACAAATCTTTTTAACAGACTAAATGAAGCCTTTCTTACATTGTATTGAAGCAATACAGACACAAATTTACACCATAGCTTACAAAGTACAAATACAATTTGCTTTTAAATGTCCTGAATAAATCCAATACAATCATGTTAATGTCACACTTCCAAACTGTCAATGATTTAGCCACTTTATTCACAATATTCACTTTTTCTGTTAATTTACTGAGTTCAATTTCAGAATTACTATTGAATCCATTTAATATATAGGACCATTTTTACACAATTAAAATTCACAAGAGAATACACTTTTATCATTGTAAACAACGTTTGGTTTGACTCTGACTCTACCTTAATACGTCAGACTTTTATATACAGGTGCCTTTAGAAGACTAGAACCTTTCGGACTAATGTACCTGAACATAAATATAGAAATGATACTACTATATGAATATCCAGTGGCTCATATAACGTTGAGATTACAGTGTTTCCGGAACTTTTCCTGGACATTATCAGCAGAACAAACGTGCATACGAGGGTGGGTTAAAAAGTAGTTTCACATAGTACATAACATTAAAAGTAGGGCTAACACTACACGTATCATTCCATATTCTGTTAGGGTTGTCTCTCGCGGGGTCACTCGCCGAATATGCGCGTTGGCACTGTGACGCAATATTCTTTGCTAAGCAACCTTAGGTGATACGGTCGACACATGCGGTCACGTGTGAGTGAATGTCATTTAAGTTACTGTAGCCGATACATTGTAGTGTATTTTTAAAATAATGGAATATCACTGTGTCTGTGTGGTTTATGTCTGAGGAATAGGCGGGATATGGTAGAACGTCCCAATCCAACGCGCGCAGGAATGACGTAACGAGTCGCGCGTTGTGGTACGACATGTCATTTTGCAATTTTGTAAATGTACGTATCCCACGTCCAGTTCTTTTACGCGCTTTCTGGAGAGCTGAAACTTTACAGCTTGGAATATACATGTTTTGTGATATTCGTTATTTATTGAATTACCGTTCTAATACCACTGAACTATAATTACACAATCAGAATCACACGCAAATCGTGTCAGAAGTTCATGTTTTTCCTAGTTACATAGTTATGCTTCTTCATTGACCCCAAAGAAAGATATGAAGGTATATTCTTCATTATGAAGATGCCATTGTGACGTCATAATCTGTATTGGCGTCGTAAACGTTGCGTTAATGCGAATAACGTTAATGAATGAATGTATCAACTATTATTCGAATTGGATGAGCTGTTAATATAAGATAATAGTGAAGTGACACTACTTATTGGCCCACCCTCTTAAACACAAGTAATACAATGTACATGAATGTTAAAGAATACATACAAAGCATACACATGTACATGTGAAATATACACACATGTCACAATGATAATGTCATAAGAAGCGTAACTGTGCCGAGTTTATGCACATGTCAGATTTCATTCATTGCATAAACGCAACATCATGCATTGAAGCATAAATGATTATCAAATATCGGAACATGTAACATTCGTAATACCCAGTTCACAAATGCAAATAAAGTGGGATAAATTATATATGTAACACATGTGTTGTTACTTTTTATCTGTAAGTGTTTCAGCACGTCCCTTAAAGTGCATGCCAATGTAATTTTCTGCAGGAGTGGGCTCATAGTCCACTCGATAATTAATTAATATTCCGTTGACGGTATTATAAAACACTAGTGACAAGCGCTCAGTTCGCGTTTCGGAATAACATTCTTACAGAGTTAATATGTGGTGTACGAGAGCGAACTTAAATAAAGACATACTGTACAGGCTGCATGCAATATATCATATACATACATAACAGGTATATAATATAGCTTGACCGCAATTTTCAAATTGCCATATCTCAAAAACTATTGCATGCCAATATTTATACTTTTTTTCAGTATCACGTTGTTATTATTTTGGGGCACGCATGATCAAACATATAAATGCGGAATTATATTGAATGCTGATTGATCAAAATGTGTCTGGCTATTTCTGTAAATAGTTTGTGTTTTTTATGAATGTTTGGAACCGACAAACACAGTTATGCATGCACTCCAAATTGCAGGTTTACACAAATATAAAACTGGCATCCAATACAGTACGTAGTATTGAACAAACTAAAAACATCAAATAGCTAACGTACCTTATTTTCTCAACTATTTTATTTTTGCTTATGCTGTCCACTGGTGTACTGCGGGGGGTAAAAATCGTCAGTTGTGTTTTGTAGCTGTACTTAGTTGATGTACCTATTAGAGTACGTTGACAATATTCACACGGGTCGAAGCATTATGCGCACTTCCAGGTGTACACTACACCATAGAAAATAGGTCGCATAACTGCGAGTTTAATAGCAAGCCTACGTTATATTCTCGCCAAGGTCAACACTTTTCTATTTACAATTAACTGTGTATGGTTTGTGTTCACTGACTTAACATTCGGGTGTTGCCGGATACACATAATTATTGAAGAACGACTCTTTCGTTTTCTATCTGCCTATTTACAATACTGTTTCTGGCACACTGTATGTGTTCATGGCTAATGTTGTACGTGTCATTGACAGCGAAATCATGTCATGACAAACCAGCCAAGTAACGTGATTCTTTCATTATTTTGATGCCTGTTGAAGCAGTGATCGCCTGGCATGGATAAGTTTGCGTTAATAACAATGAGTTTGTATTCGTTGGCAGTATGTTATCTGTTCTGTGGATATACTGTTCCAAAACATTCGCCGGATCTGAATCTATGCTTTGGTGAGAAACGTTATTTGGGTCGTGCACTAGTCTTCTAAATATGTCAGTAAGGTGTCATTTACTAATCCAAAAACAATATCGATAATTGTTTATGTTCACCCCAACTGTCAAGTCACTTCAAATTAATGGTTATATAGGCATATGTTTTGTCATTGACATAGATGCATGCTGAAGTATCTGACTTGGTAGTTCATGTACTTAACATTTTAATAGCGTTGCCATACGTGGAGATGGCTTACCAAATGCACCCGTACAAGCACATTAAATATGCTGACGTTCTTTTCAGGAAAGAGGGGGGCCTTTTCCAAATGTCTGCGAGTTGGCACAACTAATCCACAATAACATTTGAACTGTTTACTTCTGTACATTCAGTATTTCTGTTGTTTACACTATGAGATGTATATATCTACCTGTGTGTTGTATGACTGCCACGTTCACTTAGCTAAACAGAATGATAACTATTTAATTGTTATTTTAGACCATGCAAACCATCTGAGTCTAGTGTCCCATCTATTTTCCAAGCGCACCATGCCCAGTGTCTGTTTTACAATGGTTCTGCTCTGAGCCCGATCGCTAGCACTGTCTTAATTGATACGCGTTGCACTTACATGTTTGTGTCTATTAGCATGTGTTGTAGGTCTCTGAACCAAGGCTCTGTCTCCCACCGGGGATCTATCACAGTTGTTGTTGCACTTTGCTGCTTGATGACATCCAACTCTCTTTGAAGAAGTCCGAGTGATGCAGTCACTTAACCATAGTTTGTGGACCAATCCTGTTGAGCTAACGCGCCCACTACCGTTGCATATGGATTACAAATGCTACTGGTGTAGATGGGTAGTTTAGTTGTCATGAGCGATGCCAAGCTGTATATGTGTGGTCCCCAGTAACTGACTATTCATTTTAATGTGGTTGTGTTTCGATTTCACTTGTATGTAGATCACATTCTGTAATGTTGGTCCGCTTTCCAGTTTACAATTTCTAATATATAAGCTGATATCGGGGTTGATCCATTGTTATTGCCTGTAAATGTATCTCGCTAGCCACATACTCTAGGTCCGGCGAACGTCCTCTAGTGTTGTTGATGAATGCCACTTTGGTTAAAATAACGAGTAATATGTGTACAGTTTTGTTCTTTAGAAAATGTTTAAAGAACACTGCTGGAAGTTCTTAGTAATTTGAACTTTGGAAGGACATGTATTTGTTCCAAAAGCTCAGGGCACTCTGGTACTTTATCCTTGCTCCCCATGCTATACTGGATGCGTCTGGTGTTACTTGTTCTATAATTATTTTCTCATGTGTAACTATTTTACCATTCCACTTAGATAACGAAGTATAGTACGATTGCATTTCACTTATGGTGAAACTGTCTAAGCATACTAGCTCACTAAAATATTGTTTTCGCTGAGCAATCTAAAACGTTCTTAGTACTGCGAAGCTTTTCATGAAGAAACAAAACATGTTTACATCGAAACACATTGTCCTGCTATTCTAGCTAGTCGACTTGTTTAGACAGTTCCCTTGTGCAATGCCCTCTAAATATCCTTACTTTTGTGGGTATTTTCTGCGGAATGTGTATGGTTGTTTTGTATTGTGAATGTTCCATCAAGTAACCCATACATTCTTTATACAACCCAGTATCTAACGATGGTGGTTCTTTGCAAATGTACCTAACTGGTATGATAAATGTAACGTAACAGTTTGTCTTTTGGTCATTAATATTGTTAGCTGGAGTGAACAAATAAAATCATCAACGCACATGACTAATCTTAGCCCTGCAGTTCTAAGAAATGCTTTCTCTGGTCTTAAACGTTTTGCAATACAGTATGTCCAGATGACAATATAACAATACTGCCCATGGAAAATACACATCATTGTACCGACAATCTAGAAATGCTCTATGTTAAACATTTATTGGTACGTAATCGAATCCGTTTTTAAATCAGTAGTAACTGCAAAGTCTTTGGGTCTTACCACCTGAAGTAGTGTGCTATGTCGTCATTGTTAATTGCAAGTGGTTTATCAAATGTGTTAAGATGTCTTAAATCGTTAATAAATTTAATCGTTCCATTAATTTTGGGAACACAGGTGAAGAGGAGATACATATAATGGTTTCACATATCTATTTTATCATGTAGAAGTAAATCTGATAAGTAAGGATTTCGTATCTTTTTTCCTGAAGCTGCAGGTGGAGGGCGAATGCACCTCTCCCAGTGGGGTAACCGCGGCCGTTGTGCAGCAAGCCGCGGCCCCCACGTCCCTTTCCGGGTAAAAACACGAGGCCTGTGGGGTCGAATACACCAGCCCCTTCCTCGAAGCATCCATGTCTCTTGCTAATACAATGGAGAGGTAGTGGCGAGCCTAAGGTACGGCTCACGCCCCTCGCCGGTCATTTTTCTAATAGTGTACATAAACAGCAATGTCGGCCTTCATCGATGCATTTTTCTTCAATTGTTTGTCAGATGAAATGATATCACAGCAAGAATATACAATAAAATTCACACACCATCCATCCAGAATATATTTGAATATCACATAACAAGTGAGAGCTCGAAAAGATACACCTTTACTTTATTACAAGGGAAATATTAATAACGGAACGCTTTATTATTGTTGGAAGCCAAATGCCGGATACGGGTATGGGCAAAGTGTCTTGGGCGTGTTTCTGAAAATCATGTAATACATTTGGTGTCGCTTGACTGCATTTTGTTTGTAGGGAATTTGAATAATATAATGTCTGCTCATTCATGCATGTAAACAGTTATTCTCACTCATTGGAGGAAGAAAGATAATATTATCACCTGACGATGCGCTTGATTTAATCCATTTCAGGATTCCAACGCCACAGAAGGCGCGGTCGGTACAGTTCATACAGCTAAGGTTCAGGGAAAATCTAGGTAACATCTGAGAACGTTTCAATGCAATCAAGTCAACAGTGGTGTTAACAGTATCATTAAAATAGCACGACATAAGATCCGGTATCAACAACGAAGATCCGTGTGCCTATTATATTGAGACAGCACTAATACGAAGGATATTCAGTGAATTGTAAGGCGAGCGTGGGGTTGGCTGTGGTGGCTGCGAATATACATCCTGTCATAACAACCAGTGCTGTCGCACTTTTCATCCGTTTCCAACGTAACATATACACGCTTATTGACGCGTCATTAATACGCCGTACACACCTGGCTTAAGACACGGCGACATTTTCTGTCATGTCGTCGCAGATTATATATGCCGCTCTTTCGCTCGTTTGGCCGGTCCCATTAACTATCTCCCGTTTTGTATCGGGAAATTACGAGGGATGCATATATCTGCCCAAACAATCGGTTACCACCACACATTACATAACAAACCGGATCCGACTAACACATTCTGATTTTCTGAACAAAGATATACGCGTTTTTTTTATCTATTTAGAATTAGCAACTCGGTATTAACCTCGCATGATCACGCATCACAAACACCGATGCTAGCTGTGATGGATCAAAATGGTGTCTTGGAAATCGTACACATAAACAAGTACAAATGTGTAACATTAGTTATATGTGCCCCGTTCTTACTTTACAAGTGGTAATGCAATACACGTGCGACGACCCTGCATTTCAAACTAGCTATTAAATGTAGCGGCAACCCATTGAACCGCTTTCAATTTACCGCCATACTATCGAAATGCTTGCGGTGCTTAGTTCCTTTGGAAGGGAAATTCATGTAATTCGTTTAGAACTGATGACTCGTATTCAGAAACAATGTAGACGGAAATGTGATGCCTTCAGTCCATATTTGCATCAAGCATCCGTCGGGATTGTCTGCTGTACTTCATTCTGTATATACGCTTACTGTAAACACTTTCTTGTGGTTGCCACACTTGTACTTCAATACGTTAAGGTATTAGTACGTGTGATTTTCAGCTTCCGCACTTATATATAGTTACACACCTCCACACCCCAGCTGACCGTAGTCGTATTACATACACGCTAAACATTTCCATAATTCATGCTACGGGACGGCTGTGCTTGCCAGAACATAATAAATCAACACGGATTCACTGGCAGGGTGTGGGTGACCTAACCTGGGACTGAATTGTTACGTTTCGTGCAGGCGGAACCCCAACGTCGCTCATAACCCGACATACTAGTGATCGTTCGTGGTAGAACCTATGTAGGCAATGTACGCGCTGTGCACAGCACTATTGTATTATCATGATTATACCGGCATCGGATTTAGCTGCCTGTGTAGTTAGACGTTTGTCCACGTCTGCACTGGGGCTTTCGTATTACAACCTCGTGCGGGACTCGCCTCCGCACTGGTCACTGAGCTGCATGTAGTGAAGAGGGATGTGTCATATCAAACAAAAATATTGATATTGACACTCTGTATCGTTCTAATGGTAATCACCTCTCTAACAGTTGTAATGATAGGTTAGTTCATAGACGTAACGCAGCAAACTATAGTCTGTTTCACGAAAGCTGCCCCAATTTTACGGCCATGTAAACAATTCAAAAACAATATTTTTTTTGATAGTATTAAATTAAAGGAAAATTTAAGAATGAGCCTTCTTTTTATTTCGTGAAATTTGGTCAAATATTGATTTTATTACGAAAAATTGATTTGTCTATGGGAATTTAACATGCGGGAAAAAGGTAGAGGAGCTATGGGTGGAGAAAAGAAAAACGATTTTTTTTTTAAATTGAGACCTAGCTAGATAGCTTGGAAATGATCTAACTAAGAAAACAAAAGTTAAATTTTAAAAATCGGTCCAGTATTTCTGAAATTCTAAAAAATTTCCCCATGTTAAATCCCCATAGACATTTTCACTCCGTGAAGATGTCTATGGGGATTTAACATGGGGAAATTTTGTTTTCGCAATAAAATCAATATTTGACCAAATTTCACGAAATAAAAAGAAGGCTCATTCTTAATTTTTCCTTTAATTTAATATTATCAAAAGAAATCTTGTTTTTGAATTGTTTATATAGCCGTAAAATTTGGGCAGCTTTCGTGAAACAGACAGTAGACATGTTGTTACTAATGTCAAACCAGCGAATGACGGTTAGTCTATCTCAACCGATGCATGCAATCACACTCGCCCCATAACATAGTCGAAATATCGGGACGAATACAGATAAACATTAAGCATAACCACTCACAATTGGCGGAAATTTGTTTCAGCTCGACACATTTTGTGGCGGAATGCTGCGGGTGGTGCATATCACAATATTCGAAATATCAGCGTATTTCATGTATGCATATATGACAAAGCTGCCAAGCTTGGTGTTTGCTGGATATTTACGGAAAAACATAGATACAGCGGATACAATTGGCAAATACCCGGATATTTACGGTAACGGTATTCCGGCGGATACCAATTGGCTAAAAATGTTCTCGTACCCGGTGGATACAAGTATATCCTGTTTCTCGTATCACAGCGGATATACTCCCACCTGCAGCATGTCAGCCATTTATGAGTCGTCTTTTCTGTTAATATATAAAAGTCACGGCCATTACTTCCAAATTGTATTCCTGTTGTTATTGATACTATGCAATAGATAATGTTCGCTAGCCTATGGGTGTCGACGTGTGTACATATCAATCATGATGTCTCACTAATAGGCACATGATTATCCTCTTCCTGCTTAATATATAAACATCCTAGTCGGTGTGAACGTCATCCGTTACGTAGTACATGTGTTATGCTACCCCCATGTTACCTACAGATAGATTGGTGCCCCAAAACATCACACTCCAGTGTCGTATAGCCAGAGGATATAATGCGTTTTAGCAAATCATCTTATAATAAATAGTAAATCTGTTATCATTTTACGTAAACGCGGTTATCGCCCCCGATATCAGTGTGGAAATTTACGTCTGATATAATGTATAATAATTCCAATCAATACGTGGGTTAATGGTGAATGATGTTTATTTTGCCAGAAAATGTCTCAGATGATGTCTCTGATATAAAAAACATTTTGTGCCTACTGAGTGGACATGTACTTTTAAGTCATTTCAAAACTGTTCAATAAACTTGAAAAATGGAAATTGACAATAATTGGCATAATAACTGTATTAAAGACATTCGTGTTACCTAAAGTTTACTAATATACACATTAACAGTCCTTGAGAACAATCAAACATATCAATGATATAATGTACAACTTCCTCTGAGACGGTAAACGCGATAAAATGGCACGAATAACTCTAATACAAAACTATGAAAACTGTGGATTTAAAATGATTAATATCCATGCATTTATCAATTCACTAAAATTGTCATGGATAAAACGTTTAAAGGGTAAACAGAACCAGTTAACATTGCATACAATAAGGAGCCTCATAAATATGGTGTGATATACTATGTAAAAACATTACAATACAATATCTAAAACAGTGTACGTTTCTAAACAAGACGTTAACATCTTGGTGCAAAGTCAATTTTAATTATTCATGTGGCAACATATCACATGCCATTTTGAGGCATAATTCAAACATAAGAAAATGAAAGAAATGTAAGAGATTCTATAAGGAATGGTATGATAAAGGTATTATGCATTTAAAACAGATATATGATTTTAGAATAAAACATTTGTATAGCTTCATCAATATGAAAAATATGTATGAAATAAATACTGGAGATTTCAAATATTACAAATTATTACGTAAAATTAATAACGATTGGAAGCTAGAAATTAAAGCTGAGCCATTGTTTAATAAACACCGAAATATGCAAACAAAATGTATGTTTATAATCAAGCATATTAATAAAATATTATATAATATACAGATCGTATACAATAAATGAGATTAGCACAGCAAAAACATGTAAACAAATGGGGAAATTAATGAAATAAAAAAGATATCGAATGGAAAGACATTGTTTTAATTTTCATATAAGAACACAATAAGCACAAACCTTAGATCAATTCAGTACAAATATTTTATGAGACTACCAAACAATACCTTTCTATTCAAATGCAATTTAAAACCACCAACCTTATGTGAATTCTGTCCTATGATTGTGGATTATAATAAGCATATGTTACAATAGAAGAGACCATTGCCACTATTAAGGATAAACTAGATACTTTCCATTCAAACTGTAGTACTTTATAAAACTAAATACGTAACAAATGCATTTGCTACATGTAGCAACATACCTATATCAGCCCGTAATAGACGCCCGTTCCCATATTTTATTTTGTTCTAAATTTGTATAACCTTTTTTCACGTTGGTTTTTCATAAAAATCCGAGACCTATATCAATCTCAAACTCCCTATAAAACCCCAATTATTTATTAACAAAAACTAAATGTTAAATGTAGACAAGTATCATTACGTTATTATTCAGACTGTTCATTGTAATGCATCAATGTATATGAACGGACATAATACTGTGCTATGTTCAGTGAACTATTTGTATATCTTGTTTTGTAAAGATAACAAAATATTAAATTATAATCTATCTGTATAAAGAATTACTGAACACATTCATATGGTTTATTTGTGTAAGTCTTATTAGTAGCTATTTTTTATTATATTTCGATATACTAATTGCACGGGGTCACACAAAGGGTACATTTACCTTAACAGAGTGCTGGAATCGGCTTAGTTTCAATCACTGTGTTATTCAGATATTCACAGTGTACCAAATGTTAACCAAATGGCTGACACTGTAGAGACGTATTCGACTGTGCAAATGCGCAGGCTGATTGGTGTCTTTCATAGTGGGAGTAGTTCGATTGTGGATCATATATTATTGTTAATATTTATTTTTTGTTTCCATTCTTCAGGATCAAGAACAAACGATGCCGAAAGTACTTTATTGACAATATTTCTCAACACGACATTATGTTTCTGGCAGAGGCTCATTTAGGTTATGGCGACTCTGTTACTATTGGTGGATTCACATATTTACCAGTTTTTCGCTCTGTCTCTCTGGCACTAATAGCATTTTGGATGTTTCGCAGTCTTAATAAAGCATGACATTAGGCAAGGTGTAAACTATTTGCTTATAACAAGGGAAGACCATCACTGGATTAACTTAGATATAATCTTCTTTACTCTTGACAAAGATGTATATATGTTTATAATATGTATTATCCACCTGTCTCTTCCATTTACACCAAACGACTGGAGGCGGACACCAATATATTTCTTCTTCTAGATGTTGATATTTGTATAAACAGCATTGTCATACCGCAGATAAGTTTCTCGGCTTTTGATTGGCTAGCTTGCCTGGTCATATATATTATATGACCTGCCAAGGCCGTCGGACATAGAGGAATTTCGATTCCCCTCCGGCGCCTCGCGTCGAATGAAGACACATTTTGCAAGCGTCTAGCGATTGCGAATTGTATTCCTCACTAAACACAATAAAACCACGAATTGATCAATAAAAGTAACAAATTGTACACTAAAAACCAGTCTTTATTGTTTATTTTTCCATAAATATTCTTCGCTCATCAAAATATGATGATATGCCGCCAGAAACTGTCCCGTTTAGTGTTTTAAAATCTCAACACACTTGGCTTCGTGACACGGCTATATTTAGGTCACAAATTATGGGTTCCACGCACGAAACGCGGCGTAGCAATGACAGCGAATGTTTGGGAACCAGTCGATAACTTCTAGAGGCGCCAAAGGGAGAGCAGTCGATAGAGCAGTGGAATATAAATTAAATTACACAATATAAAAATACTGTCATAAAATCGTTTTCGATGGATTTCTTACTCCATATTTAGTTTGTTTTCGTTTAATGAAAAAACAAAATGTTCATGTACGCCTTTATATTAAGACTGACGGTAGAAAATCGAATCGGATTATTTTTCTTCCTGAAAAAACGCAAAGATCAAAAGAAGAGATATGTGTATACGGCCAAATAAAGGATCTGCGGTATGACAAATACGTTATTGTGATTCTACACAGGCTATATGGTGTAATATTGCCCGTCTGAAGGTATGTTCACCCTCGGCTATCGCCTCGGGTGAACATACCTCCAGACGGGCAATATTACACCACATAGCCTGTGTAGAATCACAATAACTTATATTATGGGTGGGACACTCTTGTGTGGCGACTTCAACGGCCGTACATCATATAATCCAGATGTTGTTGAAAAAGATCAATCGTTTAAATTCGAATAACTCTATTGATTGCGTGCCTCGACGCAACAGTCTTGATACAACAACAGATGCTAGGGGTAAGGAAATTCTGGAAATGTTTTTTGCAAACAGGCTACGGATTCTTAATGATAGAACCTTTGGCGATTCATTTGGTAAATTTACATGCTATACACCACATGGTTGTAGTGTAGTTGATTATATAATGGTTTCAGAAGAACTTCGTTCTCAGATACTACTTTTACGGTATATGAATATGTACAACAATGTCCGACACCCATAGTAAATATGCATACTTTCATACTTTCCATGTTCACATTGAAATCAGAAAACGACATGCATGCAAACCGAGTTTATATGGCATGTACAGTCTGAATCCAAATTTCAGTCGGCGGTATTACATCCTGAAGTTAGAAGTCAAGTCTCAGACTTCATGAATCAAGTAACTGATTTAAATGAAGACGCTATAAATAGAGAATGAACATCTGTTCAGAATATTGTAGTATATGTAGCGGAAAAACACTTCGTTTGTCAAAAGGCAATACAAAAAGGACACAGACACAAAGTAAAACATGGTTTGATAATGATTTAAGATACACGCGACAAAAAGTTATGAGTAAGGGTAAATTGGATTCCCAGTTACGTTCTGGTCATATTGTTAGGGGCAGTTATTACAAGCTATCCGGACAGTATAATAAACTTCGAAAGTTGAAAGCAATTCACTTTTTAAGAAATTATTCTTTCAAAATTGGACGAATTACAAACGGAAGATCCAAAAGCTTATTGGAAACTTATTAATTCATTCAAAGAGGATGACCAAAATTATAAAATCAAATCTGTGAATGCTTCAGAGTTTTTGTATTACATTAAATATCATAAAGGTACCTGCCCACTCAGTAGGCACAAACTGTTCTTTATATCAGAGACATCATTGAGACATTTTCTAGCAAAATATATATTTATTCACCAAAACCTCCACGTATTGATTTGCATTATTATGCATTTTATATCAGCCGTAAGTTTCCACACTGAAATAACCGCGTTTCCTTAAAATGTTAACGGACATTACTATATATTTTCTGTGTTTATGTTTTGATGTGCAATGATCATACTTTATAATCTGTCGAAAATATTTTTTTTTTCAGATGACGCATTTAATTAGTACAAATAATTATAAAAAAAGCATATCTCATTTGCATATGAAAATAGACTGATACCACCACGAGTAAATACATATTACTAAATGATTATATCTGTATAGCGGACACTCGTATTTTTAGAACTGGTGGAATAGTGACACAATTATACGCTTGTTTATTTCCTATAAAGAACAGTGCGTGCCTGCTGGGTGCATGGGCATGTACCTTTAATGATGTTCCGCAGCGTTTCCAAAAACAGGCTAAGTGACCTACATTCGCAACTTGATGGATTGGAAAAGTATAAACCCTTTAATGAACTGGGGTAGTGCCCCTTGATGATTTTCGTTCGCCACTTGCAGTCTCACCGATCATTGACTGAGCGTAAACATTATAATGTTCATGTGTTGCAACCTGATTGATATATAGTATTATGTGGTAATCACTGTAACTACATGGTCATAGTTATATCATTCATACTATTCGGTGAGGGTGTCATTTGAGGGACCTCGTCAGCTACAAAATCAGTTCTCTCATCTTCAATGAAATTATATCGTGAATTAATGCCACCTGCCGAATGCAAAGCTCTTGGTAGCTCAAATGACACAAGCACCACTGTTTCCTTACTGAACTCCACACTTGTTAATCATGTCCTGTTACTTCGAAATATGTCCGGATAGTATAGTATCAAACATACGTCACATGCATGTCCCTTTTATGTTTCTTGTGCAACTCTGCTAGCCAGAGTGAGGGAATTTTTGGAATCTTTCGCACACCGCTGCATCCGGGGCCCGCTATCTTCATTTCTTGTAAGTCTTGTTTTCATCTGTCCGGTATGATCGTAGCGATGTTCATAATGATGATTTCCTCAGTCACGTGACCTTAGCTAGACATCGTTCGACCATATTGAACAGATGCACATATCGTGTGCGCAGCAGGTTTCCACTAGCAATCCATTTCTATTGTTATCGTATCAGGTGTCCGAGTATGCATTGACATACAGCGTACTCTATTCAGTCCGAATCAATGCAAATCTTACATATATAACCAGGCCCCTTCAGTACCGTAGGTATACACCATCCACATTAACAATTTAATGTAACAGACAGTTCTCTAACATATTGTGCTTAACGATTTTCAGCGTAATATGGACAACATGGTTACTTATTATTCTCTCGGGAGACGTCCATCACAACCCCGGTCCCATAGATAGCGACGATTTGATGGGTTTGTCATTTAGTTCCATTCCGTCTACGTCATTCACCCAAAGAATCGGCGTCCGAAATAATTGTATCAGATGATCTATCTCACAACTTGTCATTCGTACATTGTAACGTTCAAAGCATGTACTCAAAACTAGACATATTACGCACTGAGCTCAAAGACTTTGACCTAATAGCTTTTACAGAGACATGGCTTGGCGACGAAAATAAAACAGATGATATTCTGTTTTACAATTTTAAATCTCCAGAAAGGAAAGATAGACAATGCGATAGGCACGGAGGTGTAATTCTATATTTTAGAGACACACTATTCCATAAGCGTAGGCGAGACCTCGAGCTCCGTAACATTGAATCAATTTGGATTGACGTTGTGTTAGATAAGAAACCTTTCTTATTTAGCGTCTTTTACAGGCCCCCCAATGTTAATGCTATATATGGTAATAGTATGGAAGACTAAATTCATATGGCGATAGATACTGGCCATAGAGATATTATAATTGTTGACGATTTTAACTATGATACTTTGAACTCCCAATCCAATAGAAAGGTGACTTCAATTTGTGATCAGTTTTCATTGTCGCAGTGTATTTCCTCTCCAACTCACTTCACCGAGCATTCTTAATCAATCATCGATTTATTGTTTGTATCAAATAGAGACAACATCGTTAGCAGCGGAGTAGGAGATCCATTTTTGCCACAAGAGACACGGTTTCATTGTCCTATATATATGGCCATCTAAAATTTTCGAAGTACAAATTTAAACCGTTTAAGCGCAAAATATGGCAATATGAGCTTGGAGACTACGACATGTTACGCAGAGAAATATCAACCACAAACTGGGACAACCTAAAATCTGAAAATATAAATGAATACGCCCATAATATAATTAATAAAGTCATGTCTCTTGCCCAAGAATATATACCTAACAAAGAAATACTTGTTCGACAATCTGATTTACAATGGATAACCACTACTATTAAGAGAATGATCAGGAAGCGGAAACGATTATATCATAAAGCAAAACAATCTAATAACCATTCACATTGGTTAAAATTTCGATGTTTCAGGAATTACTTTAGTTCAGCAATTCGGGAATCAAAGAAAGATTACCACACTGGGATAAGTAACACATTAAAATCAGGTCGACTCCGTTCAAAAGATTGGTGGTCTACTTTGAAACATTTTATAAGCAAGAATGAAAAGTAAAACAATCCCACCATAATGGATCAATAATCGACGATAACACGGGGAAAGCTAACATTTTAAATAACTTTTTCAGTAATCAAACTATTCCACAAGAACCTCATGTTCCTTCACCCATAGTAACGCCTTATGCAATAACCAGTAGACTATCTATCACCCTTAACGAAACAGAAATACAAACAATCCTTTCTAATTTGCCCATAGGTATCTCTGGAACAGATGGCTTGAATAATCGTATACTTAAAGAAACAAAGTACGAATTAGCAACTCCCCTAAAAGACCTCTTTAACAAATCAATTGAATGTGAACTATTTCCAGACGTATGGAAAGAGGCCAATGTGTGCCCGATATTTAAAGCTGGCGATCCTTTTCTCACTTCGAATTATCGTCCCATCTCACTGCTTAACACTGTTAGTAAAGTTCTTGAGAGGGCGGTTTTCAAGTATTTGTACAATTATTTTAATGACAATAATATATTAACACCATTACAGCCTGTGTTTGTACCTGGCGGCTCAACTGTGAACCAACTGACATTCCTTAACAATACTTTCGTGCATTAGACGATGAAAAGAGGTTAGGGTGGTATTCTGCGACATAAGCAAAGCATTTGATCGATTTTGGCATACAGGTCTTCTTTTGAAGCTGAGAGCCGCAGGTGTTACTAATAATATTCACGACTGGTTTAAAAGTTATCTTAATAATCGCAAGCAAAGGGTTGTATTACCAGGTGTTTACTCTAACTGGAAGCAAATTAAGGCTGGCGTCCCGCAAGGATCTATTCTCGGCCCTTTGTTATTTCTATTATATATAAACGATATTGTTACGGACATAAACTCTAATATTCGACTTTTCGCAGACGACACCAGTTTATATCTTATTGTTGATTCGCCCGCAACAGCATACAGGTCTATAAACAACGATCTTGATATAATTACTAACTGGTCTAATACATGGCTTGTATCATTTAATCCAAGAAAAACTAAATCACTACTTACAACACGTAAACGTAATAGAGAAGTACATCCCCCTATCCTCATGAATAATGTTAATGTCTCAGAAGTTGATAGTCACAAGCATCTAGGTTTGTATTTTAATGACGAGGGAACATGGCACCACACATAGACTACATAACCGGAAAGGCATGGCGTAGGATCAATGCTATGAGAAAATTAAAATGCATACTAGATAGAAAATGCCTTGAAATAATTTATCTTACTTTTACTAGACCGGTATTAGAATATGCGGATGTCGTTCGGGATAATTGTACCCAGTATGAGAAGGATGCCGTCGAAAAAAATCAGATTGAAGCAGCACGTATCGCTACAGGTGCCACTCGGCTTGATTCAATCGAGTCCTTATATATAGAAACCTGCTGGGAAACATTAGGAAATAGACGTCACTCCCATATTTTGTCCTAATTTTACAAAATGAAAAATGGCATCTCACCCAGTTACTTGGTCGATGTGCTTCCACCGGAAACAGATACGTCCCGTTACAATTTACGAAACCCTGAGAATATACAGATTTTACGGCCCAGAACCACCCTTTATTATAACTCGTTTCTACCATCCACAATCCGGGAGTGGAACTCTCTTCCAGATGACACACGGAACGCCCCATCACTTAATTGTATTAAAACCAAAATAAAAACAAATACCGGAGAGTGACAACCTACTACTACAGTGGCACTAGGTATTTCCAGGTATTACACACACGTCTTCGAACGAAATGCAGTTCTCTCAAACATGATTTATATCGTAAGAACATTATTGACTCGCCCAACTGTAACTGTGGACAAGTTGAAGATGCCACCCATTTATTCTTCCACTGCACTCAATATGGAGCACATAGAGCCCAACTAATAGACGACATACAAACGTTTTGCCAACCCACCCTGCACACTATACTTTATGGTAACAGAAAACTTGACAATAACTCCAATGAAGCCATTTTCGCATCAGTTAGACTTTTCATACAAAACATCGGTCATTTGTAATGCACCATATAATGATGCCTGCGTGTGCACATACTTATCACTAACTGACTTGGGGTGGCGATAACTGGGCATGGCTTGGTGTGCGAACAAGACTCTAACTCCTATTGTGGCTTGCTTCTTTCCTTATTTTGTTTCCATTTCATGTATCACGTAATTGATTAGAACATATTACCTCTACATTTGTGTCAATACTAAATTTTTCGGAAATATTAAATTTAATTGCTTTAATGTATTTACCGTGTATCAGAGGATGCTGAAACCAGAACAACTTATAATCCAGAAAATATCAATTATCACAGAATATAAACTGTTCTAAAACTGATGGCAGGTATGTCTTGGTTTCGGCATCCTATGATATCTATTCACATGTAAGGGAGGCGATTTGAATAAGCTTGCTTTCAATCCAATCCCATTTGCATAGTACTGTATATAGTAAAATTGACATTGACACTGAACTTGTAAACCCTCGTCCGGCTTACCTTTAATTTGTAATGAAATGCTTAAAGCTGGACAAACAGAATTAGTATGTCCGTTAGAAAACAATATTCAATAATGTGCTAATCTCACGTTTGTTTCCAAATGATTGGACACAAGGTATGCGTACAATATGCAGCATAGACTATTAAGGTATACAGGAGCAGCCATATTTATTAAGTACTCCGGTAAATCATTAATTAATATTTTGAATAAATTTGGACACACACACAAAGTAAAACACACACAGTGAACAAGCTAATGACCCTATACATCCGGATAACTATAGGGGAATTACAGTTGCATCACATCTAGGTAAATTATTAAACAACATTCTTAGCAGACGATTGGATAAGTTTTTAGAAGACGGCAAATTGATAAATGAATGTCAAATAGGGTTTGCAACAAAATCAAGAACTTCTGACCGTATGTGTCTTTTTGAAATGTTTGATTGATAAATGCATGAACTCAACAGATAAGAAACTATTTACATGTTGTGTAGACTTCAGTAAACCGTTTGATACAGTTATTCACACAGGCATAATGCTAACAGTATTGAACTTGCAGATTGGGGGCTATTTTTATCAAATAATGAAGAATATGTACCATAATAAATTATTATGTGTAAATGTTGACACTACTTTTAGTTCACATATTGGAGTAAATCAAGGAGAACATCTCAGCCCAAATGTATTCAAAATATTAATTAATGATTTTTACCGGAGTATTTAATAAATATGGCTGCTCCTGTATACCTTAATAACACTAGTTTAGACTGCCTATTGTACACAGATGATGGTGTATTGTTGTCCACATCAGCCGAGCGTTTACGATAAAAGCTTGTCAGACGTAAGGAGTTTTGTAATGATTGGTGTCTTACTGTAAATGTCTCTAAATCAAAATTTAATATTTTTAACAAGACTGGTAAATGCCTGAAAGAATCATTTTCCATTCAAATGTAACGCTAAACTGTGTATCATCATATAGCTAGTTTGGAGTTATCTTTAGCGCCTCTGGCTGTTTCCGTCAAATGTTTAAAGGCGCTTTTCTCATTGAAGAAAGAAAACAATTCAGCTCTTTACACGCGGGAATATCTACAAGCATGCAGGTATTTAACCACACTATTAAATCAATGTTATTATATGGCAGTGAATGCTGGGGTTCATTTTCTGTAATTTCCCTTCTCTATTTAATAAATTTGAATTCGAAAAAGTACACATAAAGTATTGTAAGAATAGCATGTGTGTGCACAGATGAAGTACACCTTTTGCAGTTATGTCTGAGTTATGTCGCTTCCCTATATACTTTGACGTTTTACTGTCCTTGTTGAAGTACTATTTTCGTCTACTTCGCAACCAACCTGACCTTTAATAAGAAGCTTTCAGAGCTGCAAAAGATTCACACGAGAAGGGAATCAAATCCTGGAATACAGATATTTTGACAATTCTCGATGTTTTAAAACTTGACAGTGTACTGTTTGCTCCAAAATATCCTGATGTATCACTCAAATTTAATATTAGAATAGTGAAGTCGTAATTAGTGGAGCGATTTCATGTTACGTAGTGAAGTGATAAGGAACAATTAGTTACTGGAAAATTGAGGACATATTTTATTTTCGAGTTTAATTCCCAGTTGGAACAGTACCTTGGTTGTATTGATACTTTTAAAACACGCAATGATATTGCTAAATTTCACAATAAGCGCACCTAGTCTCATAATTGAGGTAGCAAGGTACCGGTATAACTCCGATCTTGCGAGTAATGTGCAAGTAACTCTGTTGAAGATGAAATGCATTTCCTGTTTCATTGTCAGCATTATGTTATAGAAAGAGAGCTGTATTAATTACTTGTGTTTTATTATAATGCGTGGTCTCTCCTTATCAAATCAATTTATTTTGGTCACAATCTTTGTCTGTTATAATTTTCCCATTTACATTTAATTGAGAGACTACTTTCCTTTCGAATTTATTTGTTTCTAGATCCGCAAAGAATTCTTTTTTTTTCTGCTAGACGTAACAAAAAATATTGTCAGCATTCTATTATAGAGAGAAAGCTGTATTAATGACTTATGTTTTATTATAATGCTTGGTCTCTCGTTATCAAACCAACTACCCAGTTTATTTTGTTCTAAACATTATGCGTTCTACTCTTCTTCTATAAATTTCTTCTGAACTCGTTTTAGTATTATTTATCTCATTACTCACTTCTGGTGTTTGTACATTTAGCTTTATTAACTTATCAATATTTTCTTGTAGTTTCATCTCATCTGTCTTATCTTTTTTGTTACGTTTAGCAGTACATGTATATTTTATTGTTTCATTTCTAGTTGTTCCTTAATTATTCCCATAATGTATCAGGAATCGCTTCATTATTGATGGTTGCAATTTCAGAAATGCGATCCATAATGACTAGTTTGTAATAATTTTCAAAGAGTACATAGTTATTTAACTTAAAATATCCTGGTTCTCTCTTCTGGTTGTTAATGTTTATCTTTAATTGAACCATTGAATGGTCTGTTTTTATGCTGCTTTTTATCTTACATTTGGAAATAGTATTTGCTATATTATCCGATACGAAAAAATAGTCTAGTCTACAGAAGATTGGCGGTTTGAATTAGAATGCCATGTAAATCTTTACTGTGTTCCGTATTTTATTCTCCTGATATCAGCTAAATTATATTTTTCCATGATATTAATAATCTGATCTCTGTTATTCTTATTTGTTCCTTTCAACCCACCCCTTTTATCAAGTTCAAAGTGTAATTCTGTATTGAAGTCACCGCCTATAATAATTCGCGAATTTTCGTTGCAAGAGATAAAATCATCGATGTGTTTAAAAAACATTTTGTCCTCTACATTTGGCCCATACACATTCAGTAATATTATATCTCTATTATGTATTTCTATGTCTAGTGATTGCATTCTACCGGTAATCAGTTCTGTATAATTCCTGATTGTATATGATAATTTTGAGTTTCAAAGTATACGTATTCCTGCACTGTTGCTACTGTTTCCGCTTAAAAATGCGTCAGACCCCCAATCAGCTTCCCATTCTTTCACATTAGTTATAGTGGAATGAATTTCCTGTAAAAAACCAAATAGAAAAATCAATATTCTTGAGCCATTGAACAACTTGTGTGCGTTTTAACTTTGCTCCTAGTCCTCCGAGGTTTAAGGTGCATATATTAGTGTCTATCAACCAACGTAGCCACCGACCAAACAGCACACTCATGTAGCCTGATAGCGATCTATCTGTATTACTTGTTAGAGGCATGGCGGGTGTTTCGTTGATGGAATGGCAGATCCCGATCAGACTGTGGATGCACAGGCTGATCTGGATCTACACTGGTCGCAAAACCTATACTCCCTATCTCTCTAGCCACAGCCACGTTTCAGACTGAGTAACTGCGCAAATGGCAAACATGCATGCACAAGCAAATAATTTTCCAAAAATCGTGATACTGTAAATATTAAACAGTGTTGATATTGATAGGACATGATGCTATGAGAAGTGGCATGTTACGACGTTTGTGACCAGCATAGTCCCAGATCAGATTGCACATCGGCGCAGTGTGATCAGGGGCTACGCCACTCACCATTCAAATGTAGCTGAATCCGGATAGATGCCACCATCAACATGATTGTGATCTTCCTGGGTGAATGTGCAACACGACTACTGTCTCCAATTGTGTCAACTGTTGTAAAGCACATGTTTAGATTGTGTAGGGAGTAAACAGTGTAGACAAAATAAGATAAGATTTATTGTACAAATAGTGAATCGACGTCTTAGCATTATACATGTATTACAACGGTAGAACGGTACAGATATAATTGGAGTCTGCGTCCCTTTTACAACAAGTTCATATACATTTATACTACACCATATCACGCTAGAGTAATGTTCCGCGGAACGATACGCCAACATTAATGTAAGAAACATTATTCAACAACATTTGATGCAAGCATCAGTGCTACCTCACTAAGATCAAACGCATCAACACATCTCAATGATTTCATATCACATTGCATGTAATTCAACCACAAGGTCATATGTGGCTGTGACTGGAGAAATGCAGCTTATGGAATTTGTGATAAGTGTAGCTCATGAACAAAGCGTACACTCCTGCAGCCTGATAACGATCGGTATTGCTTGTTAGAAGCATGACGGGAGTTTCCTTGATATAATGGCGAACAGTGCAGATCCTGATCAGTCTGTGCGTATGCACATGTTGATATGGATCTATACTGGTCGTAAAATCCATAAGACACATTTGTTTCAGTCACTGACACATATACAGACAGTACCTTTGTTGGGTACATTGAAATTACAATACTCCATCTAGCAATGACAGTACAATACCCAAGGTGCATGACCGCGTGGTTAGAACAACAGCAACAATGGCTGAAAGTGATGAAAGCGGTCCCACTCCAAAGTAAGTATTACTTGATATATTCCTTAATACGCCACGGATTTTGATGAAATAGGGCGCAGCAAGCGCGTCTTCATTTGAGGTCCCGTGTGTTCAGCACGTACTTATGTCGTTGTTGTGTCTACTGACACGGAAATAGATTCTTCGAAAAAACGACAGAAGTTTTGGCCAAAGTACCGAGACCAGCAAATGCATCTTAACAAGACGCGTTTGATGAGTCATATTTCATCAAAATATGTTACATAATAAGGACAAAATAAAATAATACGCACTGGAAGTATCCTTACTTGTTGTTGTTGTTGTTGTTGTTATTTTAACCACGTGATCATACACCGTGTTACTACACCAGCTCATGCTTGAATGATAATCTCCGTAACGATACGTCATTGTGACACTAACATTAATGTTGGGAATATTAATTCATCAACATTGGATGCAGGCACCAGTGCTTCTACTGTGATTAAATAACATTAAGATAGCAAATAAGTATGAACTCATATCCACGATATCCACGTATCATATGCATGTACAGTGAAACCTCTCTAAACCGGACACCCTGGGAGGTCCCCAGGGTGTCCGGCTTAGAGAGGTTACACTGTAAATCAGGTATTTGATCATTCTGAGCCATAGTTATGTGCTATGCGATCACAAACAGACATTATCACCCGAGATAAATGGCCAAGAAACTCAGCAAACATAATATCATATGTGGTTCTTGGTGTCCGGTTTAGAGAGGTTCCACGTAGGTCACGTAACTATACTCGATATGACCAAATATTAATTATATGACCATTAGCCAATTTCACCAAAATTGCTAAGCATACTTATTGAGCTAAGTATACTTTGAGGGAGTAATAATTTACTTTTCCCGAAATGCATTATATCATATAGAAATAACGACTGCATATATTTGATGATTAAAAGTATTCAGAATTATTATACTGAATGTATTACATTAACACACAGCCAAAATGTCTGAACATTTCTCCCTCAAAGTGTACTTAGAAAGATAGGTATACTTTGCAAGTTTGGTGAAATAGGCTACTGAACTTCGCTGACATAGTATACAGGGGGCTGTTTCACTAAACTTCGTACGACTAATATGTTCGTAAGTGCAAAATTATGATTGCACAATAACACTGTTTTCTTTTAAATAATTAATGGATTTATATTTATTGAGCAAAGGCTGCATATGCAGCCTCTGCTCAATAAATGTATATCCACCAATTGAAATTTCCAGATGATCCTAAATGTGCACATTTTATTCGTACGAAGTTTAGTGAAACAGGCCCCAGTACTTCAGCACCAAGATACAAACTGGGATCAGCTCGTATCAATGATATGTACCTATTAATTAAAGCGACTCCACTCCAGATGAGGGGTAAAACGGATACTATTTTAAATAAATAAGTACCTAATGATGTAACTATTGCGACAGGTTTAAAAATTATAAGTGGCCAGTATAGATATTTATTTATTTAATATTAATTAATTTGTTGGGAGTGGCGCGCGTTACTCCCATTTCCCATTTTTATAATTCGCGCTATACTGATATTGCCCGTCACGTGGTATCATGCACATGCGCAGTTGACTGTCTTGGCCACCAAAATGGCGACTCGCAGAGCGGAAGATGAGACGAGCATGGTTTTGACATGTTCAGAATACATACTTTCTACATATTTAAACAACATCTGTGGTCTACCCTAGGTAAAAGTAAGTTATTTGGAAATGTATTGATGTTGAAACACATTCGTTTCATATAGAACGCCTGTGTATAACGCTAATATGTATCGACTTACCTCAGAATCGGACATTGTTGTTGATATAGCTGGACGCGATGTGCGCATGCCCGGAAGTATGATTTGTGGGCCATTTGTGTCACGTGGGATTATGTACGGCAAGCAGGTCGTAAGTAAAAATAGAATTGGAAACGGAAAAGCCCTTTCGTATAGGGACGTATAAAGTACGATTTAACGCGAATATAAACATCCACCAACCGAAAATGAGCTCGCAATGTGTAGATATATAGCAAATGCAGGTAAACATCGCGTGAAAAAAACACAGTACACTGTAATCCCATCTGGAATGGAGCCGCTTTAATTTACTAGAAATGCTCCACTAACGAATTGCCAGTATGACACCGACTTTAATTGTTTGAAACATGATATAGGATGCCGACAGAGATCGATGCTCGTGCACTAATATACAATTGGACGAATGAAAAATCAAAACTAACACCTTTGATTGGGATCTACACGTATCATACTGTCGATACATACAATCACCAGATATGTGGTGCAATATTATTTGCGTGTTCAGACCATGGCAAAAGGAGTCTTACTGAGCTGTTGACCCGTGTCAATCAGCATCAGATATAACAGTCATTCAGCCTGATATCGATATAATGTATCATCATATATTATTCCCTCAACAATTTGACATAATACTTATCTTGTGAAATGTACCGCCTTGAGTGGCAATATGGTTACTAATCCGATATGTCTGTCTGAAATGCAAGCGACTTACAGACAGAACGCGAACATATCGTTTCTGTTTGACAGAAAAAGAACCTTTGTGCGTTGTGACTGTAAGTCGCCCTGTAACAGTAATTTCGGGTTATATGGTTATATCAACTTCTGCTCCATATACTTGTCATAACGCAGTAACGAACCTCAGTATCAGAAAAAGGTATCAATATTATTCTCTGTAAGAAGGCCATATCACGCTGTTTCTCTGTTAAGCGTCCGCGGACGGGTAGGTTTTGAGAGTGGTTCTTTAAAAAAACAAATACACTGTGTATGTTATTTAAAACTATTTATTGGTGAAGTAATAGGAACACAGATTGCGGACTTGTCCAAAGGTTAAGTTTGTTCATGAATTTACTCTTAATAATAAGTTTAAGCAGTGTATTTGCTTCGTAATGTAGTTCTAAAGTTTGCGGGCGGAAATTTAAATTCATTATAGAACGTTCACAAACCTTTGCAGACTGCAAGAGGTTGAGGAAGTTTTTAACATAAATTTACCTTCTTTTTTTTTTTGAAGGCTTTGCTCGATTTTCCTGGATACGTAAGTAGGTTTTGAAAATCTGGGTTGACGCTTAAGAGACACACAATCAGTGTAGATGTGTATTAATTGTATTAGTTATAGTTCACATATTTAATTTTTAATACATTAATTGAGAGCGATTGATGGCGAGCAAGAAAAAAAATATCAATATGTGACCTACACTTATTGTTTACCCTGCCCAGTCGCGAAGCTCCGCCCCTAAATGTGCTTTCGAATCGATATATTGATGAAAGCGTTGCAATATGCGATTAATTGAGACGAAATGCTGTTCTTTCATTGGTCGAGAAACTAGGGTAAACCATAAGTAAATACTTATTGTTCACATATATAAATGTCAATAAAATAATTTGGAGCGAGCGCTAGCGAGCAATAAATTAGTTTGTTGAAAATTCATCATATGAACTATAACTTACATATTGTTTACCCAGCTAAATCGTGAAGCTCCGCCCCTAAATGTGATTTCGAATCGCTATATTAGTATGTGATAGCGGTATGACACGAAGTGAGCGTGTGTGTGGGCGGTAATATGCGTTGCGTCTCGTGAACTGATGACAAAAAGGCATAACTTTAGTTATAAATATAGCGCTGAACATTTAATGATTAAGTTAATACATATTGGCGAAAGTGCCACAATATGCGATTAACTTTGAATAAATGCTGTTCTTTTATTGGTCGAGAAGCTAAGGTAAACACTAAGTAATACTTATAGTTCACATATAGTAATGTTAATTAATTAATTTCGAGCGAGCTATAATTTACTTTATTGTTTATTCAGCCCAGTGGCGAAGCTCCGCCCTTAAACGTGATTTCGAATCGCTAAAATAATATGTGATTGGCGGTATGACACGAAGTGAGCGCGTGTGTGGGCGGAAATATGGTTTACGTCTCGTGAACTGAGGACAACAAGGCGTACAATCAGTTCTAAATGTAGCGCTGAACATTTAATGACTAGTTTAATATATAGTGATGAAACCGTCGCAATATGCGATTAATTGAGACGAGATGCAGGTCTGGCATTGGTCGAGAAACTAGGGTAAACAATAAATGCATGGTCCCTTACTTAAACCTATGTATTTACACTGGCGTCATTCGCGAACGTTGTGTGAGACGTCTGCGATATAACCACGTTGATTGTGAGTCTGCCCATCCAGCAAGGTGGCCATCCAGCATGGTTACTATGGATGAATCATCGAGCAGTTCTTTGCAGAACTGCAGGCATCCGAGCATCTCCAAGACTTTGTCAAGAATATCATGGATGAGCCCATTTCGGAAGAGGTGAAGAGGCGTCTACTAAAGCTCCTGCTTCCAGGCAGCTACCGTCCTTCCGAGAAAGCTCGGTTAAGCATCCAGAGGAAACGGAAGGCCATTCAGAAGGAGTTTGACCCACCCCCTCACAAATCAATCCGAACAACCCAGGACTACCAGAAGGAGATCCTACAGCTGTTCGAACAGGACAAGAGGAATAGGCTGGTCTTCAGGCAAAACACGGACACAGAGAGGCTCATGATGGGTTGTTGATAGAGTCACCACTCTACGGCTGGATATCTACGGCTAGTAGAGATATCGAACACAAACAACCGAGCAGGGTTTATGCTCCTACAAACCAACAGGCCGCCCGGCGACCACAGAGGAGTGTTGCGGGGCAACGTTTTCACCTTCATGACATCAGAGGGCTTCTTGCCGATCAATCTGGTCACCTCACCATTCAGTGTAGAGTCCACGTCGTACTCCAGAGAAACATTTTCGATCGAATATGTCGATGCCACGTCAGTGGACATGAGAACTCGGCCATAGTCGTTGAACGTTAGTTGGTATTCAAGGCTGTTCCCCAAAGCGCTCTGATAGTATGGCATGTGGCTTTCCAGCAGCTCAAAGTCGAATGGGATGTAAAAGCAGTTTCCGTAAGCAGTCGCAATTGCGTTGTCGCTCGCAACATTGGCTGCCGCTTTACCAGCCCCGATTCTAATCCTGGTTACGTTTTGACGGTTGTTGGTATCAATACCCGGGTAGACCGCGTTTTCACGCTCTTATGCGGTCTTCCACATGTCTTGGTAGCAACAGTAGACATCGCTATCATCGATTGACATCACCTCATTATCAGACATTTTTATCGTGGTCTTCTTGACGATGGCGCGGCCCAACGGTTCGGTCTGCGTCTGTGGACGTCAGTTAGATAGTGAAAGTGAGGCGAACAGTCCCTGTCACAGTGACGTCGTGCGTTACAAGCATGGGGAAGCGGACCAAGACCTGCTGATCTTCGATGGGTTGTTCGTAATAACCATGCTCTGTGTCATGCCTTTTGCCCCGAAGGGCTCCCGCAGCCTGCGGTAAGTGTTGAGTTTGCGCCCGTATTGATTTGAAGACACGTATTGTATTAACCCGACGGATGGCAGCCTTTAATACGAAGCATGGACGACTTCGATTTCACCACAGGCGACCGTGACGATAACATTGATGATGTCGCGGACGACGAAATACCCCTCATAGAGAGGCCTGGAACTGAAGCGGGCGAGGAAATATGTGTAGGCGGCTCTATCGTCACCGTTTCTATAGGTCAGGAACTCGTCGTGAATGCTGTATATGACTACTACAACCAATTTGCAGAAGAAAGTATGGTCCCGTTTGCTGGCCGTGACTACTCCAAGTTAGAATTGGATCGGTTCGGCAGGTTACGACTGAAGGCAACAGATATCGCGATCGTCAACGAGAATACGGGGGAACCCCTATCGATTAATAATATTGCTGTAAAACGAGCTGGTGGTGAATTCATAAGGGACGAACTCGGATTCACGGATTGGAAGCGGGGTAAAACAATTATACCCGCCCGTGCTGCAGAGGCCCTGCGGGCGGCCACCGCTGAGCTTGGCGGAGCTAAAGACGAAATGGAAACAGTCGAGCTCAGCGAGCACCAGCGTATCGCCACCGATGTTATTCGGACAATGGATGTCACGTTCAGCGAAGACGAAATACTCAGCACCATTAATGACCCACCAATAAACCTCCACGAACTTCGAGGTCTCGATAAGGTTATGCAAACATTCCGGGACTAGCTAACGAACAATCTCGCCAAAATCTCGGCGTTGGATGAACATATCGCACTAGAAAAATGAAAACTGGAAGAAGCCCATGATGACGAAGATGAGCGTTGGATCACTGAACGCCTGCAGGCGTTTCAGGTTGAAAGAGAAGTTCACGTGTCTCGGCTAACCGTGATGCAACCCAAATAAATCGGATCCGCGAAACAATATCACGGGTCCTACATGAGGACACGACACTCGGTGAGCGTCTTTGCACGATATTGAGAGAGCGGGGCGTCACAATAGTAAGCATCCTCACATCGCTAGGCATGACTATATCGACCCTAGTTCTAGTTCTCACGGGCGTCGGTGCCGCGCCAGCACCCACACCAGCATTCTCTTCCGGCGTAGCCAAGGAGTGGGTCAAAAATAGATAAAAGCCCTCGCCAGACTCCTAACCAAATTAGCCGGGAAAGTGGCTGCCGCACTGCCTGGGATGATAGGCGGGCTCGTCTCCGTCTTGCTATTCATCTTCTCAGAACGGCCGGATGGCTTGCCAAGCATATTTGGGCCATAGTCCTCGCGGTCGCTGGCCTCCCACTGTTCTCTGTCCGAGTGGCTTAGTCTAAAGCCAAAACGCGATTCGCCCGATCGCCACGATAAAGCCCCATGTTTACGGCCTCGTGGTCCTACGCTGATGCCGCACCAAGTGCACCGATTCCTGTTGCGCTGACATCGGGAGTTTGTGGTGGCTGCGGCTTTACGAATTCGGCGTCGCTTCCAGTTGTCATTCACTGGATGATAGCCGTGTGCACGTTCCCCTTGCTGGGTGGTGGCAATTACAATTTCATTATTGAAGCCATCAACCCGGTCGACTCGAAGTATCATGTTGGTCGACGCCATATACAGGCAGATTCCAAATACATGGTCCACTGGGGCGCCAGCATACTGTAAGCCGGATTGATACCGCTTGATTGCCGCCGGGAGGTCTACCGGAGATGAGGTGGCGTCCTTGAAATTTGCAAGAACTGTTTCTGGGCATCGAACGCTGCTCCCGTTTCCAATATAGCTGCGCGCTTGTGCATGTGCGCCGAGGATGGCACAGAAAACAATATTGTCAACATGTTCAAGACTTTCATGCATTTGTAACTTACCAAAGAGAAAATCGCATAGCTTGGGCCTAAAAAAAAGTCTTGTGGTGCGGGGAACGGTCCAGAAAAAGCTAGGTAGGGAGGATAGGACAATATATATATATATATTAGCGCTCAAAAAGTACGCAAAAGACTGTCA